>VWYI01037247.1:130698-217591 GCA_013399455.1 Anthoscopus minutus | reverse complement strand
GATGGATGGATGATGGATGGATGATGGATGGATGGATGGATGATGGATGGATGATGGATGGATGGATGATGGATGGATGATGGATGGATGATGGATGGATGGATGGATGGATGGATGGATGGATGGAGCAGTGAGGAATACACTGAGGTCATTTCTTTCCAAGTTGTCCCTGGCTCTGCCCATAATTCCCAATTGTTCCGTACATCGCTGTACACTCGCACTTTAGAGATGGAAAACAATTATTAAAGTCATTCAACAATTGAAACACTTGCTCCTGTTTCTGTAGGGCTGGAATTCAGCCAGGATCCCTCACCAGGATTCTCACTACAAAATAAAACACTCATGGCCACTAAATTTGCCATTGTGGCTCCTGGGATGCTGTTGCTTCCCTCATCACCAACACATGTAACTCCTCCATCAGGAATTAGTTCAAGGAGCTCCTTCACCAGGATCTCTTTGAAAGCTGGAAAATTCCAGCAGAGTTGAGAGCTCAGATTCTGCATCGTTCCAGTGAGAGTCCTGCAGACATCCAGGCTACCAGAGGATCTGGTTTCTAAAAGTAACACTCCTAAGTCCTTCCAAATACCTCCCAAACTGCAGTGAGCACTGGAGAGCCAAATCCCAGCCCTTGGTTCCTGGAGGACTCTCTGGAAACTGTTCTGCACATTTAGAGGCTTCTCCTTTGCCTCTCAGATAAAAAGAGTCAAATGACACCAGCTGCACCTCCAGCCACAGCCTCAACACATGTACAGGCTGTAAAAATTCTATAAAATGGGAAAAAACTCCACATGGATCAGAAGTAGGGACTACAAAGATTACAGAGCAGAAAGTCTGATATGCCACCTTAAAATATGAAACTTTTGCAAGGCCACCTGACTTGTCCAGATGAGATCTATTCTGAATATCTTCATTTTTCCTACTGGAATCTTTTACAACCTCCACCAGACAAAGCCAGCCCAAACGAGTCTGTACAAATCACCCTCTTCCTTATGTCAGTCCTTCATTTGATGTAATGTTTTCCTTTAAAGGAAAAACTATTTGGGCCAGGCCACGATCATAAGGCCTTGTGGGACAAGCCCATGTTTTTATTACAGCCAAAATGAATTTGCCCAGCAGAACATGCAGTGGCAGTGGCACATGGTGGTGTCTTTTTTATGCTCATCACAGACTTTCTGATGAACCCACTCTGTGGGCAAACTGATTCACCTCTCAAAATGAATTACTGCCCTTCAGCACCGAAGGTGTTCATAAAACACTGAATTTCCCCAGGTTAAGCTGCTGTGTGGAGTTTTATCCCTGAGCAGGGGCTGGTCCAGAGCCACTCAGTGGAGAGGCACAGCTGGAAAGGCTCAGGGAGCTGTGCCACAGCCCAGCTGTACAGAAATTAAACCCATTAGGCTTCAGCACACTCAGCTCTCACAAAAGTGCTGCTTGTTTGTGAGAAGAGTTATGGTAAAATCAATCCAGCTGAATGAGGCTGGAGCTGGAGAGCATCCTGCATCCTTTGCTCTTTGGAAATGCAGCTTCCCATTATTTTTACAAATGTGGTGGGGAGAGGAGAGGGCATTGGTATTACAAAGTACAGTTCCAGGCTGGAAAATGCCAAAATAGCAACCCTCTATTCAGCAGCTGAGCTCTGTGCTCTCAGTTTGTGTGCTTGACTTTCACCTCAGACAAATGAGCAGAAAATTGCCTGGTGCAGGAGATAATCACAGCAGTTATGGGATGGAATTATAGGTGTGCTCACATCCAGGGCTGCTTATCCCACACACTAACCAGCTCATCCCCACGGGAATGCACTGGATTCTGGTTTGATTCACTCCACAAGAGAGCTGCTCACACATTCCTTCTTCCCAGCTCCTCTCTGGCTCACACATTCCAGAGGGCAGGACATGGAGCACACACAAACACCACCTGCACCTGGGGAGGACAGAAAGAAACACTTCAGATAATGGACACGCATCACGCTGGGTTTATGTCAGTGCCACCCAAAAATATTCCTGGCCACTGTGATTTTTGGGGACTGAAAGGTTGCAATTCTCTCATCAGGTTTCACCATCCCAGCACAACCTGTGTCTGCTCGGGCTGGAACCAACTGAGGGGATAAACCAAGTGTCCCTGTGGAGAGAAGCAGGGCTAGGATGGCAATTTATGTCACTGTGACAGGGACAGGTTCCCCTGCACCTCTCTGCTCTCCTGCCTGGCTTAAAGCAGAAAATTACATCACATTTTTACCCAGTTGTAATCTGTGACCTGGCTTTTACCCAGAACAGCCAAAATTCCACTTCCACATAAGTGGAGGGAGACAGGGAAAGGAAATGTGGGGCTGTTACTGGGAATTGCTCATGACAAAATATATTGGCTTGAGCTGTGAAGAACATGCTCCCTGTCTAGCAATTCTCATAATCCTCCATAAAACTACAGCCGAGGCATAGACAAAAAGAGAATAGAGATTCAAAATTAATAAGAATTCATCACTGTTTCTCTAATAAGTCAGCCTAAAAAGCGGATGTAGTAAAACTTTAATTTATAGTTGTGATTAAAAAGCCTTTAATTGCCTATTTCACAATTTCCTTTCAAAATGTTCTTTGGGAAGCACATTAATTCGATTCCACTGAGACTTGTGTGCAAATGTTTAATTCTGGTGAAGAACCTGAACTTTCTGTGACCTCCAGAAAATTGTAATTATTTTTCCTTTGCTTGATTTGTTGAGCTTTGGTTTCTTCACTGTGAAGATCAAAAAGCTGTCCCGAGAAGTAAATTTAACATATGGCCTGGAGCCTGAGGTGGTTGTGCAACATTTGTCCCTCTCCTGGGCGGCTGAGAGTCCAATCGTGCTCTGCTGGAGCACGGGGGAGCCCCAGCCCCGCGTTCACCAAACCGGACCGGGTTCATTCGGACAGGAGCGCAGACCTGGCTTGGAAAATCCAACATCGCCACCTATGGGATTTCTGTGGCGGGGGAGAGTCACAAATCCTCCAATCCACTGCAGCCCCTGCGTTTTACACGACACAAATCCAGCCTTTTAAACAGTAAAAGGCAGCGGGATATCCTGCGTTCAATAATTAGAATAAAAAAATGAGAAGGTGTTTTCCAGATCGCTGGGTTTTATCAACTCAAATTGTCACCAGTTGAATTTAAGAATTTCTAAAGAACAACTCAAGTGCAAAACCTCCCGAGTCTGTGGCTGTTTGAATCCAAGGTTGTTGCTTCATCCCCTGGCACAATTCAAGCCTCCTTTTGGGCTCAGATTTGAAATAACACCTTTATTGTTGTATGAAACCAGAACGGGGTGTGAGGCTGAACAAGAGGAGGATCATCCCAAAGTTCCAGGGGAAAACCCACATATTCCTGAGCTGTAAAAACATGAAATGTTCATCGGGGAGAAGCAGGTCCCGGGAACCTCATGGGGTTTGACACAGCCAAGAGCTGGAGCAGGGCAAATTCCTGGGATCAGCCCAGGCTGGGGATGCACAGATGGAGAGTGAGAGGGTGGCTGAGAGCTGCACATGGAGAAATGAACCCCCACGCCCTGGGCTGATCCCCCTGAGCCCCCTCAGGTGAAAGCCCACCTGCAGAGCTGCCCCAGCGCCGCACAGGGAGCGCCCGGAGCTGCTGGAGGCAGCAGGATGAGCAGAGGGATGGAGCAGCTCTGCTGGGAGCGCCGGGACTGTTCAGCCTGGAGAGGAGAAGCTTTGGGGTGACACGGTGATGGCCTCACAGTCTTGAAGGAGCTGACAAGACATATGAGAAAGATTATTTATGCCAGTGCAGCCTTGAGGAGAAAGAAGGCACTGATGGGGTGAGACACCTGCCCTGACCTGTTCTTGGCTGTTCTCCTGTGCCCTCACCTGTTCTTGGCTGTTCTCCTGTGCCCTCACCTGTTCTTAGCTGTTCTCCTGTGCCCTCACCTGTTCTTGGCTGTTCTCCTGTGCCCTCACCTGTTCTTGGCTGTTCTCCTGTGCCCTCACCTGTTCTTAGCTGTTCTCCTGTGCCCTCACCTGTTCTTAGCTCTCTTCCTCTGCTCTCACCTGCGTTCCCTGACGTCATAGCAGGGAACTACAGTTCCCGGCATGCCCCGCGCGAGCCCGCTCACCCATTGGCTGTCGATACCGGAAGCTGTGCGCTCGTGCCGGGGGCGTGCCGGAAGCCGGAAGTGCGGCTGGCGCAGGTGAGTGCGGGCCCGGGGCTCGGGGGGCCCGGCGGGGCCGGCGGCGATGGCCCCGGGCTGGACCATTCCCTCAGCTCCGGGCAGCGCGGGACGGGCCCTGCGAGCCGGGCTCGTGGTGGGGCTGGAGGGGCAGCGGGGCCGCAGGGGGCGAGCCGTGCCGGGGTCGGTGTTTGGGGTCGGTCCCGCGGGGCTGGGCCGGACTGCTCCCGGGATCTGAGCTCGGCAGTTCCCGTGCTCCCGTACCCGGCCCTGGGTCCCTGCACGGGCATGGAATCAGGGGACGTTGCCCCCGTCCCAAAAGATCCGAGTTTCCCTTCGGGATGTCAAGAGCACTTTAATCACTTGTAAATGTGGATAAAAGAAATGAAATCATTAAGTACATTTAGATAACACATTTGTATAAATACGCAAGGGGAGGGAGCAGAGCAAGGTCCAGGCCCTGCAGTGGCACCAGAGGAACGGGCAGGGGCTGAGCCCAGCGATTCTCCTGCACAGGAGGCAGAATTCCTGTCCTGAGCAGAGCCCAGAGAGGGGCTGCGATCTCCTCCATGGGGATGTTCAGAGCTGTCTGGACACGACCCTGTGCCCTGTGCTTGGGAATGCAGAAGGTGGCACCAGTCACCTACTGTGGTCCCTTCCAACCTCAGCCACCCTGGGATTTGTTTGCTGACAACTCTTTTCAGTGATGATTATTGAGTGTCACTCCTTTCTCATTCTCACAACCCCCTCCCAGGAGTCCAGCATGGAAGAATTTAAAGATGCAAGTCCACCTGAGGAGTTACTGAATCACCTGAAGCTGTCAGATCAGAAGCCTGCAGAGACTGGCCCCAGAGATGCCCAGCACCCCCAGAGCTTTGGAAGTGGCTGTGCCCCATCCCCAGGCCAGGATCCCACAGAGGAGTGTTTCCATGACTGTCACGACTCCTTTGAGGCCAAAGGGCCTGTGCTGGATGATGAAGGGAATGTTCAGGATGATGGGAGTAGCTCGAGGAAGCAGACAGAGCTAGATGAAGAATACTTGCTAGAACTGGAGAAAGATATGCCAGAGGAGGAGAAACAGGTAATGCAAAGCACCAGTGCTGGGTGTGAAATGATCCGTGTGCAGTCAGTGCTTGCAGTGGTCTGGGGCTGACACAAAGGCGCCTTTAAAGCCCCTGTGTGTCTGGTTTTGCTGTTCTGAATTCCTTCTCTGAGGTAACCATTGGTTGTGGCTTTCCTTGTTGCTCTTAATCCTCACATTCCAGGGCAGATTTTGTGTGCCTTGAGCAGTGAGTGAGGTGGCTGTGACTCAGAGATTACAGGCAACAAAACACTCCCTGTTCCCTGGTGTTTACTGTCTGTGGTTCCCCCTGAGTGCCCTCTCCAAAACTTCAGGACAGTTTTCCTGAGAGGTTGCTTTAGGGAATCCAGAGAGTTGGGATTCAATTGGAATAGATCCCTGTGGATTTTTTCATCAGTAGAACTGATCTTTGTGTTAATGTAGAAGTTCCTTGAGGTGGAAAAGCAGTATTGGGGAAGGACAACAGGGGATAGAGTCTCCTTGAAGCAGGAGTGAGACTAGAAGTCATTCTGGTCTCTGCTGCTCCTGCTGGGAATCCCTTGGATCTCTGTGTCTCAGTTTTGGCTTTAAATGGGCAGAACAAAGCTGCCAGTTGTGATGTAATAATGAAGAATAGGGGGTGGCAATGTCAGGAGGTGTTCTGGTGCATCCTTTGGAGGATTTTAGTCCAGAGCCTGGGAGATCTCTGGCACAGCCCCCCTGGCTCCCTGTGCTGCTGTTTAACTGTTCTGGAAACTTTTGTGCTATGTTTAATTAGAACTTCCTTTATTACAGAGCCCTGAGCATCCTGGGGACATCTCCTGGACTCCCTCTGGGAAGTCAGTGTCTTCTTGTTGTTGTAGGAGTTTGATTTGGGGTTTTTTGCCCAAAACAGGGCATTCTCCAAATGCATCTCTCAGGTGCTGAGCAGAGGGCAAAAATCACCTTCCTTGACCTTCTCACACACAAAAATCATTTCATTGCCCTTGGGATTTTTCCAGTCTGAGTGAACAGTCCCATTTTTATCCCTGTGTTTATTCCTGTCCCATAAGGAGCACTGTCATCATGAGTCACACTGGGGCTGCAGCACCAGCCTGGGACTTGAGAGCTTCTGAGAAAAACTGCTAAAAACTGGGGGGAAATTGTTCTAGAACTAAACTCTAAAAAGAGCAGCAAGCCTGGCAATTGGCTGTGTTAATTTTCACACTGTTCTTGGTTTGGGTGTATTTTTAGATAATCATCTCATTTTGCACATGGATCTTTGCCTGCTGTCAAATGACCAAAATAATTGGGAATGTTGAGTCTTGGCACTCAGCTTTGTGAACTCCTCTGAAAGGGGCTATGGGAGTGCAAAACAACAAACTGGGAAGGTTTCCTCAGAGAAGGGCTGGAGGCAGCTGCAACTCTCATCTTTCTGCAGGTTTATTTCCAGTGGTGTTGAGCAATTCTGCCCTTCAGAGTGGTTTGTGATTTCAGCTGCCCAAACTGAGGGATTCTGTCCCTCACCAGCACCACAAGCACTGGATCAGCAGGGTTTTTGTGTCCCATGGAGAGATTTCTGAATGTTGCAGGTTCTCAAATGCAGGTTTTTTATCTCATACAAGCAGAGCTGCAGAACTCTGAATGCAGAGCAGAATTAAGAGCTCAGACAGTTGTTAAGAGCCACTGGAGTGGCCCCTTCCATGATCTCCCCCTGGGTAGGTCACTCCTCAATTGCTGCTCCAACTCTCCTCCTTGTACTTGCTACCGATGGCCACAAATTTATTTTTAAAAGTATTTTTAAAAGGGAGTGTTCTTCTCATTCTGTATACTCTCATCATTCTGTATATTCTGCTTATAAAAGATTCTGTTAAATGCTACAGCTTTTAAGAAAAAGTCCTGCAGTCTCAGTCTGAAAACAGTGCTGTATATTCATTTACTCTGAGCTTCTTAAACCTTTTAAGCCTCCTTTTAAGACTCAAAAGAGGTTTTTTGAGAAGGGCAACATGATTCTTTATTTTTTTTTTTTTATTGCAGCTGCAGCAAGTGAGACAGAAATAGTCAGAAGTGGTTTTTGGCTGCTGAGTTGGGGAGCAGCCTCTCGGCAGTCCTTGCTGGGTGACTGGCACAGCTCAGGGTGAGTGGAGCTCTGAGGATGGTGATTCACAGGAAATCAAGCTGTACTGTTAGGTCCAGGGCAGTGCTGCTTAAGGCAGACATCAAACAGCAGCCTGGGGAGATGGATTTGATTTGGCTGCTTGTCTCAGTAACCAAAACTCCCCAGGAACTGGTGCTGCAGCACCAACCATAAACTGTGGGCTCAGAGCCCTGCTCCAGTCAAATTTATGGAGCTGCTCCTTTATGGAGGTTGGGGTTTGTGTAACCAAAGCCCACTGTTGTGTTCAACAGCTGAAATAAATGGGCTCTGTGGAGCAATGCTCTGCAGTAATGGGCTGTAGGAAAAGTCTCTCACTTCTTCTGGAGATGCAAAGGCAGGTTCTGCTCCTGGCTCTGGTATTTCTGTGCAGATTCCAGCAGCTCTGAGTAGAAACACTCACCTGAGCAGAGGCTGCTGCAGAGCTCAGAGGCAAGGAGCCAGTGAGTGTTTTCTCTAATTACACTTCAAGAGCCTCATACAGTGAGATTTCCAGTGTTAAGCAGCAGGAATTCCTTCCAGGGAGACAGCAGGGATACCCTAAGAAATCTCTGCACAGAGAAGCAAAATAAGAACTTGCAGGGATATTAAGACACAAACCTGTGAGGAGTGTTCTTAAAAACAGAGCCTGGTGCCTTGCCTGGGCTTGCACCTCTGAGCTTTTGAAGGATTGAAATTCACCTTTACAGGGCTTGGTTGTTGTTTCACAAGGCTGCTGCTGCTGCCTCAGCAGGGGCACTGAGCAGCAAATTGCTTTTGATGCATTCCAAGCAGATTTTTCTGGCTGGTTGTCAGTGACAGTGATGGCTTTGACGTGGAATTAATGCAGAATTAATCTGAGGACACCCAGCAGCTGTTGCAGGGTCACTGCTCAGCCTGCCCCAGCCCTGCTCTCAGGGACACCCTCAGGGAGGAGTTGCTCCAGTGCAGGACCCCTCAGCTCCTCCATCGTGGCAGATGCTGTCCTGTGCTGTGGCAAGGACTTCAGCACCAGGCCTGGGAGGCTCCAGTTTTGGATATTGAACCCTGTGTTCTGTAAGACACTGGAATAAATACCCAATATTCCTCCTGAGCAGTTCCCTCTCTGGCCTTTCCATGTGCCCTGGACCTGGCTGGAATCTCAATTCCTGTTCCTGCAGGAAATGTCAGAACACAAGCAAGAGGAGATTCTTGAGGAGTGTCTTGTGAGCAGCTCTGTAAGAATGTGGTAGAACTTTGGGATTTTAAGAAATAGGATTTTTGAGTGATACCTGAGATTCTTGCTGGGCTAAACAGTAAAATTTCATTTTTTTTAACCCTCCTGTTTTCTGCTGGCTCTAGGATATCTTGGAGAACATTGGCTTAGTGAAGACATTTCCTTTAAGCTGCCCTCTCCTCATCCTTCCTTCCCTCCCTGTGCCTTTGGGTTGATCCCATTGTTTTCCATAAAGGGAAGCTTCTGTATAGAATAAAACATCCTGTTACCTTTTCTGATTTAAAGCCTGGAGAAGAACATTTGAGCAGTAAATCTCTGTCTGCTGCAGTCATTAATTGCAAGAGCTGGTGAGAAGAATTTGAATAAAAGCTGGAATTATAATCTCCCTGTGTGATTTACAATTCTTTGAGTCTTAAACAAACAAAACTCTTTTGCTGAGTGGCAAAATTTAATAGGAAGAGGGAAAAAAAAATCTCCCTTCATGTCCCTTTGGGTGCTGCTGTCTGATTTGAGTCTTGTGTTCAGTTGTGCATTTCTCTGGCAGAGACTGCTCCTGTCAGGCCCAGCCTTTTCCTCTTGTGCTGATGGATTCTGGGCAGCTCTGCTGTCCCTGCCCGAGGCTGCTGCTCTGGAGCAGGGGGATGAGTGGCCCAGTTGTCACTCAGGAGGAGGCACACTTAGGCTGGGCTTAACTGGAGAGCAGGCTGTGACCTCCTTCCCTGTGTCTGGCAGTGCTGCTTCCAATTCCGTGGAATTTGGTGATTTGGTGGTAGAAAGAGTAAAGTTCTTTTCCATGGAATCCCAGGGAGCAGGAACAGGCCAGGTCTATCCCTACCATTGCCTGGAACCTCCCAAGTGCAGCTTTGGGTGTTTTCAAGATTTAAAAAAGGGGGTTTTGAGGTGACTCCAACCTTAAACTGAAATCCAAACTCCTGGATGCAAGGTAGAGCAGTAGCTTCCCAAAACTGCAGGGGGAAGCAGACAACTGCGAATGAATGATTGAGAAGTAGGACTGGAAGGTGAAAAATGCATTCCTGATCTGTTTAAAATTCCTGTTTCTGTGCCCCCTCTGAACTCCAGGAATTTGGATTTCCCTGGTTTTGGTGACCTTCCCAAGGGACTGTGAGGGGCAGGTTCACTGGAAGTAGAATGTCTCCAGAACTGGGGCCAGGAACAGTTCCCAGCAAAGGGAAATCAAGGGATCAATCCAAGCACAGGAGCAGCCAGAAGAAATGTAGGAAATGCTGAATACCAATGTCACAAACTGAGGGTGTTGCTCCTTCAGCTGCCACTGGCTGCTCGAGGATTTCACTTCCAGCACTTCTATTGTATTGCTCACTTCCCAAGGAAACAGGGGGAATGTGTAGGTTGCTGTCTTCTCTAATAGCAGACTAATGCTTTTATTATTATAAAAATTACATTCAATATCCAACTGAAGTTTATTTATAATTATATAGTTATAAATAAATTCTATAAAATTCGATTTTACATCATGCTTTTCTTGTTAACCCTGAGTGTTTTGGCAGAGCAGCTGAGGTGCAGGAGCTGTGTGTGATCTAGGTTTGTTCCTTATTGTCACCAGGCCAGGCTGTCCCTTGTCATGACTTGAGACCATCTCTAGCAGCCCTGGCTTTGCCAGGCTGGTTTGGGTTAAATACTGATTTTTGCCTGAGTATGGGATTGGAATTCAGTATCCAAATTTAAATGTTTCTAATCAGATCCTGTAAGAATCATCACCAGTTACATTCAGTTCTGAACTTCAAAAACTATTTAAACCCCATTACAATCAGTGCCTGCCATGGAATTTGTCATCTTTGCATTACTAAAATTCACAAAAACCCCAAACCTTCAGATTTAGCTGCCATCAAAGAGCAGAAAATCCTAAACTGGGGAGTTGTGGCTGCCTCCAATCTGTGTGTGAGCAGCTCCAGGGCATGGAGCAGGCCAGGATTGCTTTTCCTGGGATTCCAGGATCCAGGCTGCCCTAATTCCCTGGGAGAAATTAATCATAATTAATTTTTAATAATTGATTAATAATTCCCTGGGAGGCTGTTTTCCCAGGCCAGCTTGGGGGGACACTGGGGGACGTGGTGCCAACTCCTTCAGGAGGCACTTGGGATTTTCCCCTGGGGACTGGTTCCCATCCTCAGGCCCTGGGTGTGGACAGGTTCTCCCAGCCTCTCCTGGAGCAGCCCAGCTGAAATGGAAATTCTAAGGGCTGCCTTTCCCCTGTTGTGTGTTAGGAATTTCTGTTAAAGGAATGTCAGGATGGAGGAATAAATAATGGATTTCTTTCACACCCAGGCTGCTTTGCAGGGCAGAGCTTTAGCCTGTCAGGGGCTCATCCATTTTTCATGCTTTTACATCTTGTGGAAAAGCCAGAGGAATTGGCTTCTAGATGTCACTTCTTGGTCAGTCATACCTGAAATGCAAATCATTGATGTCAGCAGGTACCCTACAGACTTCACCTTTTTAAAAGTACTTTGGACACTCAGTTTGGCAGTGCAACCCATAAACCAAGGATATGTTGAAAATGTTGGTCAGGCTCTCACAGAAATGCAAGTTTTGAACCATTGCTGCTTTGCAGGGAGCTGAATAAATTACAAAATCATACACAGAGCTCTTCAAAGTGCTGCTTTGTTGCTTTCTTCTTTTTCCTTTTACTTCTTTTTTTAAAATATAAAGCTTATTCTTATGAGGCTTTCTTGCTGCAAATCACTTTTTATATTAGCATTTAATGCATAATTAGAGGTGAACATGTAATATTTTTAATAATTTGGATAAAATTAAGCAAAATATTGATAATACAGGTGAAACATTTCATCCAGCATCCCTTGATTCCAAGGTTTCTGCCTCAGGAGTGGTGTGAGCATGCTGTAGTTGTGTTCATAATAAAAATCCTTTCATTCTTGTGGAGCTGTAACTGAACCCTGTGCAGCAGAGAGTGCTCATGGCACTGAAAGGCCACTCCTAAATAGGTCATGAGCAATGAAGTCAGTGGGGTTTGTGTTTCAGGCAGCCCTTCCCCTCACTGAGGGCAGTCTGTGGAGATCTTTCCAGCAGGATCCTCGTCTCAGGCCTGCCCTGTGCTGAGATGGGGCTGCTTTGTTCAGTGCCATCAAATGCTGGGATCATTTTCACCCTTTGTGCACTGCAGAATATTTTAGAATGCCTTTTTGTGGGGTCCAGGCAGGAATTTCTGTCTGCTCCCTGGAAAACTGAGGTGTAGCAGTTCCACATTCCCTGTGCTGAACTGCTGAGTTCTGCATTACACAGAGAATTTGGGATTTTCATGCAGCCTGAGGTGTGGAATTTGTATGTTCATGTTTAGAAAGCACCAGGTGTGTCCCTTGGGGAGTTGTGGAAGGACCTGGGGGGGTTTGTCATCTCTCCCTGAGCAAAGGCACTTGCTGAATAATTGGGGCATGGTTTGTCTGCCCTGTGTTTTGTGGGGTTTCTTTAAACTGTGAGCAGCAATGGGTATTGGAAAAGCCATTTAATGGGCAACAGGAGCAAATGTGATGGTCTGGGCATGTACCAAAGGGTCAGATGAGATTTTGCTGTGGAATTTTGTGTCATGACTCAGTGTCCTTCCACTGAGCCTGACCTGTTCTCGAGGTGGTGCCAGTGGCCAGGAGAATCAATTCCTAAAGGCAGGAGGCAGGAGCTGTGATTTTGAGCTGTTTGTCAGCTCCTTGGCATAGCTGGGAGCTGGTGCAGTGCTCCACACTCTGTACTATATTTAGCTGTTTCCAAGGAGATGTTCTGTGTGATATTGATAATTGCATTAATCCTTGATTCACACAATCTGCAGGAAAGGAAACTGCTCCTTTTCCTACTGTTGGCTTTTTAATTGCTCGGTGATCTGTCACTTACAGACACCTCTATTGAAGTCCTTTGTGTGCTGGGAGAAAAATCAGTGCTCCAAGGATGGGTTTTGTAGCTCAGAATGACTTCTGAGCTCTGTGATGTTGCTGCCTTTCCCTGCTTTGTTTCAGGAGTGCCTGCAGTGTCAGGAGGTTGAAGGGATGGCTCGGTGACACCCTGAGTTTTCTGTGTCACAGGCTGAGAGCCTGAGCGTGGCCTCCCCTTGTGCCAAGATGTTCATGGTTGAAAACACAGCTCTGCTCACATGTGCAGTTCTCACTGGACAAAGAACCTGCTTCTGGGGGTGCACTTACTTCACCTAAGAGATCTTCCAGAGCAGAAATCTTTCTCAGCCTGGACCTTTTCCTTGTGCATCTCTGAAAATAACTGGAATTGCTGAGGTGGAATAATTTCCAGCGAAACTTTTGAGACTTTACATTTCAAATATATTCTGCATAGTTGACCTGCAGTGAGTGAATTAAATGGAGCTGGAAAGGAGAAGCAAACAGCTAGCTAAAAGCTGATGTGTTGGTTTAAAGCATGGAATTCTCCATGGATGCTCTCCCTGCATCCTGGTGGCTGTGAAGTGGAGCTTTTTAATTGCCTTGCTGTTACACTCCAGTGTTTCCTGGATGTATAAAGGGTTCCATGTCACAGGGTCTACAAGCAGATCTTGGCAGAGTTAAAACTCTTCAGGTTATGTTTTATTCTGCTTCCCTTCCATACTTGATGTGGAACTGCAGCTGACCTAGTTGTTCATTTCAGTGAAATACTCTGAGACATTGTCTTTTCTTTTGTAGAAAAGAAGAAAAGAGAGCACGGGGCTGAAGGAGAAAGGAAATGAGCACTTCAAGAAAGGAGGTGGGTTGATCATCTCTGAACACCCTGTGGATGCTAGAGAATCTCACATTAGTTCTGAGCCATCGTGGTGGTGCTGCAGAAAACCCTGAGGAAGATCTCACACCGTCCTTGTTGAATTCTATCACCTCTTTCATTTTTCCTCCAGCTCTAGGGAAAGGACAGAGAGATCAGACATCCTTTAGAGTTGTTTAAATCCCAAAGATTTGGATATTAAAGCAGGATTCCCATGAAAGCTGAGTGTTTACATACAAAACCATGGATTTTGGACTGCCTTCCAAGAGCCAGAGTTTCTTTTACTGATCAAAAAAGGCTTCCTGGGGCTCTGAGTTGGGCTGATGGCTGTGCTTAGAACTGGGGCTCTGTAGCTGTCTTGTACCTTTATACATTGATTTTAATGAACAAACAGAAGGGGGGAGGTGGTTTTGACACCTGCCTTCGATTGAATCTGCTGGAGGATTCCCAGAGCAAGCAGGAAATGCAGGTTCCTGCTTCCCTCAGTCAGCAGGACACAGGCAAGGAATGTGTGTGCCCTGGGGAGCAGGCAGGGGCAGGAGGTGCCTCACTGTGTCCTAAGGGAGCACAATCCTGGGAATGATCTGGGAGGCATCAGAGAGGCCAGGAGAGAGCTGCTCAGCCCGGGAGAGCCACAGCCCTGGGGTGCTGCTGGCCTCTCCCTGACAGCCCCTCTGATCTCTAAGGTGAAGTGATGTGGCCATGAAAGCTCCCTGCAGCTGCTCTGAGCAGGCTCAGTGCAGTGACAGCTTCACACACTTCATCCAAAGGGATTCCACCTCTGCTCAAAGAGGAAACAATTTCAGGGATGAGAATTCCATCCACGCCCTGCTGCACTTGTTGCATTCAGCTCAGGAGTGGTTTTCTGCTTTTATAAGCAGAATTAAGTCAATTTTATAATAATTGATTGTATTTATGTACTTGGTGATGTTCTTTGAGAGCAGCTGCTGATTCTGGTGTCATATCACCAGACATTGAGAATCTCAGCCATGGGGTTCAGAGATTTGAAATTAATGGTTTGGTTTGGGTTTTTCCTGTTGCTCTGCAGACTATGGAGAGGCAGAAGACTCCTACACCAAGGCTCTGCAGATTTGCCCAGCCTGCTTCCAGAAGGACAGAGCTGTTCTGTTCTCAAACAGAGCTGCTGCAAAAATGAAACAGGTGAGTGTTGGTTTTATTGTGCCACACTGGATTGAGTCTGGCACAAACACAATTATGAAGTGATCAGAGCCCTCCAGCACCCTGGAGTCCCAGCTGTGCCCCATCCCCACCTTGTCCCCTGCCCAGAGCACTGAGTGCCACCTCCAGCCCTTCCTGGGACACCCCCAGGCACGGGGTCATGAAGAAATCTGGCTCCCATCTAACAAAACTGTTCTGTGTTCTAGGACAAGACAGAGGCTGCCCTGAGTGACTGCACCAAAGGTATTTTTTTCTCTCTGTGCTGCTCTTGTGCCAGATTTTTATACATAAATTGTGTCATTTAGTGCCTTTACTGCAGAGCTGTAATTTTGAGCATAAGGGTCTTTAAAGAATTGAACAGAAAACACCTGATTTGTATTACAGACATTTTGTAAAATGTCTGCCAAACCTTTCCTGTCTGCAATAATCTACTTTCTATTCTCTTGTACCATAAGGCTGCAGTTTGTAGTTCTTAAGAGGAAAGTCTTTTCTGTGGGAATTGTTTCCCACACCTGTGATTTCAAACTCACTTCCACCTGCCATCCCCTCAAATCCTGGTTTAATCCCAGATTCCAAAGAACTCTGAGGCTTTATAGAGTTAAAAGCATTATCATGTCCCTTTCCTGCACAGCTTTTGCTTTGTCACCAGGGCTTATGTTCCCCTGTTCCTGCCCTGCACAGTTCTCTCTCTGCACCTTCTGGTGGAATCAGTTCAGCTGTGCTTTGCTTTATTGCTTCCACCCACTCACCCACCCTCGAGTGTTTGTTAAACTCCCTGTGACAGCTGGGGAAAAAATTCCAAATTACCAATCAGAGAACTAATCCAGTGGCTGTGTGCCAGCACTGCCTGCACAGAAATGGGAGCTGTGCTTGCTGACAGGGCTCCTGGAGGTACCAAATCCTCCCTGGCCTCTCTCACTGGGGCTTTGCCTGGCTTTGGTGCTGCTGCTTTCTGAAAAACACCTTGAATTTTGCAGTGGCTCAGAGGGAATCAATGTGCTTTGAGCAGGGAGGCTTCAGCTGCCAGGGCCTGACACTCCCCAGGGACTGAAGCACAGCAGAGCAATTCAGTCACCTGCAGCTTGCTGACTGTGCCATTGCCTTTGTCCTTCCAGAGGAAATAAACTGGAATATTTACCTGGATAATCCAAGATTTAATTTTCCCCAGAACCCTTTTAATGGGCTGGGAATTATAAAATGGACAGACTGTGATTTTCAGATTTTCTGTAATGAAAAATCCCTCATAGTCCCTGTTTCTGTGGTGAAATCGTTCACATTTCCCTGTTTCTGAGGTGAAAAATGGATGAAGGAACTCCTGAAGAATTACTATGTGGAGGTTACTGCTGAATTTAGCATTCAGTCTGAACTGCCACTGCAAACAGCCCTGGCTGCCAAGGGAATGAGGGGAGGAAAAGCTGAGCTTCAGTCAGGGTGCCCCTCTGCCAGCTCCCAGAGCTGAAATCCCTGTTTGTGCATTCCCAACACAATCTGGACTGTTTGATATTAAATTCAGAAGAGCTCCAGAAATTCTCCTGGAGTTTGTCTCCACTTGAACTGAGATAAGCGTGGCAAGGCTGATTTTCCCTGCTGTGTGTGTCTGGAGGGATATTTAGGTGCAATCTAATAATAGCCACTTGCTAAAGACACAAAAACTGAAATATCTTGCAGGTCCTTAAAGTTTCTGTAGCATCACTTAGAATCCCTGCATGGATAGGATTGCACATTTCAAGCTTGGTGATCATAAATCACTTCCATCTGTGAGAGATTGTGGACATTAAATGAAATATGATCATGAGACTGCCTTAGGCAGCTGTTTCTGAATTCTGACTTAGCTTTAAGCTGTGCCTTACAAATTACATTCTAAGGACAATTTAACAAATGTAACACACACTTCAGAATTCATTTGAGGTGTGGGGAAATGTTTCAGGTACAATCCTGGGCTTTGCTTTTGTTTTCCAGCTGTGGAATTAGACCCTCACTATGTCAGAGCTTTGCTGAGGAGAGCAGAACTCTATGAAAAAACAGAAAAATTAGATGAAGCTCTGGAAGATTATAAGGCAGTCCTAGAAAAAGACCCATCAGTTCATCAAGCCAGAGAAGCTTGCATGGTAAGCTTAAGCCTTTCAGTGAACTTTGGCCTAACTTATTTATCATTATTTTAGTTCAGCTCCACACCAGTGAACCTGCAATGGATTCTGCCTCAGAAGGAAAAAAACCCTCATGTGCATCACCTGCAGATTTGTCTCTAAACCCACTCTGAATATGTTGTTACAAAAATCTCTTTGAAAGGCTTAATTGTTCTAAGTCTCCATTTGGGAAAATAAATCATTAGCAGTGATTCTGCCCCCCTTTCCCCCACACTGGTGTTGTAAGTGACAGATTAGGAACAGCTTTTATGGCATATTAGGCAAGAAACCTTGCCTGGAATGATTTCCTGGGGGACTGGATCAGTTGCACTGATGGCAGAAAATATTCTGCTTAACTGTGTGAGTGCTGTTGGTGGTGAGGGGTGATCCCATAAAACAGCTGAGCTCCCATAAAGGACCTGCTGCCTCTGGAGCTGGGCTGGGGCTTCCCCTGAGCCAGGAGCAGCTCCCCAGGGAACGGGCACGGCCCCAAGGGCTCCAGGAGGGTCTGGACACCACTGCAGGGATGCACAGGCTGGGATTGCTAGGGGGTCTGCAGGGCCAGGAGCTGGGCTGGATGATCCTGGTGCTCTCTCCCCACTCAGGATAATCCAGGATTGTGAGACAGACCCTCAGGGGTGGCTGGTTCTCTTCAGGCTGTTTGGAACCCCTGCAAGTGCAAACACTGTCCTTGGAGCTCTGCAAAGCCAGGATTTTCTCTCAGTGCCTGTGCCCTGATAATCCCACAGAGCCCTTGCCCAGCCCCAGAAGGGAATCCCCAGCAGTGCTGCTGCTCTTCTGGCCATGCCTCAGGCCCAGTTCAGAGTGATCAGTGTTTATTCCTGATTTCTGTGCCTGGCCAGTGCAGAGGGTGGGGGGTTCCACCCCCTCCTGCTCCCTGCCCTCCCTTGGCCAGGCAGAGCCTTTGGCTCCAGAGCCCTTTGGAAAAATGCCCTCAAGTTACCCTGCACTGGCATTTGGTCTGATCTGCCTTGAGCTGGTCCTTGTCACATTTGAGGGGAGAAGCAAACTATGGAGACTGAAGCTTAAAATTCCCTTTCTGAAAACTTGTTAAGGAAATCCTGACAGCTATAATTTTACACTTTTCAAATATTCATCATAAATCTCTAAATTTCATAACAAAAACCCCCAAGTTCCAGCTGTTGACTCCACATGGCTGGTTACATCTCTAACCTGGAGGAGGCTGAGAAGCTTTGCTCTGTTGTAAGGTAAAAGTGTCTCTGCTTTGCAAGAATGTCACAAGATCTTTCCCCCCTCACTGGTAATGAAAATGATGCCTCAAGAAAATCTGCAAATTGGCTTCATTCACAGTTAGAGCAAATCTTCCTCCTCCCTGCCCGCAGGAATGATCTCACACTGCTCTAGGGAATGCCATGACCCTGTTAAATGACAGATTCAAATATGAAATGCACAATAGTTCTTTGATTCCTCATTTGGTACCTGCTCCAATACTTGAGCACTGTTTGTATTTCAGGAGTGCAGAGCTGCGGTTCTGATTTCAATCCTCAGGTATTTTTGACCTTTTCAATGCCAGACTAAAGAGTTTGGAATTATCATGGTTTGTGGTCAAATCGTCCCTCTTGCTGCTTTCCCAGAAAGTTTCATTATAATGGAAGCAGTGGTTAGGTTTGGGCTTCCACAGGTGTGTAACTTCCACACAGTTTCTAAGGGATTTTAGGGCAGATAAAGTGATTTCCCAGAAGCATCTGTACTTTGGGATTAGTATCACAGACTCCAGATAAAAATGGGTGTCCATGAGGACATTCTTGGAGTGGGAAATGCTGAGTCTCTGGATTAGCAGTGCTCAGAGTCTGGAGTAGGAACTGCACAGATCAAGATTTGTGTCTCTGTCACTGCTGATGTCCAAAATGGGAGCATTATTGAAAGCAGGGATTTGATTCCAGTTTTCTCTCTCTCTCCACAGAGATTACCACAGCAAATTGAGGAGAGGAATGAAAAATTAAAGAAAGAAATGTTGGGTGAGTAGCATGTACTTCCATAAAAACCTTCACAATCTTCTAGAAAAAAATGCATGGATAGAATCTCTTGTATAAATTTTAAAGGAGGTAAATGTGAAAGGAAATATTTGTTCAGTGTTAAACAAAACTGATTTCTTTGTAGCTCTCAATTGCTTGGTTTCACCTACAGCAAACTGAAGACAAGGAATTCTCTCATGCAGAAAAGGCCATTAGTTCCATTTAAAGAAAGAAAACTTAAAACCTTCTAAAACAATTTCATATTGATGTGAGTAAGAGCTGGGGAAGATGGTTTGACACAGCCCAACTGCTCAGCCCTTTCTCTCTGCAAATAAACACTCAAAGCAAACATTCCCCTGAAAGGGATGAACCAGGGCTTTCACTGAACCTGTCCCTAAAGGAAGTCCCCCAGCTGGAATAACTGGGCATGTTTGATCAGGGGGCTGAAGAAATAAATGTGATTCTTTCTGTAGCACTTCCAGCCCAGAGACCTCCAAGTGTTCATGTTTGCCTTGATTTATTCAGCATTTCATTGCTGTTTGGTTGGAGGCTGAGCTGGACCTACCCAGGGTTAGCACCAGGAGTGGAATTACATTTCCTTAGGCAGTGTTTGGCTGTTCTGCAGAAAATCAGGTTAAACAAACTCAGCCTTTCACACTGATTCTTCATATATTTGAGAAGAAGAGACTGTTTCAGCTTATGCTGATGTTTTTCTGTAATTTCTTTTCTGCAGCTCTGATTTGCCCTGGCTTTGTTCTGCTCTGACCTAGCAGTGTCAGTGAGGCTCTGCAGAGCTTTACAGGATCAGAGTCTGCTTCCCCCTTTGAGCTGAGGGCAAGCCCCAAATAAAGCAGGTTAAGGGTGATGGGGCTATAAATAAATGACAAATGCAGAAAATCTCCAGAAGGGTCAGACCCATTGGTAGGACATGGGATGGGTTTCAGCATAAAGTAATATGAAAATAATTCCTGATCTTTGCTGAACTCTAAAGGACCTCACTAATCACAAGGGATTTGACTGGAACAGTAAATCCAACCCTAGTTCTGCACTGCTGGTTTTTTCCTGGATGTCAAACTAGGTGGGATCTCTTTTAACAGTGCTAATACTTTAAACGTGGCAGTTTGGATTTCAAAACTGACCTGGGCTTTTGGGAACCACTTCAGACTCTTTCTGTTGGGATTCTGGAGAAAGAAATCCCTTCTCAGTGATGTCACACAAGGAGTTCAAACAGCTGGAGAGCCAGACTGAGAGCAGGTAGGACAACACAGAAGCTGAGTTCATGCCAGCCTCATGTGTGACAGGATTGTCACAGCTCTGGGTGAATGACACTGACGTGGTGGCAGAGGGGCAGGGGGTGAGCTCAGCACAGCTCACTGCTGTCACACACACTGAGGGGCTTCTGTAGAACATTCTCTTCAAATGAAGTCAGGAATGTGGGCAGCTCCTTCTCCTGAGTGTTCCAGGATTCCCTGTGTGCTGTTAAGGGAGGCACTGGCGGTGCCATGGAGCTGCCCATGGAGGAAGGAAACACTTCCCAAGGTTTGGAAACTGCTGCAGCTCTCTGAGGTCAGGGGCAAGCCCTGGAGGGTGGCTCAGATGGGAGTTCTGGAAGGAGTGGGAGAAACTCGATGGAATGTGGTGGTTCTGAGATTCCTTTGGGTTGTTTTGTTGTACAGTGAATTTGTTTGAAGCTGTTCCCACTTTCCCACCCTTTCTGATGGCACTTCCCACTGCCAGGATGGGCCTGGCCTGTGGCTGGAGCTGGGTGCCTGGGCTTGGGCAGTGCCAGGGGGACATTCCTGCCTTCCCACAGGGCAGCTCAGGTGCCTGGGTTGTATTCCAGATTTTGGGTTCCAGGACAGCCAGTCTAAGGCATCCTGATGCTTGCAGGCCAGGCCTGCTCCAGGAGCACTGACACTAAACTGGAATTAGGAACAATGTCCCAGTTTGTGCTTTGGCTCCTTTGAATATTGAGCTGATCCTGTCAGTGAATTGGCCTATCCTGGTTTTGCTGAGCTTTGATTCTTTCAACTCAAACAAGCCCTGGGCTGCCCAACCATCTCCCACTGTCACAAAACTGGAGCTGTGTACATAGAAACCCAGATAAATGAAGTGCGTCCTCCTCCTTCCCAAGTGTGTTTCCTGTTTCCCAGGGCTGCAGCTCATTTCTGTCAGAGGCTGAACCCCTGGTGCAGTGCTTGTGTGTAAATAACCCAGAGCACACATTCCTGCCTGGATTTTCCTCGTGGGCCATGTGACTGCTGAGGTTGATGTCACCAGAAAAATCCTGTTCTGTGGCCAAGCCAAGCCCACTCGTGCCATGTGTCCTCAAGGACAGGTGTGTCCTGCCTTTTCCAAGGCTGACATCTGTATTTCAGGTATCTCCATGTTTTGATCAGCTCCTCTGAAGTGTGCTTAGGATGAAGAGAGGCCTGAGTTCACATCAAAGAGAGCTGGACTTGGAACAGCCTTGGGAAGGAGCCTCAAATCCAAGTGGCTTTTCCCTCTGTACTTCCTTGAGCATCTTCTGCCTCAGTGGCTGAGGATGTGAACAATTATCATTTTCTGGGAGGTTTTCTATTTCTCTCCTTAAAGCCAACAATTTCCAGTCATGTTTAGAGACTTTTAGAATTATTGTGATATCTGGGACCTCTCCTTTGTGGAGAGGGTTTGAGGAGAAGGGAGCTTTAGAATGGTTTTAGCAGTTTGGGAGCCAGAGACCTCACCTGGGCCTTCCTGCCAAAAAGATTTTTCCAGCTACCTGAGATCAGCAAAGATATTTATTAGGCTTTGTGCCTAAAGAATTATGAATTGTTGTTGTTGTTGTTTTTTAATATTGACAGTTACGTTGTGTTTACAGCTGAGCTGCTGAACCCCAACCCTGCACAAGGTGATTTTAAGTCATTAAACCAGAGTCAAATTACAGTTAGAGTTCAGTCCTCATTTACCATTTAGGGAAGGGAGAAGGATTTTCCCTTGCTCTTTTAATTGCTTTAAAATGTTGGTAATACATTAAGGTACCCAGAGAGGAGACCTCATCAGGACATTTGTCTTTACTCCAAAAGAATTCTTTACACAAGCAAGATGGAGCTTTTCAGCTTCCAAACCCCACATTAACACCAGCAACTAAGCCAGAGTTACTGCCAGAAAGTCTGAATAGCAATTAATTTTGGCTGTTACATCTTAATGTAAATTCTGAGTAATCTTTTCCTGCATCTGCCTCTTTCAAAAAGGTGTTGAATTGCAGTTTAGGTGAGTAATGAATCACAGACTTTTGAGCCCTAAATTGATTTTTACAGTTCTGTTTTCTTGTTGACCTCTGAATATTTGCTTTGGTGAAGAACCTGAATGTGTTGGAGTTGCAGGTGGAAAATAAGCAGGGTGTGTTTGAAAGAAAAGGAGCAAAATAATGTGAGAATAAGGGCAGAGGGAGGAGAGGGTGACCCTGCTTGGGGACAGGGAGTGTTGGAGGCTGGGCAGCCTCTGCAGCTGAGTCCCAGCTCCACGTGGTGCCTTTTCCTTCCTCCCAGCACAGGCTCTGAGGGAGCTTTTCTTTAGGAGGGGGTTGCAGTTCACTACAGCCCTTAATTTAGGGCTGAAAGGAGCTGTGGGAGGAGGAGACAGAGCTTCCCTACAATGCTGGGTCTGTGTGTGCCAGGACAGCAGCAGCAGCTCCGGGCTGGAGTGCCCGGAAAAGCCAAGGCTTTCTTCTGCCTCATTAACAATTAATTCAGTGTGGCTGCCACAGAGCCTGCCTGGCAAGGGGGAGAGCAGGAAGGTGAGCTGGGATGTGCTGGTGGAATTCTCATAAAGCCCCAAATCCATGCTGTGCTGGGGAGCTTCCCCCAGGAGCTGCTCCAGCTGCAGGGTGGATCCCGAGGCAGTCAGGGGTGTTGATGGGTTTGGAAAAGAGCATCCAGCTCCCTGCAGTTGGAAAGGACCTTTCCCAGTGTCCTGCCAGGCAAACTCTGCCCTCCTGCCCAGCTGCAGGGCTGGGGGGCTCCAGCCATACCAGATTCTGCAGGATTCTGCACAAAGACACTTCTCACCCCAAACCTGAAGCTCAGCTGTGGCCAAATGTTTGTCAAGAAGTACAAGGAAAACCTCTTCATGTCACACAGATGCTACAAAAATGATTTTATAACCAAAATGCTTTCAGGGTGCTGCATAAAGGATTGAATGTCCTAGTTAATTTATCTTAAACAGGTGTACTTTAAAAAAAACCCAAATATGTACAAAGAGGTTAATCCTACCTGAGCTACTGCTGGATTGACTTTGGCCACATCCCTGAACAAACCCATCTGTAAATTCCCATTAAGAAAATCAAGTTGAAGGAAGTTTGTGTCTCCCCACCCATTTGCTTTTGTGGGCTGAGGGGTAAGGATGGCTTTTTCCAGATACTGGGAAGAAATCCTTCCCTGTGAGGGTGGGCAGGCCCTGGCACGGGTGCCCAGAGCAGCTGTGGCTGCCCCTGGATCCCTGGTCAAGGCCAGGCTGGATGGGGCTGGGAGCAGCCTGGGACAGTGGGAGGTGTCCCTGCCATGGCAGGGGTGGAATAGAAGAATTTTAAGGTGCTTCCAACCCAAACCAGGATTCCACTGCTCCAGTGTGTCCTTGCCTCAGGCCCAGGTGAGGTGAGCACAGTGCCAGGGGGTTCTCAGGACTCAAAGCCCCTCCAGGCAGGTGTGCCATTCCCAAGTGCTGCAGGCCCTTGGCTGCTGCAGCTGCTCAGTGGATTTTCCACAGCAGCAATTGCTGTTGTCACACTCAGCTCCCAGCAGAACAAAACCCATTCCCTGAGGATCAGTGCAGGTGGGAGCTTTTGGAAGGTGGAGTGTAGCCTGGGGAGGCAAACCTCGAGTAGGCTTCAACTCATCCAAATTTCTGCTTTTTCTCTGGGAAATCAACAATTCTGCATTAAAACCAGGAGGAAAATAATGTTTTTCTTGGAAAATTGGCCATCATCTTCCTTTGTGTTGTCATGCCAGGGATTTCTGTTCAGCCAGCAGTGAAGTTTTACCTCTGCTTCCTGTTTCACTTTATCTATTCTGTAATTTCTATATAGGATTTTTTTAATGGATGTCCTTTTGTTGTCCTTCCCCTCTTACAGCTGCTGCAGAGTCATTTCCCAGAGTCAGGAATCATGTGGGATCCATACACTGACAGGACTTTATTAACTCTCATACTCTGTGGATATTTAACAATGATTTTTAATTCCTGCTAGGAGCCTAAATAGTAACAAAATGCAGAGCTTTCCTCACCATTTACCTGTGATGGATAAATCAGCAGAGCTGGGCTGTGTAGTTGGGTGTAATTCCATGGCAGTTTTCCCTCTGCTCAGCTCTCACCTGTTCTCTTGGAATGTCCTTGCAGGCAAACTGAAGGATCTGGGCAATTTGGTCCTGCGCCCCTTTGGCCTGTCAACAGAGAACTTCCAGGTCAAGCAGGATTCATCCACTGGCTCCTACTCCATCAATTTCGTTCAAAACCCCAACAACAACAGATAACATGGATTCAGTGTGGCTCTGCACATCCCATGTCAGGATCCAGCCAACCAACCCTCCACCCCCAGGGGAAGAGAGGAGACTCAGCAAAGTCATTTCCCAGCTTGTGAAATTATTTGCAACGTGGATGTAAAGCAACTCATTCAACTTCTCATAGAGATAACTGTGTCCAGTGTGTGATTTATTCTTTTTTTTATGTTCTTTTTCCTCTTCCCTTGCGGTGTTTGGTTTTTCCAAGAGGCAGTTCCTTGGTTTGGCCTGCTCAGTGCTGGCAGCAGCAATTCAGGGGAATCCAAAGGCTGGTAGTGTCCTGGGAATGGGGAAATCCAGCAGCAGCACTGCCCCACCCTCAGTTGGGTGGGACTGGCCCCTTGGACACAGCTCTGCCCTGGAATCATGGATGTGTAATAAAGGCTTGGTACTTCTGCTTTTTGGGTTGTGAGGTTCTTGCCTGAGCTGAGCCCTCCCCAAGGTGGGTTTGTCACTAAAGGTCCCACAGATGACACCTTGCAGGACATCCATGGGAAGCAGTGGATTTTTTGGCCCTGCTTGCAGCAGTGTTGTCATTTAAGTTCCTGCCACCCTTCCAACAGTTTGTTCACTGGGTTATTAATTTTTCTGAAGGCAACAATGACATTTTGTGCCTCCCTCTCTATGTGCACACCTTGTAAAGGTACCTTCCAATGACATGTGCTTGGATGAGCTGCATTCATGTTGCAGGGATCCTTCTGCAGGTTGATTGCAGAAGGTCTCCACAGTAAATGGACCTTGAGGACTTGGAAGTGTTTCTAGAATGAGATGATCTCTGAGGTCCCTTCCAGCCCAAACCAGGCTGTGATATAAATACAAATAGATGTATATATATATTTATATGTTCTGTTGTGATGGTTCATTCAGGTTTTGGAGAAGGTGCCGTTTGCAATTCCTGCTTTCCTGGGTTTTATCAGTGCTAAGGTGCTTACACTGGAGGCAGATTTTGCAGTTGTCTCCATGCAGATTTCAGTACATGATTTAATTAAATAATTAGCAGTGCCTGCCTTGGCTATTGGGTGTCATCTCCAGTTCATTTCAGGAAGTCTCTGTGTGTCTGAAATTCAGGAGCTCCAGCCTTTCACTGAAAGGAAAAGCCTTTCCAAACACAGCAGGTTTGGTACTTTAATGTAATTTTTGTGTCTGTAGCTGTGCAGTTTTTTCATTGTCCTGCTGCATTTTTAGTTTAGTTTGACTTTGGAGCTGAGCTCTGCAGGGAAGGCTCAGTGGCTTGGGATTAATAGAAATGTTAATAATCCTCCCTAAAAGCTGGAGCACTGCAGAGCAAAGGTGTCCAGGCTGGGCAGGGCTGGGTTCAGACCAGCTGGCCCTGGTTCCACTCACCTGCAACATCCCAGCACACCCCTGGCATGTACAGAAATGGAACCACTTGGGAACTACCCTGCATGCTTTACATCTTAAAATTCTTCAATTCTTTAAAATTTCCTTGCTCTGACCAGTGGGTTTCTGTCCCTACCCACCCTGTGTGCTGTGTCACTCACCTGTGGGTGGCTCTTGTGCCCAGTTACACCAGTGGCCTTTTCCAACCTGCTGCTTCAGGGGTTCAGGGACAGGAGTTCTGTTCCTCTCACTCTGTTCCTGCTTCACCCCTTTGAAGGCCAGGGGAGCTGCAAATATTCCTTCTCAGCTGGAGACAGGAGGATTTCTGGGAAATAGAACCACAACAAAGCTTTTGAATTTCCTACCTGCTGTGCAAACACATCATCAAACCGTTGTGCAACTCTCCTGCAGGATGTGTGATGTGCACCTGGAGTTTTCCAATGAAGGGAAGGGCAAGGGAAGCAGGACTGCAGCTGATTAGTGTTTGTAATTTAATTGGATTGTGTGAAAGTCACTGGGAATTGGGGATGCTGGTGCTGAGGACTCAAACCTCCAGGTCATCCCTCCCTCCTCAGTGCCATTCTCCAGCTGGACCAGAAACCTCTGGCAGGTGTTATCTGCCAGCACAGCAAGTTCTCCTCTAGGCAAAATTCCAACTAATTGCCTGAAAGTCCTTTTGCATTGTCCAAATCCTGAACAAGTGCATGTGTCTTGCTTTTGATTTTTAAGTGGTTTTTTAATGTTTAAACTAGTCCTGACAGCTGCCACCAGTAAAATAACTGGTGCCTCCTCCTGGTGCCACTGGCCACACCTCAGGGAGTGCCAGGGAGTTTTGAGTCACACATGTTGGATTTACAGCCTCTAATAGGAAAAAACTGTTTTATGAAACACAATCTTTTAAATGTAAGTGGTCCTAAATCAAACAGTTCCTTGCTCAACTGTTCCAACAGTTACTCACCCTCCTGGTAACCAGCATGTGCCTCTTTCCCAGCTGGAGTTGTCCATCCTCAGCTCCCACCTTTGTTCCTCCTTCCTTTGCCTGCCAAACACAAAACCTTTCAGTACCTGGCCTTTCCCCTGTGCTTGCACACAAATAAAGGGAATTTTGGTCTTTTCCGTGAGCTGGGTTAAGTCTCTCTCTACAAAGAACTTTCTTCAGGATTTCCATAACACTTGTGGCTCAGACCTTCCATTTTTGGGCAGCAGAACTGACACTGGGACTTGTCTGTTTTATGCAGAGGTTCTCACTTCCCTGTTTGTCCCCTCAGAGACTTTAATCCTCTTGGCTGCAGATGGACTGAGGCTTAGAATCACAGATTGCCAGGAGGGGTTGGGCTGGAAGGGACATTAAAGCTCATCCAGTCCTACTCTCTGCCATGGGCAGGGACACCTTCCAGAGACCAGAGACACCTTCCAGAGGGGACACCTCCCAGAGACCAGACAGGGACACCTTCCAGAGACCAGAGACACCTTCCAGAGACCAGAGACACCTCCCAGAGACCAGGGACACCTCCCAGGGACACCTCCCAGAGACCAGGGACACTCTCCAGAGAAAAGTTTGCTCCAAGCCCCATCCAACCTGCCCTCATTCCAGATCCTGCTCATGAGTCCCAAGGCCTGGCCCTCAGAGGAGCTAACACCTGCAGTTCCCTCCATCCCACCAAGGATTTGGAGCATTTCTTACATACCTTACAAGATAAAAAGGGCAGTTCACATCTTCAGCTCTGTCTCCCAAAACCCTAGCCCCAAGGGAGGCAGCCAGAGGCTACACTGCAGGGAAGGGTCAGTGGAACTGACACAGGCCCACAGCCAATCCCTCCTGCCCAGCAGGATCCAAAATCCTCCCCCCCAGCTCATCCCTTGGGATATTCAGGATTTGACAAAGCACAGAGCTTTGAAGCCAAATCCTTCCCTCCTTGATTAGCACAAAACTTCCCAGGATCTACCTGCCCCTGATTAGCACTGCCCCAGCCAGGGAGAGAGAAGCTGCTGGTCACCAGTTCCTAGGCTTTAATTAGCTGTGTTATTCCCAAGGGATTACTGCTCAGCCAAGAACCAATTATATCCCAGTGCCTCCTCCCCAACATGGGCAAAGATGCGCTGGGGCACATTTAATGTGCAGCATTCATACATTGCTCATTGACAAGCTTTCCCTGTTTGGATGAATCCCAACATTTTCTTGCTCAGCAACTTCATTTTTCCCACCCCGGGCAGGGCTGTGACTGCTGGGGGGGCTCTGGACAGCCCTTGGCACGGGAATTGTGGCACCAAGCCAGAGGCATCACTGCCTACCCTGACAAAGATTAAAGGCTCTAAATCAACTGAAAATTAAAATAAACCCCCTTTTTCCTGATTCTGCACGTTCAGTGGGAATCTCCCAATTGTAAACCATCTGCAGCTGCAGCCTGGAGTCCCCAGAACTGCACATTTCTCCCCCGTTGTTTCTCAAAGAGACAATTTACAAATCCTGCCTTCCCTAAATGGATGCAGTAGAATGAGGTTTGCCTTTCCTGGCCCAGCTGGGCCCAGTGCTCTGCTCCTGGCTCCCAGGACTCCCTGCCTGGTGTCCATGGGCTCCAGGCAGTGTCCAGGAAGGTGTCAGGCTCCAGGAGCAGCTGCTGACCAGGGCTGAGCCCCTGGCAGCCACGGAGCCGGGAAGGATCCAGGAGGGAGCCGTGCCTGTTCTGGGATAAGCACACGCTGGGTTTTGTTCCTGTCTCTGGTGAGTGAGCTGCAGCACCTCCCTCCCTGCAGCCACTCCAGGGAACAGGGATGGCAGGAAGGGGAAATGCTGTTATCTAGTCTGGGCGGTGGCTGCTGGAAGAGCTTCCTAAGTGTATTCCTGAGTGGTGCTGGCGAGTGCCCAGCAGGTCCCTGGAGAGGCAGCAGGGCCAGGGCTTTTCTGATTGCATTTGTCCTATTTCCATGAGCTCCTTTGGCTGTGAGCCTCCATCGTGGGGCATTGCTGTGTCTGAGGGAGGAAGAACTGCAGTATTTGGGAACTTAAGGGACAGGAGGAGGCTGGGAGCTCACAGATTTCCTGCCCATGGCTCCAGCCCTGAGCTGCCCTTGAAGCGACAGCTCTCGCTGTGCTCCAATACATTTGTGTCCCTGCTCCCAGCTGGAATGCAGCTGAGGCCTTGGAACCTGGAGCCAGCAGCAGGTTTTCCAAGCCAAGATGCAGCTGATGGCTCCTGACAGGATCCTGCAGTGTTAATGCAGAGGGTGTGAAGTCCAACCCCCCCAATTCTGCTCTCACAGCTCATGCCCAATGCTGCCTTTTTAAAGGCAACCACAGCCAAGTGAGTGAATCACAGAAGCACCATCCACACCCATCTGAGCAGTGTCAGTATTCCTGGGGTCTCATCCTTGGCACGGCCCAGTATCCATCCCTGAACATTTCCCAACAGCTCAGAGCCCTGTGTTTGGTTGAACCCTGTAGCAGGAACAGCCTCACTTAATATTTAATGACCAAGACAACCACAGTCAGAAATTCCAGTCCCCGAGCTCTTAAGATGCAGAGCTCAGCTGAAAATCTGGATTTCAGAATTAGAACTACCCCTCCTGGGCTTGGAATATTTACCCCAAATACAGAACATGCCAAAAACCTCTGCAGGGTGTCCAGTCTGCCGAGCATAGAGCACCCACAGTTTGTGCTGCAAACCCAGCAAGGAAGGCAAAACAAAGAGCACAGAGACACTCAAGGGAAAAACAGGAGCAGAACCATAAAAGCCGGATGTGGAATGTGAATAAACCCCATAGTATGACCCAGCAAACAACAGAAGCCTTTTCCTGGCTCCCAAAACAACTGGAGCAAGGACAAGGGAGGACACCAAAGCACAGCAGTGAGGGGGAGCTGGTGCCAAGGCCTCGGTTCTGCCCCGGCACTGGCGCTGCTTCCCTCAGAGTACAGGGATGAGCCCTTCCCAAAGTGCCCGAGCACACCTCACCTGCTCGGAATCCTCCCAGCCTGGGGCATTCCCAGCTTCACACAAAGCCCTCCGTGCAAACCTGACCCTGAGGCAGATGGGCCCAGGGAGCTCCAAGGGGATCGGGAGCCCCTCAAGCCGGGCCAGGCTCAGGCAGGGCTCACCCAGGGAGCTCCAAGGGGATCGGGAGCCCCTCAAGCCGGGCCAGCCTCAGGCAGGGCTCACCCAGGGAGCCCCGAGGGGATCGGGAGCCCCTCAAGCCGGGCCGGCCTCAGGCAGGGCTCACCCCAAACACTCCCAGATCCCGGGCTGAGTGTGGGCCCTCAGCGCCACTGGCACCGAGCCCTCAGCGCTGTCGCTGTCACCTGCAAGGGCTGAGCTCGGACCCTCACACCCTTGGGAACATCTCCAAACCCCTCGTGCCTGGGCTGCGCTTCGGCCCGCACTTAGCATCGCCCTTTTGATGCTGGGGGCAGCAGCAAACGCCATTAGAGGGGCCTCCTGTGGGCCCTGGGTCACCTTTGTCCCTTTGCCAAGCACAGAGTGAGGATTAATGCACGGAGTAATTGCAGGGCTCTGAAATCTGCCCGGCCAGCCTCTCTCGCGGCTCCGTCCCCACAGCGCTGCTGCCAGCTCCGTGTCACAAAGGAAAAGCCATTAGCGAGCAATTACATTTCAGCAGGATTTCCCAGCCTAATGAGGATCGCCAATTCGAGAGGAACTGCTGCAAGGCTGAAGGAATAATGAGAGCAAGGGGATGGGAGTTTCTGTAATCCCGACAGAATGAGAAACAACCATGAAGGAAAAGAAAACCATCTGCTGGAGCTGTGCTGGGGCCACAGCCAGATGTGGGTGCTTGTCACAGCAGCAGCACCTCACGGTTAATTCTGTTTTGGGGAAAAACTCTCTCATTATCGACAACAGGTCACTGCAACAAGCCCAGCACAGCAGGGTTAGCACCTTTGGGCAACCCACCAGCTCCTGGCATCCTCTGTGCCATAAAAACACCAATGCTTCCTGGAAATCAGATCTTCCTAAAAATCAAGTTTACTCAAGCAGCTTATTTTTTGTTTAGCCCAGAAGCTCAACTCAGCTTAGGGAATCTTTCCTTACAGTACTAAGTGGATGTGTACTAAATGCAAGTGGAAAAAACACCTGTACGAATGCTGCCTTCCCATAGAACCAGAGTCTGCCATTCCATAGAACCATGGAACCACTGAGGATGAAAAAGAACCTTTCGAGATCATCAGGTCCAAGCACCAACCCAACACCACCAGATATTTTGGAAAAATACTTGCTGGCATGGCCCTCCTTTGAGCACAGTGGGATGGAGCTCTGGAACAGAAATTACCTCTCCAGCACCACCTGATCCTGGATCCTGCTCCAGGGCAAGGAGACAGCTCAGGACAAGGCATTTCCTCCCTGGGTGGAGAAATTCCCCCATACACTTACCTGTGAGGGCAAGACTTGTCTGAAACTGTGAGAACTCCATAAACACCAGCCCAAGGACTGACTGTGCCAGGGCAGGAGCCCCTTCCCATGGCATCCCCTCCTCCTCCTGGGACAGTGGCAGAGTCACCAGGGCTTCCTTGGATCTGTCTCTACCACACCATCCTTTCTTGCTAATGACAATTTTTCCTACTGCTTTGGGAAGCATCCAGCCAGCTGAGCATGGCTTGGGATCTTTCAGCCACTGTGGTGAAAGGTGAGGCTAGGCAGAGACTAGTCTACATAATGGAATTCCAGCAGTGGACCAGCAACCTCAGTTTAATGCAGAAAAACCACATAAATCAAAGGCTTTCGGGTCAAGGACTAATAAAGCAAGAAAGTTAAAGACATCAAAACATTATTTCCCTTTAAAAGAGCACTGAAAAAAATCAAGGCTTTATTTGAATAAATGTTACACAACATTCTTTATCATTTTTACTTCTCAGCAAACCTTAAAGGGTGAATCAGATTTTCCTCATTCAAGTCTACAAAATGAAAGAGGCATAGTGACCATTCAATATACAGACAAGAAGGTAGCACGGAGCAAAGCTTAAATATTAAGCAACTAAAGCAAAAAAGTGAAAAGCAATACATTACTGTCACTCTCTCTCATTAGAATATCCCTGACAATTTCATTTCCAAATGAAAATGTGGTTTCCAACGCAATGCTGGGAAAAGCAAGGCAGACATGAGCTCCCTTGGATGCTATTTGCTCTATACCCATATTCTCCAGTGCACACCTGCATCCCTTGGGTTAATCCCTCCTGGTTCAGCTGCTGTGCTCAGGGAGGGGAGGGGAGGAGAGCCCTGGGGGATCCGGGGGCACAGCCAGGCACTACCGGCTTCCAAAACAACAGCAGGCACTCCTCAATCCCATGTGCAACAACCCTGCCACCAGTCCCGGGCCTTTTTCCTGAGCAGAAACTGGTTTGTGCCATGTGGTTTGGTGGCTTTTCTGTTTGGTTTTGTGGGGGGTGTGGGGGGAAAATGCACCTGATTAGGCCAAGCCCCCATCCATTGTCAATCCAAGCGGAGGTGAAAGGCTGGCACAGACCCGGCACCAGGTCACCCCTTTCCTCATTCACATGTCTCAATCTTTCAGTTCTAGTCACATCCCAGGCCTTGAGCAGGACCAGACTGCTGGGCCTCTTCCACTGGTGAAAAGGAAAAGCACTGTAGAACAAATATTCATCCAAATTTTAAAAGAAGTTTGTACTTTATGATGAAATCTTTATGGCAAACGGTACAATTTGAATGCACTGTACAGCATTGTACAGCCTGTTTTGAAAAAGTAGGTAGTGAATATTCAACTTCTGCATTTATAAATAAAGAATTTAGCTCTGAAAAGCAGACACTGAACCAGCACAAAGCACGAGCTGCCACACACTCAGTGTGTGAATCCCTGATGGGCCTGGCTGGGGTTTGGGGGCCTGTCCCAGCCTGTCACTTCCCCCTCTCCAATCGTTTAACAAGTATAAACCTGTTGCCAATGACAGAGTTGTCCTAACTTCAAATTTTATGTGGTTCATTCAGGCTCCAGACACGAAGAAATTGTCTTTGTGCTGACCCAGAGGCCCTTTGGAAAAGTCCCTCTGGTTTTAAACAATCCAGACAAAGACATTCTATTTTCTCCAATTGAATCAGGATATCGGTAAGGAGGAAAAGAGTTTCCTACAAGTCCTTTCATCTCTATAGAAACAGAAATTTGACTTTTAGTAGATTATGTGCACATTTTCATCTCTTCAAAACAAATATTTATTTTCCCAGGTTACACAATAAATCCCCTGCTAAGAACTTTAAAGAAATGGTTCTGCCGAGACAGTGTGCACACAATGGAAATAATTAGTGACAAATAAATTAATATTTAATAACTCAAGATTTCAGCAGCGTGTCCAGCATTCCCAAGCTCCACTGAAGTCAGTATTACCCAAGACCTTTGTGGGAGGGGAATAAAATGGATAAAACCCAGTGGGTTTCTTTTTTTTTTTTTTGATTTACAGCTTTTCAAAGAAGTCAACTCAACTCAGATCAACAACCATCAGAAAATCTAATAAAACCTTTGCTCTCTACTAGTTACCTATCTGAAAAATATTTATGTCAAAAGGAAAAAATAAGCCATGATTTGAAATAGAAATGCCATCCCATTGAATCACTCTCCATTCATGATTCCCATCCTGTTCTAAGCAAAACACTGCTCTCTGCCTTGTAGCCCCTCTCAAGGTTATTTCAAAACCATCAATTCCCTAAGTGTTACAATAGCATAAATAAAATGCAACCATATTCACACAGAAGGAGCTTTCCCATAAAACAGAGATCCATGGAGTTTGTGGTCACTGTCCTTTCCATCACCTCTATGGGAAATGTTGGTCTCAATAGCAGGACTGTTCATATTTCACAATACAACTGGGTTTGGACATGCTTTGATCACAGATCACAGCTCTGCTAACACCTGCACTAAATACTAACTAAGCCTCAGAGAATGGAAAATTGCAATGCTAAAGTCAAGAATTAAAAGAAAAGTTCAAAAGTTACAGTCAACTTCCCAGGCAAATTGGCTCCGTCACTGGCACCTCTCAAAACATACAAACGTGACTGTCACATTACAAAAACCCCAGTTATCTGCAGTGAGTCTTCATCCTAATAATTCAAGTGGTTCCTTGCATGTGTCATAGAGTCTTTCGTAATTTCATGCGTCATTTATTGCAAAAAAGTTTTATAAAATATTTCCTAACATCTTTTGAAATTTTAAGGAAAATGTACATTAGGTACAGGCGCCCTAACGGTGCGAGGGGGAGCTTTAACATCTTTGACCCCCTTTCCCCTTCAAAAAAATGTTTACTACTTGGTGAAGATTTCAGAGGAAAAATAGGACAAGTCAGTCTCAGATTTCTCTCAGTCCTGATGAGCTGGTGCTCTTCGTGGCAGTGTAGTGAGGTTCCATAAAAACAGCGGGTCATTAGTGTCTCTGAGCTGAAAAGGGGAGAGAAAGGGAACATGGTTAAATGTCTTCCAGTACATATTGCAGAAGTAGGTAAAGCAAAAGCTGAGGTGGCCAGAAAAGTTACTGGCTCACCTGCTTTGTGCATCATGTGCAGAAGACAAAAAATAGATTGACATTATCACAAGACAGACACAAAGTGAGCAAACTCCTCCGGGGGCTGGGGTTTGAGGAGGAGCCACTGAACCAATCTGTTACATCTCACCCCATTTCAGCATCCAGAGAAAACTCCAGTTGTAAGGACATTTAAAGACAGCTCAGGAAGCAGGGAGATTAATTCACAAAATCTATACATTGATGGCAGTTCACAACACAAAGCTAAATCTGACCCTGCAGTGCGCTTCCACACACGAGAGCAGAGTGCCTGAGGGAGCACTGAGCTACAAACCTGCTCATGGTGCTTCCTTCCCAGCTGCCTGTGTTTGCCCATTAACTCCAGAGAAAGGGAATAAAGCAAACAGGAACAGCCCAAGTACTGACCCTGCATGAAGCATCACCAGTCAAGCACCATTTCCTACTGGGAGGATGGAGAAGCCCTGGCACAGGTTGTCCAGAGAAGCTGTGCCAGCTGTGCCAGGCTGGACGGGGCTTGGGGCAACCTGGGACAGTGGAAGGTGTCCCTGCCCATGGTAGGGGTGGCACAGGATGAGCTTTAAGGTCCTTCCCAGCCCAAACCAGTCTGGGATTCTGGGATTCTATGGAGATTGTGCTCCTCAGATACAGTGACTGAAAACCTGACTGCCTGTGTCAGCTCAGCCTCTGTGCCACTGAGCTCCCTGACCTTCCTGAGTGAGCCCATTGCCAGCTCCCCAGCCCTTCCATGGGTCACCCACTGCCTGTGGGGTCACCCACTGCCTGTGGGGTCACCCACTGCCTGTGGGGTCACCCACTGCCTGTGGGGTCACCCACTGCCTGTGGGGTCTGGGGTTTGTGGGACACTGACAGCTCAGCCTGGCTGAGGGCACGGCTCTCGGGATCTGCAGTGAGGAGTCACAGGCTGGACTCTGCTTTGAAGCAGCTCCATTCAGCTGCTGGAGGCAGACTCACACAGAATCCCAGGATCACACAGATCCCAGACCGGGAAAGCCCTTCCAGGTCACTGAGTCCAAGCTGTGCCCCATGCCCAGCTTGTCCTGAGCCCAGAGCACTGGGTGTCACCTCCAGCCCTTCCTTGGCCACCTCCATGGGTGGGCACCCCAAACCTCCCTGGGCACTTCCAGGGCCTGAGCTCCCTTTCCATGGGGAAATTCCTGCTGCTGCCCACCCTGAGCCTGCCCTGGCCCAGCCTGAGGCCGTTCCCTCTGCTCCTGTCCCTGTTCCCTGCCAGCAGAGCCCGACCCCCCGGCTGTCCCCTCCTGCCAGGAGCTGTGCAGAGCCACAAGGGCCCCTGAGCCTCCTTTGCTCCAGCCTGAGCCCCTTCCCAGCTCCCTCAGCAATTCTCCAGCCCCTTCCCAGCTGCCTCAGGGATTCTCCAGCCCCCTCCCAGCTCTCTCAGTCTCTCCTGGGGCTCCAGCCCCTTCTCCATGGAGCCATCCTAAGGACTGCCCCAGGAGCAAGGCACAGATGTGTGTCAGGACAGGCACTGACACAGCTCAGGCCTTTCCTGCCTGTCCCACTGAACTCAGCTCACGTGGCCTTTTTCTGGCAGCCAGCCCTGCCATAGGGATTCTGATTTTTCAATGGGAACATTTTCTCAATCCCTTTATTCACTGCTGTCCAAAGAGAAGCGCTGCCTTTGAAAGGCTTTTATCTCCAAAGGAAAAGCAGAAGGACACCAGGCACCAGGAGGGGGAGAAAAGGCACCCCAGAAGGACAAGGGCAACAAAAATAGCAGCACATCCCATCAGGGATTAAACTCAAGGCCAGGAGCCCAAATTTAAACAATTACAGTAACATTTATGCACCTTCCTGGGGGATAATGCTGTGTCTGTGTAAAACTATGGAACAGAAGACACAAAACTCCTATTTTCCTCCTACAGATTCCATTTGTAGCCAGTGGAGAAGAGGGAAACCAGGCTGATCTTCCAGATGATGAACTACTAAAAGCAAGAACTGTTTCCTTCTTTTACAGCCTCCAGCAGCAGGGCCTCAGCCACCAGGAAAACAAAGCAGCAACACATTCTTTCCTTTATGTGCCTAATTCCCTGAAATAAATGACACAGTATCAAGAATTCCTGAAACATAGTCCAACCCAGTTTTTTCCATATAAATGTATCAAACGAGATCATTCCTAATCCCTCAACACTTGAAACACCTCAAGGAAAGACTTGGGTTTTTTTTTGAACTAAACTTCTAACTGAACTGGCTACAATTCTTTTAAAAATTGTTTTCGTGCCTTTAGCTCCTTTTCACCAGAGCTACTAAGTACCCAAACTGGCACCACGTGCTCTAAAATCCTGAAGCACTGCAGAGGCGCAATTAAACCCCAGCATTTCCTAAAGCCAAACAAAAATCCTACATATTACTAAATAAAAAATAATGCTAAATTAGCATTTAAGCAAATATTTGCTTGGAATTGTACCTGCTTATTTTACTGACAAAGCAAAATCCCATCTCCCCCTTTATGCACCTGTTAAAGGATGGCGAGGACAATTCTGCCACTTGAATTTGCTGTGATTCTCTTACAGAACCTCAGTGCTGGGAACAAGCTCTTCCCTCCCAAAGCAGAGATTCCCAGCACATGCCTGGCACGTAGGACAATATTCCTTATTCATATTGCATATTTGACATCCAAAACACCTGTAAACAATCATGAAAACTGACCCAGATCTGTTTTTTTTCTAAGGAACAACCTGATTTCAAGTTGCTGCTACACAAACGGCATCAGCCAAGCAGGAGGCTGCACACAGAGGCCCTGGCAGAAGGGGCAGTGCAGGTTTCCTCAGATCAAACTTGGATTACTCCAAGTGTGATTCCTGCAGGATGTGGCCAGGACACAGAGGGCAGAATCCTCTGGTATAGACATATTTTTACAAATATTCTGCTTTTCCAAAATCAGCCTTGCTAAGTGACAGGACAGATCCATTATCTGTCCTCTCCTACTCATGGCTGCACTGATCCTTTGTTTTTCAAACCCTGCCACTACACAAACAGCACCCAGGGTTTCACCATCATAAATGCAATCAGTGTTCCAGTGCTTGATTTCAACTCTCTGCCTCAGTTTCAGTATTATTTCCTGTCCCAGCTGCAACTCAACAGAGCTTCCCCTGTTCCTCTGCCCCATCCCACAGGGATTCACACACCTGGAATATCCTCAGTTCCCACACTCCTCTCTTCCTCCTCTGCACTGAGGGATGGAATCACTGGCATACAAACAGAATTACAGCTGTTCAAAATCTGCCTGGCCCTGATTTGGGATGTAACTTGTCAAACACAACCCAAATAAACCCCACAGATCCATTTCTTCTCACACTAAAGGAGCAAAGCCCAGATTCAAACTTGCTCCAGGGGATCCTGATTTGTTCCCTGAGCAAATTCCTACCTGCAGGCTGCTTTAAGTTCTCCCCTCAGGCCATGGGCAGGCAGGAAGAGGAGATCAAAGGTGCCACATGCCAAGGCACAAGCACAGGGAGTCACCTTTTCCAGTTTATTCCCTTTTTTTTTTCCTTTTGCTCCTATGTGTCTCACTCTTGGATGTGCAAGGTGGCTCAGGTTTTCTGAAGCCTGAAAGCCCTGGTTTGTCAGCACCACCCCCTCTCCATCTCCAGGAACACCAATTGTTTTTTCCTGGGTAAAACACAGAGCTGTGGATCCGAGTTCTCCTCACTGGTTGGTGCCTGGCACTAAGGTGCTGCTCCAGGGACTTTCCCAAACTTCCCCATCTGGGAGCAACAGCAAAGCTGTGCAAGGAAAAAGCAAGATGGAAAACCAGTCACCAACTCCTTGGCACCACAGCCCTGCCTGGGAGCTGCTGCTCTGCCCTGCGCTCACACAAGGGCACTTGTGTCACTGCAGAATTTAAGGAGAAAAAAACTCATAAATTAATTTAAATGACAGTCTGGATTGTATCCACATCCCAGGTAATACAGAAGATTGAAATGTATGAGTAGATCATAGGGAATCATAAGCTGCTATTAGGATGCAACAATTAAACCCCAATAATTAGAGGTATTTCTGACCTGGGAGGAATTGCTGCTGTTTGGTAAAACCCATCCAAATGACCACAAACAGTTCTTACCACGGAGGTCAGAGATAGATGGGGTCAGACTAGAGCAGGTGCCTCAAAATGCCAGGAGGGTGAGCGGGGCAGAGAAGAGAAAAGCCACGATACAGGGGGATGAAAATTCCTAAACAGCCACACCATGAACACACTGCCAGGGTGACCCCGTGGGAGGGAACCATTTTGACTAAAATCCAAAGGTGCCACAGAGAGCAGCAGCTGGGGGGTTAAATGTTGCCTGGGAACTGCCATCCTCACTCAAGGACACGGCTCACAACACAGGTTCTTTCCATCAGGGATTAAGAATCATTTGATGCCAGATATTCCCATGCCCAGCTCTCAGACCTGATCTAATGGATCTGAAGTCAGCTGGCAGCCACACAAGTTTTCAGTGTTAACTGGGGGTGATCCCTCATCACTCCATGGTCAGAAGCTTTGTTAGCTATGGAAAAACTCCCTTTTTAAGCAGCCCTAGTCATTTTACCCAAGTGATTGTGCCCACTCACTGCCATCCATCCCTTCAGCCTCGAGCTCACTGCACTTCCCTCCCAGCTCAGTCTTTAGCTGCAGATCAGTGAGGGACCCCTGCACTGCCCAAATTTGCTGCATCCTGCAGCATCCATTGGAACACAACTACAAAGTCAAACATGGGCTGAAATAGCCTTTGATTATCAGCCTGCTCCTTCCCACTGCTCCTCAGCCAAGAAAGCTGCTCTGCCTCTCACTGGACTTCACAGAAGAGGCAGAAGGACAGATGATGATGATGATGCTGAGAATGAGGTACAGACACTTATTTTCCAAAATTCACCTTCCTATTCTACTCTGACAGTTTTAGCACACACGAAAGAAAATCAATATCAGGACTTAAGGGAGTTAAATAGAACCAGACCTAAGGGCTGGCAATGCAAAAATCAACTCCTACCTTTCCTCACTCGTGCTACTCTAAATCACAATCACAGTTAGAAACTATGTTTAAAAAACCCTAAGGTATTTTACACCATGCTGAAAAAAAAGTCTTTTCGGCCTTGCACAGACCTAAATCACCCCACGAGCCCCACCCCAGGGTAGTTCTGTAGGTTCCAAGCCCAACACAGCAGGACTGAAAGAGAAACCAAACCATCAGCGATATTATCTCAGTGAAGTGTTGACACAAAGTTACAACGCTAATTAGAACAGTAACAAAATTCAATTTCCATGACTCCAGACACACACAAGCATTTCCCCTCGCTCCCAGCTTTGCTCCCGAAGCCTCACACCTTCAAACCCCTCTGGGGAAAGAGATGGAAGTTTTGGGGTAGCAGCTCTGCCTCCCAAGGCGTTCAAACTGAAATCTCCGGGGGAACAGAACACCTGCACCAGGAGCTCACCCTGCCCTGCCCCGTGCTCCCCTAAACCAACAGCTGCAAATACCCAACAGCCACACCGGGACATTGCAGAAACTAAAACTGGCATCATTTGCAATTTATCCCATTAAACTGATGGGGAAACAGCAGTCAGCCTCCCTGAGACTGAGTCACAGAAGGATTCAGGTTGGAAAAGTCCTGCAAGATCACCAAGTCCAGCCTGTGCCTGATCCCCACCCTGTCCCCAGCACCGAGTGCCACGTCCAGGAATTCCTGGGACACCTCCAGGGCGGCACCTCCAAACCTCCCTGGGCAGCTCCAATGCCCAAGCATTGGTTCCTTCCAGGGGGAACTCTCCCTGATCACCCCCGGGCACAGCCCGAGGCACACGGGGCTCCTGCTGGGAGCAAAGGATAAATCGTGCACAAGTCCTGGCAAGTGCCACTGCCTCAGGGCTGTGGCACTGCTGGGGACCACAGGCTCATCACTGCGGGGTTTCAGTTCAGCTAAAGCAGCCCCAAGCCTTGGCACAGCCTTCAAGGTTCTCACCCTGAACCAGGCTCACCCCCTGGAAAGTGCTGCAAGCTCCTCTGGAGTTAAAGGGACATCGGGGATGCCTATGAAGAGGAGATTTTCTACATACTGTAACATGGTATTGTAAAAAAATTAATTTAACAAAATGAATGACTTGTTTTGAACCCTGCTCAGCCTGCAGCAACACAGCACATTCACTATGAAACTGAGGAACGACTTAAAACTCATCAGCTACAATTCAAAACTGACTTTGAATGCCTTCCATAAACAGTACTTTTGAACATAAAACCACCTAAAAAAAGCCCTCCCATACCTGTTGCTCCCCCAGTGAACACCTGAGCAAACTCTGTAAGCTGCAGTGCTATTCTAATTTTATATAAATTAAGAGAGCAAAGCTTCCAGGTCTTCTAAAGAAAAAATAACAATGTCAATATTGATTTTGCCACTACTTGGCTTAGAACAACTAACTTAAAACCAGTTCACTTGAGCTTCTAAACCTCAAGGAAGTGGTGTAGACATCTGACCCACCTCACATGGGTTCTTGACTCCCAAAAGTTTGCTTTAATAACAAAATACAGCTTATTTACTTAAAGAAACTGTTTCTGTTTGCAGGAGAGAATACAGAGAAGTGAAACAGATTTTTTTTTCAATTTTTTTTTTAACAAAATGTATTGTGTGTTTATCACATTCAAAAAGCATTGATCAGCAGGGCTTTTTTGGGAACTGTTAGAATGCCAAGGTAAAGCTGGTATATTTGGAAGCTTAATTAACAATTAATGACTATCAGCTTGAGGAAAATTTGAACAGCCATGGGTTTGACACTTTAGACTTCCAATAGTTCTGTGGGCATGACAGAATAATTAAAAAAGATAAAAAGAAACTGAATGCTTTGGCAAGACCAGACCGTATGATGAACATATGAAATTAAATCTTAAAATAAAAATATTTTCAGGGTTTGATGATTAAATCCTTGCCCCCATTTTCATGTTTGTTTAATTTCAGTCTGAGCTTAAATTTTGACATCTGTCACGATTGCCTACGTGGGCAATTCTGGAAAAACCAGGATGAAAACTGCTTTGGGATGAGCACCAGGAGACTCTTCACAAGGCATTGCAAGGCTGAAGCAGGAATGGATGGAGGACACAGGAATTCACATGGTCAGGTAAGGACCACAACTCACAGAAAAAAAAAGCCAAGTGCATTGCATGAAAATGCCCCAATAGTGAGCAAAATCCATGCAAGAGAAGCTGGAATGGCAGTGGAGAGCAGCTCTGACTGGCTCTGAGATGGAAACTGAAAACATTCCCCACTGTACAAGTGACACTATCCACAGCCTCTACTCAAATACATGGCCCAAAAGCTAATTTAGGGAGAAATTGAATCAACTTTCCAGAAAGCCCTCTACAGAGCTGGTTCTGAAACAAAAGGGACAGAGAATTAATAATCTCCAAATTAAGACTGAAGTATACCAATGATATTTACATCAAGCACTTCATCTTTAAGAATGCATAAAAAAAGGACAATTTACTTTTTAAGGGTGTCCTCTAAATCCGGCATACAGAAAAAATACTCTGACATCCTGGATTTGTTTCAAAGCTTTTTGAGAAACACACACAAATAATTCAGATTTAGTCAATTTTATTTACAGTTTGTTTTTTTACATTTCAGAGCATTACACAATTACATATCTCATTTTTCTGACCTGCAAACAGATACCTTAAATGGAAATATTTAAAAAAAAAAAAAAAAAAAAAAGAAGGGGAAAAAAATAAAGTTAGATACATCCAAAATGCAACAATTACACATCTGACAATTCACAAAGTGTAATTTACTAGGACGTATCCTAAGAATTTAGGAACAACCAGTCAGGAGAAAATCTGACCAATTTCAGCAATTAATTATTTACACATTCAAAACAAAGCCTCTCTTAAGCTAAACCTCCAGGCAAATGGCCTGAAAGATTTCTTCAGGAAGAAAGACCAGAATGATTCACACCTATGCAGCATTAACAGCCCTTGATCCCAAACACTGAGGCCTCCTCAGCTTTGTCTTAGAGCAACAGGCATCCCTCGACTTGTCCAACCCTGAAGAGATTTAGTTGTGCCCCCATGTGCATAGAAAGGTTGAGTGTTTAAGTGGTCACTACGATAAAACCCCATTTAGTCTGGTCTTTAAGCCACTGCAATTCTTCTTCCTTACAACTTGGAGCACGTCTCCAATGCCATTTAAACCGGCCCGCTCGAGAAGGGAACTCTGGGGCCTGGCCAGACTAAATCCATTAGAGACTGGTTAAAAATAATCTTTAAAGACCATTTAGACAAGGCTTACATTTCTACACTTCCCTGATGGGCCACCTAATAAAACAAAAAAGTCACAGCTACTACTTTCATCCCTCGTGTCACCCCTTGGCCACACAGAACTAGTAATATACTGGGTAGAAACTACTAAAAAATTCCCTGCAAATCAGCTGCCTTCCAGCTGAGGCTATGGCTCCTATGCATTGGGTGGTTTGGTTTTTGTTTTTTTTTGTTTGTTTGTTTGTTTTTTCTTTCTCTTTAAAAAAATTCTCACTCGAAAAATACCTCAGTCCTCACTTCTAGGCTAATTTTGATTGCATGTTCAATTGGTTTTAACCGTCACGACCCGCTACGCACGGCACGAGCGTCGTGTGAAAAGAGCAGTCAACCGAGAGCAACCTCTGACTTGGCCACGTCCTTCCTGGCAGTTCTCCCTAACCTGGCTACGGATTTGGTGGAGCCTCCAGGTTTCTTGCCTACCTTACTCTCCACGTTCACGTCTCAAACTGCGTCAGCAGGGCCCGCACCTCGGGCGTGAGCTGCTTGGCAGCCTTGGCTGCCTCAGTGACGGCCTTGCGGTACAGACCCTTTCTCTTCTTATTAAAGCGCAACTGGAAGCTTTCTAAAAAGGGGGAGAGCTGTGCAAGAGCAAGGAAAGACGTGGTGGTGGAGCCAAACCATGAGATACGAGCCTCCTGGCGCACCAGCAGCCCGGTATCCTTGCGGCTCACAGTTATGGTAAGGATACGGGCCGGCCACCAAGGGAAGCCATAAATCTTGGCCCAAACAATGTCCCCTACACATACGGTCCTGCCATCTGGTGTGACACACTTAGAGACGTTTTTGGAAAAGACTTCTGTTTTCAAGGAATTACTGAGATTTTTCTCTTCCTTTGAAGAAGAGGAGGAGGAGGAGGAGGAGGAAGAGGAGGAGGAAGGTGCATGCATGCTGCCTGGAGGAAAATCAAAGCTTTCAGTAGAGCTACACTCAGAGTTGGTGGATTTCAAATCATCTGTGCTATCACTACTACAAACTGATGCACTGGAAGAGTCAGATTTCTTTTGATTAAGGGTCATGTAAACCGTTATATTGCTTTTGCTGCCTCTCTTGCCCAGTGTCTGCTGTTCATCCTGATCAACAGTTACATGCACTTCACTCGTGTCCTGAACCTCACTGCTGGCCTCTTCGGGGCCTTCTGAGGGGCTCTGGGTTTCTGAAGGGGCCTCACCTGCTGAGCGGGTGGAGGAGCAGCGAGACTGGGGCTTAGTTGCCATCTTGCCACTCCGTATTTTCTCAAGTCCTGTCTTGAGGGAAGAGTCATTTTCTTCGTTGCGATACCGCTGGGGCTTTAGGCGCAATCGGGGCGGGAGGGACCCTGAGCTGGTGTTCTGAAGACGCCGCGTGAAGTGGACCTTTGAATGTGCATTTTTGGAAGAGGAGGTTGCACTCTGCTTCTTTTGTGCCTTTTCTTTGGCCATTTTCAAGACTTCCCGAGCTTTTGCATGATCCATGTTTTTGCTCTGGAGAACTTTTTTTGTGTTTAACTGCGCTTTTGAAGTATTTGCTTGTGCGGAAACTTTAACTACTCTGCTTCTGCTGTGGGCAATATTTGAAACCTTGACCACAGCGTTCCTTTTCTGGCTTTCGTTTTGGCTTTTTCCATCCACCTTATGGTCAGTCTTAAGTTTTTTATTCACAGTAGTCACGCTCTCGTTTCTTCGCTTTTTACTATCCTCATATTTGGAAGAGTCACTTGCATTGCCACCTTTCTTGATCTCCTTTTTCTCTGCCACCACGCTGTTCTTGCACTTGTCACACAGGACCTGCCGGGGCCGTAGCTTGATGGCGTTCATGATCGAAGTGGGTTCCTCCCTGTACATTTTCCGCTTGGGCCGCTTGATTTTCCGGGGTGGAGGCTGAGGTATTGACTGGTTATAGGTGTCCCTGATAAACAAAGGAGGAGGGTATGGTGCTCCCTCGTGAAAGAGAGGAGGTGGTTTAGAAGTCCAAAGGCTTTTAGCTATGCTGGGCTCTGATGGCTGCGTGAGGGAGGAGTCATCAGGGACTGCAGCATCGGCCTCACACTTCACCTGCGCCTCCTCTTGGAATGGTTTGCTTTGGAGCTGCATGGCTTCAGGTTTGTCCTTGTACTCCCTTTTAGGAAATATGGTCACAGGGATTCCATGGGGGCCAAACCTGAAAGAGAGAGGAAAAAAAAGTCAGTGTTTTGAGGGAATTCCCGCAGCGTTTATCACAAAGCATTTGAAAACTTGTCCGCATTAGGCAGCCAGCATCTGAAATTAAAGCTTCATATCCAGCCTTATGGAAAGCTTTGAAAATGCAAGACAACAAAATGAAGTCAGAAGAAAACAAAAAGTACACAACTTCACTGCTTACAGGTTTCCCTCGTATCAACAAGATGCCCTGAAAACGTAACAAAAATATCTCCTAGACAGCAGCAAAAGAATGAATTTCTGCTTCTAGAAAATGTTTATAAACATCCAAACTTACCCCAATAACTCCCAATCTACCCAAGCTCATTTTCCATACCATGTCAACTTCATGCAAAGACATCTTCAGGACCATTTTTTCCATTCTTAGCACAGCAGAAAAGGATGAATGTTCAGATTTAACAGACACAAATCTGGGCTGCCTAAATCCTTGCAGTGAACAGGGAATGCCAGCCCCCTCCAGCCACAAAAGCTCAGCACCTGATGCTTTATAGCCCAAAACTCCCCAGCCCAGTCTGAATTTCTCACAGTAAAACTCCTCTTATTTCAACTCAGTACAAACCACTCCTCACTGTTCCATGAACAAACAAGATTTTAAACCTGCCACTCCTTTTCTCCAGACTGGAATTGCTCTAGACCAGACAGGGACTGGTTTGTGTTGCACTGTGGCTGCTCAACAGCAACATCCCCTCAGCTGATTAAACTGAGTTTATCTATTTTTTTTTTCTGTAAGTGCCTACATGTTGCCTTTATCTCCTCAAAACTGGATGTGAAAAAAAGTCATCACATGTTAGAAGGTTCTTTACAATGTCCCAAACAAAAGCCATCACTTGTTTGTCCTTTTTCTTATCACAAGCTTCTTTCTACACCTGAAGTTGTAATTGAAGCAAAGGACCCATCCAAGATTAAATTATCCACCCAGGCTGCATTTCAGCAGCTCCTACAGACATTTTTCCAGCCTATGGTCTGGCATTAAACCACAAGGGACTTGCTCATAACTAAGTTTTACATTCCCTAAAGTCCCACAAGTCCATCAAGGGTAAGGAAGTTGCTTTTCCACAAATATTTTTCCCTCCACAAAGGACTGTAAGCAAGTCACTCAGTTCCAAGTAGGGCTTTAAAAGAAACTCGAAGCTGACAGTAACTAAATTAGCAATATTTTCAGTGTTATTTGCATCAAGATCTTCAGCTCCTAAACGAAAATAAGATCCAGATCCCACCATTCACCACCTGATAAAGATTAGAGGATTTGGTAAAAAGTTAATCTATGGTAAGAGCTGAAAACAAGACAGGGCAAGATCTCTGCTGGGCAAATTCCAATCCCAAAGAACATAACAGCAGAACTAGACAATATCAAACCCCACACAGACAAACATCCCTTGGAGTGCTCTCAGTGCCTCAGGAACTGCATTTCCAGCCCTCACAGGCCATTCCCAGAGCCAAGCCCTTCTCCCAGAGGGCACTGACTGCCTCTGCGTCAGGAAATTACACATAATTAGCTGTCACTAGGAAGAGGGGGATGAAGAGGACTGCAAGGGTTTCCAGAAGGATCCCATTCAAGTTCCATCTCTCTTTTCCCAGGTTTTCATTCTCTTGCCTCACCAGCAAAGTGTGCACGATTTGCACTCCAAAGCACAAAGAAGCTGATGGAAAGCTCAGCACACGCCTGATACCAGGAGATCAAAGATTCATTCTGCACCCTCCCCTCTCCTTTCCTTCAAGCACAAAACACAGGCCAGAACTGAGGAACAGGAAGCCACAAAGGGTAATTTTTATCCAAGATGCAAACCTGCTTTAGTAAGACACAAAACCAATCCACAGTGAAGCCCTGAAATCAGGGAATCCCTCATGAAAGGAACTGCTTAAAAAATAAACCAGACTCTCCCACCCCTGTCCACCTACAAATGAATGAACTAGGGAAGTAAAGAACATTCATGGATATTGTGCCAGGTATGTACAGCACCATTCCTGTAAATGATGTGTTAATATAAAACAGACAATTAGCCAAGACAATCCACCTGCAGGACAAAATATAACTGGTAAGCCAAAAGACTGATTATTATTGCCAACAGCTCAGTGTATTGTGTCTTCTCTTGGCCTCACCCAACAGCAGACTGATCTATAAACAGTTTTTGGTTATCTCTGTTTCCTCCCTGGCTAATCAAGTTCTCCAGCAACTTGGAAGAACGACACAAAAACAAAGAAGAGAAAACAATGGCTGGAAAACTTGCAAATGAAACAGTAAAGGTTACAGGAAAGAATAAAGACAAAGAACAAGGTAAGAAAAGAGGGATTTATTTTTCCTAAGAGAAGCAGCAGAATGAAGACGTGAGCTAAAACCTCTTCAGGACAAGGCGTGACACAGCATCTAATTAGTTCTGCAGCAAGCACAAGTGTTTATTCCATGTACACGAATTTCAAGGCCTATTTTCAAACACCTGGTTGGTGGACCTTGAAGATAAATACTTCTCATACAACCACAGTCATTTTTGTCACTAACTGCAAGGCTGAGCTAGTTGGTTTTGTCAGTAGTTAAGACAGAAAAGCTGCAAAAGCATTTGGTTCATCTACCACAGAGATGAAGGAAGACTAAAAGGCATCTACAGAAAACAAAATTTAAAAACTCCAAGGCACACAGCTCAGTTGCACATTTACTGATGTAAATGACATTTAGTGCTCCCCCAGTCAGTCACTGGCTGGCACTAGATCAGGAGAAACCATTTCAGTTCCCCACAGCAAGACTCCCAACATGCTCCTTTCCTCACACGTTGCACGTTTAAGTTCTACAAGGAATTGCCTTGCCTTCATTCCAACAATATTCTGATCCCAAAGATCACCTCACCCCACAAGATCTCAAGAATAGGCTTTACTGGATGAAAGTAAAGATACTGCTTAAAATAAAAATCCCCTGGTGCCCAAGTTCCAGCTGCTCCCTGCCCAGCCCACTCCTGACTCATGTAACACTTCTGCCTCAGACCCTCACACTCCAAGGAATGGCAAGATTCACTGACAGGGGATCTGAAAGTGAAGAGTGAGAAAAACCAAACTCAGAAATAGGTATTTCACCCTCACTCCAAGGCAGTGCAGGGAAGCAGTGCCCTGCTGCTTCCTGCCTGTGGAAATCAGAGCCTGTTTGCCCTGGTGCCAGCTCCTCTCCTGCCCCAGCTCTGACTTGCCTTGAAAATGCACCTCCAAGAGAGGACGGGTGTGATGTTGTATAAAACTCATTTCTCAGAGGTTTTTCCAGTAATCAGGGCAATCAGCAGGATCTGATTGCAGTTCTGCTGGAGATGCCACTGCAAAGTACCATTTTCACTGGAGACAGAAATAGCAACAGGAGAGCAGGCCCTACACTGCACTGAGAGCCTGATCAATTCTGGCAGGGCGATGATATTTGCACTGAGAGGAGCTTTCAATTGACCAGGGTGAGCAGAAACAGGGTAAAAACAGGGAGGCTTCATTTCCAGCCTGCCAGCTGCAAGTTAATTAATAGGCAGCCACGGCATCCAAAAGCCAGTTTGGGTACCAAACCCAAAACTCTCATTTAAAGCTAGAGAGCTTTGTATTACAGACATATAAACTTAAGTACTTAAGGAAAGTAAAGCCACTTTTTTCAAATCTAAATCCTGCAGCAGAATTACTACAATGAATGCGTCTTACTGTTCAATTTATATGCAAAACAGAACAGTTACAGAGTATTTTTTTGGAAATAACCATGAGAGATAAGGAACAAATCCCTTTTTAACTCAGGACCATATGTACATAAACGAAGTACATAAACACACTGCCTGGGGTAAAGTGTTCTACATTAGTACCTAAAGTTTTACCCTCATCTTTAGCCTCCAATGTCTGACTTCTCCACTAAAAGAGAGGAATGAAAAGCCCTTTGTTCTGCCAAAGGAGTGAAGCCACTGGGCAGGTTCAGAACTACTTCCCATTTGTCTTTAGACACATTGAACTGACATCAAAAAAGCAGAGAAACTCGTGTTAAATTGTTGAATCTGTGGTAAATGACTGATCAAAACCCTGATCCTCACCACCAAGGCAGTGCAGAAATCTCCTGTTACCTTTTCTGCTCTTGTACCCAAGAACATCTTTGGTGCTCTGCAAAAGCCAGGACAAGCAACAACTGAAGCCATTTTTATTGCATGGCTGGAACTTCCAGGAGTATAATAATATGGTGAAAGAACTATGGATATGTATTTCATGCATCTAAACTGAGGGTTTCAATTATAACATTCCATGTAATACACAGTTAGATCATAGCTATTTGAACACAAAGTTTTGCAGAACTTCTCAAAATAACCTGCATTGAAAACCCAGATTATGCAACATCCTATTTTTAATGAAGGATTTACTTGGTGTGATAAAGCACAAGATGGAATATATTGCTTCAAGTGCAGGCACCTTCCCGGAGAAAGCATTCCCAGAAGCCTCCATGGTTTATTCACCTCCTGAGCAATGTAACACCAGGCTAAACAGCTTAGAAAATGCACATTTCACTGAGCTCTGAACCCATGGCAAAGGACTGCAGTGTGAGTGACTCTTTGGAACAGCACAACGTGAAGAAAAGACAGGATGCTCTGAGTTCAGGCTTTCCATTAACTACCATAATTTTACTGGCACATTTATAAAGCTGAAGGTCTGTTTAAACTGAAATATCTTTTAATTTTCACATCTGTTGCCATTATTAGCTGTCAGTTGCATTTTGAAGTAGACACTTTGCTGATTACACCTTGAATATACTCTTCAAGAACACCCATATGCCAGACCCAGGCCACAGGGAAGAGAATGACACCGTGAAATAATGGATGAAGTGTCAAGATGGCCAAGATTCATCAGTCCCATAACAGCAAATAAACTCAATGCAGACTGAAAATCTCACTCCTGCCCTGCCTCAACACCTCGAGCCAAGCCAAGCAACTCTAAGAAAGCCAGGACAAGGCATGGATTCCGTAAGGAAGGACAGATCAACCAGCATCCGTCACACCCCAGACCAACAAGGAACAGCTGAGGGACACAGATTCCTTCAGGAAAGGAGAGTCTGAGGCTCAATCCAGACCCCAATTCCAACCCTGCCCTCTACGTGAGGCTACATTTGACCTTCAATAAAACCTCTGTCAGTCATCAGCAAAAGACACCTGAATTACTCTTTTAACCCACTCCCATCACACCTGAGCTCCCCACCTTCTGAGGCTATTAAAACAAATGTCAAAGAAGTGTAGGGGCTTCTCCTTAACCAGAATTTCACCAAGCTCCTCTGGGCTCCTGAGAAACTCCAAAGAGGGCAGGTAACAAGACGTGGGGGCACCCGGGCAACTGAGTGCAAGTCTTAAAATAAAATAAACCAAAACACACAACCCTGAGTCACAGACACTTCTTCACTGCTGAGAATGTGCATCACAGGTCATCAAGCCTCCTCCAAAGGCCAGTACTTCCCCAGACAAAGATGAGCACGTGCTGTCCCTGGTTATTAAATGCAAGAGCAGGGAGAAATGGACCCCATTTGTTTCCCTCTCACATCATTCTTTTGCAGTAGAAGCTGAATTAAACTGGGATAAGCACAGGATTCAAGAGTCAGTGCTGTACCTGAAAACTGCTTCTAGGATTGTTAGAACTGCAAATTGCCTATAAAAGTTTATTTTCACCATACATAGCTCATGCACACCTTGGTAGAGGAAGTCCTTCCTTATCTTCCATTATAAAAGCCCAATAAAATATAATTACACACATATGTCTACTAGGAACACACTGAACATCTTCTGGATATCTAACTAGGGCTCTTAGGTCACAAAAACCTTTTGCTCTTTCTCCCTCCCTCAAGAACTACCATGAACACACAGAAGTCGGAAGGGAACTGGTTTAAAGAAGAAGACAAGCACATGTCCTTCACAGCTGCAAGACTAGAAGGAAAATTTCAGTTAAATGATAAAGCAATGAAAAGGCCAAGTCTTGACTGTTGGCAAAACAAAAGAACATAAATTTAATCCCCCCTCCTCCCCTAATCCTTGGGAAGGTAAAAAAACCACACACACAAATAATTACCCTTTCTCCAAAAGAACAAACTAAAACCACAACTTCTTAATCCTGTATTTAAGATTTACAAATGCCACACTTCTCAGGCATTTCCCTCCCACCTATTTCCTCCAGGTGCAGAGCAGGATTTCCTCTGAGGTGGGATGGACATGTCCCATCCCCTGAGCAATCAGGGAGTGAGCAGTGCCAGCTACAGGCAGCTCACAGGGACTTTAAACCCCACAGAATCAGAATGTTTGGGTTGGAAGGACCTTAAATCCCATCCAGTGCCTCCCCTGCCATGGCAGGGACACCTCCCACTGTCCCAGGCTGCTCCCAGCCCCATCCAGCCTGGCCTGGGACACTGCCAGGGATCCAGGGGCAGCCACAGCTGCTCTGGGCACCTGTGCCAGCCCCTGCTCACCCTCCCAGGGAACAATTCCTGCCCAAAATCCCATCCAGCCCTGCCCTCTGGCAGTGGGAAGCCATTCCCCTTATCCTGCCACTCCAGCTCCTGATGAGATTCCCTCTCCATCCTCCCTGTAGTCCCTTCAGGTCCTGGAAGGTGCTGTGAGGTCTCCACAAAACCCCTCTCCTCTCCAGAATGAACATTCCCAGCTCTCCCAGCCCATCTCCACAGGGAGGCTGCTCCTTCCACTCCCCTCAGCATCTGCTGCCTCCTCTGCAGCAGCTCCAGCTCCTTCCTGAGCCCCAGGGCTGGAGCAGCTCTGCAGGTCTCACCTGAGCAGGGAGGGATCCCCCCTTTCCTGCTGCCCACGCTGGGGGATCAGCCCTGGAATCTGCCCTGGATCTGCTGAGTTTTTCCCCAACCATTTCTCCTCCCTGTGTGAGGGCTGCTGCCTTCCCTGGCTCTCCCCTCAGGCACATCCAGCCCAAGGAACCCCCAGAACCTGCCCCTTGCAGCAATAAAGCTCTTCAAAGGCAATGGCAGCAGCACCAATGCAGCTCAACAGTAGGAAAATATCCTTAATTTGTGCAATGAGCCTTCAGAGTAAGCAAAGTGGGGACAAGCTCCTCTCCAGATGGGGATTTACTGCACAACAAATGGATCTGGCTGTCAGGACATGTGGGTTCCTATCTTCTGCTGATTTTCATACCTTCCTGGGCAGCAGATACAGGAGACTGCCATTGGCACAGGCAGAAAAGTGCTTATTTGCCTCAAATAAATTCAGGAATAAAGCCCACTCAACACCCAGGGGCTTGTGGTATAAACTCCTAAAGGGAATCCCATTTTCAGGGGGTGGGAGAGGGAATCAGGTCCTTCATACAAATATCACTGACTTCACAGCCCTGTCACCAAGAATATAATGCAAAGTCAGGGCATCATCTCAACCATGGAAAAAGCAGTAAGATAGATCAGCCAAAAAGCCCTTTAAACACAAATATATGGGGATATTTTTGCTTTTCTTTCACTGTGAAGTTCAGGTAATTCAGAACATGACTTGAGAAGACAAAAAAGAACACAGTGAACAGGTTTTGAAAACAGTCACTTTAACTTATTCTTCTTAGCGCTGTATGGAAGCAGCACCTTCACTGCTCTGGAGGATGCAGAAGGGAAAGAGAAAATAAGTTCCAGAAAGGAATAGGAATAATTTCCCTCTGATCATACAATGAACACAGCATTAGCATGTGCAGTGAACACAGCCACACTGGAAGCCACAGAATTGACATTTTTACTTAGTAAGAACTGTCAGTCTTAAAAATATTGATCCCTTTGGCATTAAGAAAGTTTGTGAGATTATTCCCATGCATTTGAATGAGACAGATTTCAGCAAGCACCCATCTCCCAAACTGGAAATCCCAGTGTTGTCATGTAAATGCATGGGATTTAGGTGTTTTCCATTTAACCCTGCCCTTCTTTTTTCTTTCTGGTCCAGTGGAACTTATGAGGACAATTCCAGGGCCTGCCACAGATACAGAAGGAAGTTCACGAAAAATATTCATACTCAGCAAGTCCAGGTGCTGCTACACCAAACAAAAATAAACAGACTGAAAAGCTGACACCTAGACAATATTATCTCCCAGTCACCACAGAAGTGGTAAAATGGAACTCTTGGACACACAGGCAACAGTTCTTTTTAATAATGTTTCAACTTCTTAGAGGTAGAAAGTTCTTGGACTATTTCTAGAGCTTGTTTTCTACTGCACTTCCTGCTCTGAGACATCTGATAAGAGACTCCTGTTACCCACCAACGTTCTGTTGTCACCAGCCAAATATTACAAACCTTATGTCTCTAAACTCAGTTCTTGTCCAGGCCCTCTGCAGAGCTCAGCCTGGAGAATTTAAATTTCCCCTCCTGGATTCCCATGTAAAAGCACCTTTGAAGGAATAAATGGCTCTGTTTAATAGCCAATAATTGGCTCCTCTGCCAAGAGAACCTGGGAGGGACAGCCCCAATCTCCCTGCATGGCTTTTCCACAATTCCCACTGCAAAGCTTTGTCCCAGGAGCTGGGCTTGGACCCAGGGAGGCTGGAGATGCTTCCACCAAGGCACAGCAGCAGCAGCCAGCCTGCACACTGACTTTGGCTGCAAGGAGCTGCAGATCTGCTGCATGCCAGAGGCTCCTCAGTGCACAAGAACCTGGGGAAACATGGGATGTTGGTGGCCAGGGAGTGTTTAGGAGGACAGGATCCCTTTCAGGAGAAAAGGAGAAGCTGGTATTTCCCTGCACTCTTGGAAGCAGGGGCTTTGTCACCCTCCTGCCCAGGGCAGCCATGGCACTCTGCTGGGACAACTTCAAACCTACAAAAGAATTCGTGTTACCCAGGGTTGCACTTCCTTTGTGTCACCTCCTGCCCTGCTCCCAGATGCTGTTTCACCCTACAAGTGTCTGGAGTTCTCAGCGTTTCACACCTCATCAAGTGACAGACTGAAAACATCATTCCAAGGCATTATCCAAAACTTGGGGTTCAGGAAAAGCCTTTTGTGTCAAACCCCAACCACACAGCCAGAAGTGCTGGTCCCCACAATTCTCCTTTTAGGAAGCACTGACAATATTAATATTCCAGGAAGTTATTGAACAGCTACTAACAACATAAATGGAGTGATAAAAGACACGTGCTCACACATAGCTTAAACCTGAGGGGGAAAAGCACTGCACATTTTGCATACCGATTATTTTAAATAATAACCTTGCTTAAATTTCACTTTTCTCTCATGAACTTGGAGAGTCCTTACATGTCTAGAAAAAACCCACTAAGATGAAGAAGTATTTTCATCTGCTGGTAGAACCTAGATTGCTTTTAAGAGACCATGATTTCTGGTCTCCCAAGAGCTTCTCACTATTGAAAGGCAGTGAAAAAAAGCAAATACAAAATCCTGTTGTCTAGTAAGTTATTCAAAGATACGTAAAAATCCCCCCAGCCACAAGGATATTTAAGAACCATGAAACTTCACGCCATTCATTGCATACAAGGAGCAACCAGTACTAATTAATAACTGCAACAGCCTAGCTGGAAAACCATTACTTTGGAAAACGGTATGTACTGAAAAAGAAGGTTATCTAGGCAATGTAAGCCCGAACAAGCAGGGCAATCAGATCTCTGCTCGGTACAAAGACGGAATAAACGCCGAGCTCTGTGCTCGGGAGCTTCTCCCGGCACTCAGGGACGCTGTGCCCATGTGCTCGCCCCTCTCCTGGCTCTCCCGTCTTCTCATTCCCCGGGCGGGAGGGGGATCGAGGAGGAAGAAGAGATCCGGGAGCTGCTGCTCCGCTCCCGGGGGAGGACGCGGGGGCAGGAGCCGCTTGGCCCAGGATGGAATGGGAAGCGATGGGATGGGATGCGATGGGATGGGAGGGAAGGGAAGCTACAGAGCCCACGAGGGTCCCAGCGGGGCCGCCCCCATCCCGCCCCCGGCGGCTCCGGGAGCGCTGCCGGGCTCGGCGCTGGGTGGGGGCTCGGGCTCGGCTCCCCCCGGGCTCTCACCTTTTCGAGAGGTCCATGAGGACCCCGGAAAAAAGCTTCTCTCCCAGCCGGAACGAGACCACCAGGGCGTCCTCGATGATGTGGTCCAGGGTGACCCGCACCTCGGAGCCGGGCAGCAGCGCCGGCGCCTCCGCCTCCCCTCCGCCCGGGGCCGCGGGCACCGCCGGCTCGGGCTCCACCGCGGCGGCGGCGGCAGCATCCGGCTCCTCCTCCTCCGGCCGGGGNCTCGGCCTTGCCGCCGTCGGCCTCCTCGCCATCCGGCACCGCCGACTCCACGGCTTCGCTGACGGCGGGTAGAGGGTCCGCGCCGGCCTCGCTGCCCGGGATCGGCTCCATCTCGGGCTCGGCCTCGCCAGCCCCGCCGTCCCCCGGCACCGCCGCAGTCGCCGCCGCCTCCGCAGCCATGGCCGCCATTTTCTCCGCCGCCTCCCTCCAGCAGCGGGAGCGACGGCCACGGCCCGCGGGGAGGGAGAGCCCGCCCCCCGAGCCCGCAGGTGGTGCGCTATTGGCCGGCGCGCCGCAATGCTGTACTCCTATTGGACGGCGTACTTGTCCATCCAACCCCGCAGGAACTTCTCGTTGGCCAGCGGGGACTTCATTCAGTGCAGAGCCGGGAAGGGGAGGAGGGGGCGTGGCTTAACGCTTTATGGGCCGCCGGGGAGGGGCGGGGCGGTGCTGTTGGAGCTGTTCCGCCATCTGATTGGTGGAGAGAGACGCCGCTCCCGAGGGAGGCCGCTGATTGGCGGTGCCAAATGTCCGTCGCGGGGCGGGAAGCGGGGCCGGCGAGTGCGCGGGGGAAGATGGCGAGAGCGAGTGGGCGGTCGTGTGCGGCCGGGTCGCCCCTCAGGGATTGTGTCGCCCCTCAGCGTGCTCAGGTCGCACCTCCTGGGATCACTCTGGAGCGGCTCCCCCGCGAGGCACAGCCCGGCGCTGTCGCCTGCCTTGTACAGTGCGGGCAGGGGAGCTGCTGGTCCCCGTGCTGTGGGAGCACTGACGGGGTGACCGTGGGGAGAGGGAAGATCACAGAATATTCTGAGTTGGAAGGGACCCACAGGATCATCCAGTTCAACGCCTGACCGTGCACAGACCCCAACAATCCCAGCCTGGGCATCCTTGGAGATGTCCCAGCTCTCCTGGAGCCCTGGCAGTGCCCATTCCCTGGGGAGCCTGGGCAGTGCCAGCACCTCTGGGGGAGGAACCTTTCCCAAAATCCAACCCAAACCTCCCCTGGCACAGCCCCAGCCCTGCCCTGCTCCTGGCTCTGTTAACCACAGGTTAATGTCTGACCCTCCTGTTGCCCTCACCTGATGAGGGGAAGGCAGAGGGACCGGTGCGTTTTGTGAGGTAAATCGGCATTTTAAAGTGTAAAGCACCATGAATTAGGCACATCAGGTAAAAGTGGAAAACGTAGACTCGAAAACGGAGAAAAGGAGTTGATAATTTCCTTCTACTACACCGGCCTTGAGCACTCCCGGGCATGGGGCAGCCGCTCTCATTCTGCACCTCAGAAGATTCACGGGCACCTCAGAGATTCACTCAGAAGTTTGCAAAAGCCGAGTTCCAGCGCCTTTCAGGCAGGGAGGCCAGAAGGGTCCTGCCCTTCCCTACAAAGCAGAGATGTTTTATCAAATTGTGATATTTCCTCCATGTGCTCAGGACGCTCAGCCCCTGTTCCCTTCCCTGTGGGCGCTGAGCAGAGAACGGGGCCCTAAATGCTGAGTTTACAAGAAATTCCCGGCTAACACGGGAAGAAACTAAAACAACTCAGCCCTGGAGCTGATGGGATGCTCAGATCCAACAGCTCAGCTCAGCAGGCTCTTTGTTGTGTTAAACTCGGACTTATGTAAAGGATGGGCATAAACCAGGAGATTTCCTCTTGTGAGTCTTCTGCCCGAGCACACCTGTTCAGCAGGTGTTGCTGGTGGAAGACCGTGGCCATTTAAATGCAAATTGTTGTGTTTTACATTCCCAGCAATTCCTGTGCTCCATAGGAAACAGAGTGGGTAAAACATAAACAGCTCCTCTGAATGTTGAAAGGTGCTGTGTGTGCTTTTAAAAAGAGGTAGATGAGGACATTTATATCCCAGAACATATCACAGAAATACCATACCATAGGTAACTCTTACATTCAACCTCACCAACATAAGCAAGTGGATGTGGGATGGAACTCGTAAATTTAACAAAAAAGCCCTCACGATATCTTTTTTTTTTCCATCCCAAATACCTATGATCACCATTTAATTTCTATTTATTTCAAATCTAACCTCTAATCTCCTTAAGACAGGATTTGCCTTACAGTGGCTGGTCTGCAGAGTGGTTGCATAGTTGGAGCCTTTTTTTTTTTCTATCCTGGAACCTTTAGAAACTGCCAAAATAAAACTAATTAAGTTAATGAAACAGATTGCACTACCACACTCTCTGTAAATTAAAACAAGTCTCTCTGTGTTCAGCAAGTGGCAGAAAGGACAGAAGTGAAGAGAAGAAACTATAAATTACAGAGGGGAACGGAGACAACCGGAGGGAATAAAACAATTAAAATGAAGGCAGGAAAAATGCCTAACTCCATAAAGATGTGTTGCAGTGAATTATCAGGATGGGCAGCTGAGGAAGCTGTGAGTTGTGAGGAGAGTGAGGGGATGTGGGGAAGCAGCAGATCCGACTGGAGCTCTGTGCACAGCACCCACAGGGAAGGAATTGTTTGTTTGGGTTAAAGCTGGGACATGAGACAGATCTGGGCAGAGGAACCTTTAAACTCAGCGTTAGTTTATATTAGTATATATTGATTTGAAACTCCACTCTGGAAGTGTGAACAGTCCCAGCAGGTCTGAGTGCTTCAGGTAATAACTAATGGGGTGAGGGTGTGGAGTTTTTAGATGCTGGGCAGTGGGAACATCACTCTCTGGGCATCAAGTTCCCTGGAAATGCTCTGGCGTGAAAGAGCCACCCCCAGTGCAAGGTTCAGGAAGCAATGCTCGTAAATGGACACTAATCAGGGCTCCAGCAGAGCCAAATCCGTGATTGCAGCTTCCCTCGGCTTCCCTGGGGCCAGGCTGTGTGAGCAGGCTCCACAAGGAGCTGCCCCTGGGAATTGCCCCGTGGCTGGAATTTGTGCTGCTGGTATCCAAGGGGTTTGTGCTGTCCTTGCTGCAGCTGGTCTGTGGCACACGGGCTCTGCAGGAGTGTGGATGCTCAGGGAGCTTGTCTTGGTGGGACTGCAGGTCCCTCTCTGGTACCTGCGCTGGGGTGAGGAGCTTTAGAGAGGATGTTCTCAGTCTGGGGTTCCAGCAGCCCCAGCGAGGCTTTGGGACTTGCCCCATTGCCAGCTGAGGTTTGAATCATCCCTGCAGCCTCTGCTGCAGGAGCACTGAGCTCTGCTGCCCTGCTCCATCCGAGCTGCAGTGACAGAGGCTTCCTGTGACCCTGGGCAGGGCCACCAAACCCTCCCCGAGTCAGGGTTAGTGCTCACGGCTTTACACAGTGCTAATAAATCTGCCAGTCGGCCAGTCAAGGCATGATCTGCTGGTGGGGAGTGTTCAAGGCTTTCTAAGTTAAAAAGAAAAAGTGTAACCAATGTATTTGAGCAATGCAGAGGGACATAGGCAATAAACTGAAAGTAAATCTGGGTCTTGGTTGTGTGCTGCAAACTCACTGCTCCTCTAACAGATTAGGAAAGTAATGCTCTTACAACAATTGTTAATTATATTCAAGCTGGATTGAAATTTGTTAGTGAATTGTTACAGGAAGTTAGTTTGGGGTGAGAAAATCATCAGTCTTTCCTGGAATGTTGGTAACTGATTTCTGTGGCCCTATGAACACGGAGCTCATTTTGTTGGGTTTAAGAATGAGCATTAAAGGATTTGGGGAGCCTCACTGCAGGCACACGTGTCCCAGAGTTCTGCCCTGCAATCTGAAAAGTCAATTGTGTGCTGCATTTCTTGGGAACAAGAGATGAAGTCAATGAGTGGGGCTTTATCTAATGTCCATATGGAGAATTGTTTGAAATGGATTTCCATAGTTGAGGGTTGCTTTAAAATAAATGGTAATTGTGAGCCCTTGGGGTGAAGGACTGGCACTGTCTTGCTGCTGACATCTCACTTTGTAACTGTGAGGAAATGGAGTCTGAAGGTACTTCCTGCTTTGTGTCGAAATCTGACTGGTTTCTGCCTTCTTCTGCAGCCTGTGCAGCTGCAGGTGCATCCACACTGGATCTCCATGGATTTCTACATAAAATGGGCATCATCGCTGGAGCCAGGACAGATCAGGAGGCCAAACTCAACTGTAGGCAAGGCAGCTTGGTAACTAATAGAGAATTTCTCATAAAAGTCTTCTGAGAAATTACAGAAATCTCTTTAGCCATAAATATGTCAGAGCAACTTTTTTGTTCCTTGTGGTGTTTCTGAGGTTATTCTACATCTGCAGCCAAGCTCTGCTCACATCAGGGGTGTCCAGCAGGTGAGGTGTGACCTTTCCTCACCTGTGGCCCCAGACATGAATCCTGTCTCAAACAGGAATAGCAGGAAGGGTAAAACACCTTAATTAGAGGAGTGGGAATCCTACACAGTCTGTCCTCATCGAGGTTTGTTGCTGACAGAGCTCAAGGAGACAGGACAATAGAGGAAATGGAATTGACTGGTAAGCATTTGGATCCTTTGTACTTCCCGAGCTGAAGGAGCAGCTGCCAACTGCCTGTGACACTGTGTCCTTCTCTCTGGCACTTGTGGAGCCCCAGCTCTGCTGGCTGTGAAAAATGGACAGTAACATAATTCACATAGATAATTCACACAAGAGTGATGTGGTTTAATTATAGTGAAGGTTTAAAAACAGCTTGGGGATGAAGTGTTGTGTGAGTGCTGAATGTTATCCTTGACAGTGACACAGGGACCAGAAAATTGGTGTTTCAGATCATCAAGTTATTCCATAAATTACAAACTAATTTCTCTCCTTAAATGAAGAGTTACTGAGACATTCAGCTTTCTTGCTAATTGTTTGACTTTAACAATTGGATGGATTTCAGTAAATTGACTGGTGGGGACAAATGTGTTTTCCAGCTCAACATTGTCTGGCATACAACAATTAGAAATGGGCTGGCTGCAGAGCAGAGCCAAGCACTGCACGTGGTCACCAAAAGAGAACAAATTTGTGGTGGGATTTTCTAGGGAGATTTCCAAAGTTCCTGTAACACGCTGTCCCTCCTGCAGCCGGCTTGCCTTCATGGTTTGCCTGAGTAAAACCAAATAACTCGTGTCTCACATCCTTGCCTGCTTTTCCATGTCACTCAGAGCTCGCAGGTTTTGTACCTGGGAGTTCCCAGTCTGTGATGGAGACACCGCAGAGCCTGGGGTTCCACACTCCCCTTTGTTCTTGCCCTGTCTTCTGGTTCCTTGTGGACTTCCAGCTGTGGAACCTCTTGTGCCAAGTATATTTCAAGCAAGAGATATATCCCTGTATTTTATGGATATCTGGTAGGCATCTTCTCTCACCCTTTCCTAACCTAATTCCCAGTAGGATCAATTTATGGAGTGCCCAGGCTCAGCCTGAATTCCTGTCAGAGCTCACCTGCAAATCCCAGCATGGTCCTTTGCAAGTCACTTCCTTTGGTAAAGTCAGGTCAATTTTTAATTTCTCTTCTCAGGTAATCTTGTAAATTCTGACTCTGAGCCACACCATTTGCAAGGGGCTTGCACATCAAGAGAGAGAATTTATCACTCCAACAGCTTGCTCTGTTACCCTCCTGGGATTGTCAGTGGCTGGGAAATTGTGTTGCCCTCATTCAGAGACTCTCTTTAACTCAGGCCATGGAAAAAACATCCCATCACCTCCAGAACAAAACAGGCTGTGCCTCTGACACTGGAATCAATAAGCCACTGGGATTTGTGATGGCTGGGTGAGTGAGTGACTGATGCGCCACAAACCCAGGCAGAGATGATTGACATGAGAGATTTGATAAGGACACCTGGTGATCTGTGCAAAAAGATAGCAAATGTTGCTTGTCCAAGAGTTTTGGGGAGTGAAGGGTTGGAGGGATTCAATCAGAGTGGAAACTCTAAACATTCCTTTTCCCTGGTCCTGTCACACAAGCCCATGAAGTGACAAATGCCAGGAATGAGAACATCTGTGTCAGGGGTCATTCAGCTGGGACTCCTGCACATCTGCCTGTTAGCAGCTCCAAAGGCAGAAGATGAATGTAATTAAAACCAATCCTGATGATTTGCAAAGCATTGTTTGTGCTTTTAACTGCGTTCCCTGGGATCAGGGGCTGGATCTTGCCTTTGACCCTGTTTCTAGAGCTGGCCCAGTGAAACTCTCCCCACTTCAATGAATAACAAAGAGAAAAATGCAAGCCTTCAATGACTGTGCCACCACCCTCGTGAGGAAATGTGTTGGTGCAGCCACGTTGCACTTTTCTGTATTACCCTAATCTAATTCCTCATGTGGGGCTTATCACAGAGCAGGGCCCAAGCTGCAGTGCCCAGGATGTGCTGCTGGAGCTGGATAATATTTCATTTTTAACAGTTCTTTCCCCTCTGCTGCTGAAACCACCCTGCTGAGCTGCACAAACTCTGCTGGGAAAAGACACCTTTGCCAGCCTAAATTTATTTCTGTTCACTAGGAGAACTGGTTGCAAGTGTGTGGTTGTTTCTCTTGGTAGTAGGCAAGGTTAGGCTTCCAAAACATTGAGGAATGCTCTAAAAAATGCATCTTCCAGGCACTGTTCTTACTAGTTCAGAAAATACAGAAACCACAGGAGAGGTACTTGATGCTGAAAAGGAAGCACCCAGTAATGACTGCTCTGCTGCAAGACTGTAGGCTTCCTCCATTTAGGCTCAGCCTGACTTCTGGAATAAAAAAGGATGGAAGAGAGTAAGGGAAGCAACTGAACCATGTCATTGTATTTGCTCTGAGGAAAAGACTGAGAATTACAGGTACTGTTTGAAAGCAATCTGCCCTTCACAGAGGGCTGGTCCCTTGTGTTTGTGAGCTCTGCACTCTGGATAATTCCTATCAGAGCCCCCTGGCACGTGGCAGTGCCTTGCTGGCAGTGGCAGCTGGGTGTTTACTGAGTGTTCCTTCTCTCTAGGACATACCTGGGGTGTTCTGTTTGTTCTGCTTTGGCATCCCTCAGAATGACAAAATTCTTCTGAAACCTGGAATTTCATGCTGCACCTGTCAAGGAGACACATTTCTGTGGGAAATTCCCTTGGTGAATCACACAATGCAAGGTGAGGGACTGGATCCCAAAAGAATTACCAGGATTGAATCAAGTTATCCCTTAAATGAAAATGGAGAAGTCTCTGTCAGGATTCTGCATAAAAGCAGCCAAACATCTCCCCTGTGCAGGAAGGAGCAGAGGAGGAAGGAGAAAATCTCTTGTCCTCACTGAGATGAAGAATGAAAGAAGTAAGAATCAGCGCTGTTTAAATTTGGTAAAAATGGAATATAATCAGTCCTCACAAAGCATCCTCTGTACTCATCTGTGCTCGCAGGCACAGAACTGACTTGGCAACTGTCTCCTGCATGAGATGGGAAAGGTTTAAGCGCTTGTGTAAGCTCCTCAAACAAAACAGCTCTTTGCAGTTAAAGCTCTGCTCTCTAGGACATTGTATCTGGGGATGTGACACTGTTTCTCTGGGTGTTCACCGTGGGCTCGTGTGTGAGCAGGGCTCGGGAATCTTTATCTCTGTGGTACTGGGAATTTTTTGTTATTGTAAAGGGTTTTCCTCTAGGGGATAAATATAATAGGAAAAGGATTCCTGAAACTCATGATATTTTCCCCTCAGAATCAAATCAAACTGGCTGGTGGATGCAGGCTTGGCCCAGCGACAGACCAGATAAATCCTCCTGCCCGCAGACTGGAGGCAGGAATACTTTGTCACATCAGTAGTTACAATTTGATTTTAGTTTCGCTTTTTCGCTGCCAATTCAATTTGACTCGAATTTCTCAAGTCACCCAGGGTGAGTCAGATGTGGTCAGGCCAAAGGAAGTTCTTGAATCATTCCCAGATGAGGGGAAGCATGAGTCAGTTCCGAGGGTGAAGCACATTGAGATACAAAGCACCACAGATCTTTCCAGGTGTGCGTGGCAGGGAAGGTGCCCCGAGAGCCCAGGCTGGAGATGTTGGGTTGCAGAGGCGGCTGCAGGACACAGCTGAGGACGGGCTGAGGCTGGGACATGTTTTCCACAGGGAGGACACAATTCCTGGCGTTCATTTGCATTCCTGCAGCAGCTGGGTCAGCCCTGGTGCACAGATTGCAATTAATGCCAGTGCCTCCCCCAGAGCCCTGGGCAAATCTGTGCTCCTGGCAGGGCCCACAGGGAACAGCGACTGCTCAGCAGCGAGGGAAAGCGGCAGAACTTCATCCAGCACAGTGACACAGCAAAAGTCCTGTTCGAATGTGCTTGGCTGTGGGTGGTGCCGCTTCCTGCTCATCAGCACCGGCGAACGCGGGGCCCTGCGGAGCCACCCCGAGCTGCTCGATGCGGAGCAGGCTCTGCTGCCGGGGCTGAGAAATCAGGTGAAAATTCCTCACACCGAGGCAGAACCTCAGTGATAATTTGAATTTACAGCCAGGAATGTGCCAAGGCAAATCCCTTCCTTTGAGCTCCTTTCTCCTGATTCGCAGCCCATTGCTGCTGCCTCATTACCCCCTGGCCTCTGGTGGGGCAGTAAATCTGGAGGCCTAATGGTGCACGGAGCCCTTGGAGGACAGCCCTGCCTTTTCAAATATTCATTTCTATGCGGATCAGGGATGTCCCAGTCTGGCTGTAATCAGGGGACGAGGGAAGGAGACAAATAATCACCGAACATGACTGTTTGGGGAGCAATTCCTGTCAAAAAACCAATCAGCAGCAGAGGTGGATGCGAGCTGGCCTTGCAGCCCCAAGCACAAGGAGTGATGTGGGCTTGTTTGATCCCCATGAACTTTAATTTGCTTCTTCCTTCACCCCCAGGCAGCTGCTTCCCCCGGCTGGGCTGAGGTGCCAGTGGTTGTGTGGGAGCAGGGGAAGGTTCTGGGCTGGGGGAGCTGCCCTGTGTGCAGACTCTGCTGCAGGAGCCCCAGCCCTGCAGGGCAGGCAGCGAGCACAGAATCCTGTGCTGCCTCAGGCCCTGGGGATTGCCTTGTTTCAGGGGGTGCCAGCTGTGGCAGGGACGGCAGCACAGCTCTCCTTCTGCTCAGAGCTTGGGTTATTCCAGGCCCAGACCTCTGGGCTATGGAATCAGTTTGCAGCCCCTGGGAGTGGAGCTGATCCCAGACTGATCTCAGCCAGCTTAATGAGCAGTCAGCAGGAGTCGTGGTCCCACTAATCCTGATTTAAATGTGAGTTACGGCAGGGCTTGGATTCCACATCTCCAGAGTAATTCCTTGCGCCATCCAGACCTCATCAAAGCATCCTGGGGAAAATGATTTAAACCCAGCTGTTGTGCTGTGGCTTGGCACAGGAACCTGGGGCTCAGGGTAGCTGAGGTGTCAGCTCCCAAAACATCACCTGTGCTCAGTGCTGGGTTTATTCAGGCTCACAGCTCCAGGCTAGGTTTTCTTTATGTCACCAGGATAACGGCACTAGTGAGGGTGTCTCCATCACTTCACTCTCAGTGGCTAAACTCCACGTTTTTCTGTGAAGAGGGATATTTAAACATTCATATGATAATGAAGAAAAGAACCCAACCATACAGAATTTATATAAACTCATATCTGGCCCTGTGTGAAAAAATAATCCAGAGGCCACAGCACTGCAGGGCTGGCTCAGCCAGGCAGTGTCACAGAGAGCTCTTTCTCTTTAATTTTTTATTTGGATCCTCTCTGTATGTAGGTCACAATGACTTAAAAGAGCAGGCACTGACCAGACAAAACCAAACCTCTCAGAACAAAGCCATTATTGCAGGAGGAGGACTTTTTTTCTTAAACAAGACCCTAAATTAGCACTGAGGGATTGCAGCATTCCCTGTGTCTCTCTCTGCTGGGACTCCTCCTCCCAGGATGGGCAGAGCTGCAGCCTCGTGTGCTGGGCTGGGCTGGCTCCTGCTTGGGAGGCAGGAGGGGCAGGGAGCTGCCTCCGGAGCTGAGTGCTCTGCTGACCCCCTGGAATCCATCCTGGCCAGGTCCCCTTCCTCAGGAGCACAGAGGGATGGGAAGCCTCTCCCTGCAGCTCCCATCCCTGTGAGCATCATTGCAGGGATTCACTCCCTGCTTCCCCGGGGGAATTCCTCCTCCGTGCAGGGACACGCGGCCCAAACGCCTTCCCTGAGCTGCTCTCCGGCTTTGAGGAGGGGATGGAAAACAGATCCTGGGCTTGGCCCTGGCTCAGCCAGCAGCCACCAGCAGGGAGTGCCAATAACCTGCGAGGTTTTGTTTGGGAGAGGAGGGGGAGGCAGCCGAAGGTCGGGGCTCGGGAGGTTCAAATGCTCTGGCCAAAGGATCCTAGTGAGCCCTGGCTTGCAAACAGTGCTGGGTGGCAACAGCGCAGATAAAAATCCCCCAAAGCCAGGGTATAAACAGGCCCTGAGTACAGATCACAGGCGGAAAAGCTCTGTAGAAATGCAGATCGATGGGTTTGAGATTGACAAAAGCCCAACAGATTCCCTCTCAGCTTCAAAATCCATATTATGTACCCAGACTTTGCATCAGGGGGTTGGAAATGGAGCATCTTTAGGCTCCTTCCAACCCAAACCAGTCTGTGAGCCTGTGACTGTGAGCCTGGATTGACACAAACCCCAGTTCTGATGCACAGAACTGAGCTATTCTGGTTTCTTTACCTCTCCTGCCTTTGAAGCTGCAGCTTTGCCCCTGGAATTCCCAGGGGAGGGCTCAGCAGCAGGGAGCTGGCACTGGATGGTGCTGTGGCCCAGCACAGGTGAGCTCACCTGGCTGCCAGACAAATTCTGCTGCTCCTGGAACCACCAGGGGAGCCACAGGGACAGCCAGGATCCTGCATTGCTCCTGGGTGCAAATTCTTTTCAAAAGCAGATCTTGCAAGAGCATTTTGTGCCTGAGGAAGCAGAATTTTGGGAAGTTGGCTTCTAGCCAGTCACTGAGCTTTAGTGACCTGTGCATGCTACCAGTCTGGGCCACTGGGAAAGGCAAGTTCAGGTTAAAAATCAAGTTTTTAAAAATAGACAAATTTCCAGATCACAAAATGTTCTGGGTTGGAAAGGACCCACGAGGATCATCAAGTCCAGCTCTTCATCCCATACAGGGACTGAACCCACAGACCTGGTGTTCTCAGCACCCTGCTCTGGCCAGCTGAGCCAATCTGCCACTTTTTGGGGGCTTTTTGGTCCTGATGCTTTCCCTTTGTTTAGGAGGGAAACAGCTGCTGTTTGGTGCTCTGGAGTAAAGCAACACTTAAGTAGAAGTTCAGATTCTAAAGTGTTTCACAGATTTTTCTTCTGGTTCTGGAAGGAATCTTTAAGAGAAATGTGGCTTATTCCAGGGTTTGAGAAAATCACAGCTGTTACCAACCCAGTCTCATTTTCCCACTATTCCAACAATGTTGTTTGATTAATAAGAGCCAGCTTAGTGCTGAGCAACTCAGGAATAAATCAAACTGTAGAAGAGGGACACCAGATGTGATAAAAGCAGCTCCTGGAACAAGGAGATGCAGAGATCTGCTTGGTGTGGAGGTGGGGAAGGAATGGCACGTGAAATGTGTGTATTTTCTCTGCCACAGAAGTGTATTTTCTTCTCCTGATAAATGTATCCAAGGCAATATAAACAATTTCAAAGAGCTGAAAGTATGCAGTGAGATGTTGCTGTGAATCACACACATCAGAGCGGAGCTGAGGCCCAGAAGAGGCTTTCTGTGCAAAGAAAACTGGCTTTTCTTGTATTCCAAGGAAAGAAGAACTTCTCTGCTTCTCACACTCTTGACTTGGATCAGTATTTTCAGTGGGGCACTTACTAAACACTGAGCTGGCATAAGAAAAATTCACTCAAATATTGGTTTCTCCTGTCTGCCTTTGAGGTTATTTCAGATCAAATCCCTCTGTGGTTGGTGGCTTCTGCCCAGCCCCAGGCAGCTGCTGCTCCAGCTGAGCCTTCTCCCAGGTGAGCTGCAGGGGAAGGGGCAGCAGGAAAAGGCTTCAGAGGGCGGCACAGAGAGGAGGGGACTTGGGAATACCAAAAGATCAACTGCAAACCAGATGTGCCCTCAGACAGAAAAGAGCAGTGTTGGAACTGAGTGCTCCCTTTGCCAGAGCCTTGGGAAGCACAGCTGAGGGAATTCTCTGGAACAGCAGGATTTCTATGGATGCCACACCACGTGAGGAAATCCCAGTTAGATTCCCTGGGGGATAAGCTCCATTTGGAGCTGTGTTATCTGATGTGTCAAGGACAATCACACAGATACTATCAGGCAATAAAATCTTTACAGCACAGCCCATGAACTGTGTAGATAATGGGGGTGGCTTTGGGATTTGCTCAGAAAAGTCCAGAAGAGTTGCAATGATTCCTGTCTTTAGGGCTGTCAGTTATTAACTTTATTAGAACTTGTTTTATTTCTATATAAGAAATTCCATAGAAATAGGAGCTTTCACCCCAATTCTTGACCAGAAGACTATGCAGATAAAGTTGAATTATATCTTCCTTTTCAGCAGCCTTTGAAATACTGTCTATATTAGACTAAAACTATTGGAGTTCAAAATATTCCACAGTGGCTCTTAATCCAAGGCTGATACTTCAAAGGAATCTGAGCAGTTTTGTGGGAACCAAATTGAGAGCAGCCAAAATTAGTCTTCCTGTGCCTTTTCAGGGTACACAAATCCAAACTGGCTTAACAAAATTCAAGTCTTCTGTAGTTAAAAATCAAGATAGCTTCCCATTTCTGCTCTCCATCCCCATCCCTGGATACCACTGATAACATTTACTACAGGATAGCTCATTAAAGGGAAGAATCCTGGAGAAAGCAGGGAATTAAATTCCCAAGAAGTGGTGGTACCAGATACATTTTCCCCAGGTTTAGTTTTCTGTGCCTGTAATTCCCAGACCTCAGCAGTCTCCCTGAGGTTCCTCTGGGAGATCAGGAACACCAGTGAGATCCAACCCTTCCTCCAGAGGCTCTGCCAGCCTGTGCAGCCTGGATGAATCCTTTGGTTGCCTTGTTTCTTCTGGAGATCCAGACATGCTGAAAGTTGTCCTGATGGAGTGTGGTCACACAAAATAATCGAATTTTCTTCTAGGGTGTCCCCAAAAAGATGGGAATTTTGGAAGATTCCAAAAACACCTTCCTCCCCTGCAGGTGTTCCTGTATCTGAACGTGTGGTGAGCTCCTGTTTTGGTTGTTTTTGTTGTCTCCTGGGGCAGGGACGGGCTCTGTGCTGTGCTGTGCCACCTGTGCAGCTTGGCAGGTGCATTTCTGTGCAGTCTTTGAGCTCTGTCCAAGCTGTGCAAGGATTCAGGCCCGTTCTGGAAATGAATTCTCTGCTCTTTAGGGCTGAAGAGCGGCAACACCTCGGACCAGACTGAACGGGCACTTAACAAGGCCGAGCTAACAGGAGTCCCCTGGAATTACCCAGCACATTAACGCCAAATGAGCTCATCCTGAATTCATTAGCAATGATTACTCTGAGTACCAGAGGAATTAATAATCATTAGCATTTCCTACGGAGGGCTGCTAGAACTGCCAGCTACGGCTGGTTCAGGGCTCCACAGGCTTTCCCCAGCAAGTTTCATTCGGAGGGAGTCATTAACTGGAACTCTGTGGTCACTGGAGAGTTCCCACTGCTATTTTGAACCCGTACTCCCAGTTCAGTTCAATCCCGCTCTAAAAGCACTTCAAAGCCCTGCACAGCCTGGTGCAGTCACTGCTGGAATTACCTCCCTTATCCTCGTTTTGTCTCCGAGTGAATTCCCTGGCTTTCTGCAGCTCTTCCCAAAGGTTAATAAACCTGGGAGGCTGTTGGGAGCCACCCAAGGGCAAGGGGACTCTCCAGACAAAAGGAAGGCAAAAACGTTGTGTTACGATTTTGTGCAAGCAAATTCTCAAAGTAAAGCTACCCCAGGCTTTGATTTGGCTCCTTAAAGCTCTCTCTGCTCCCAGCAGCATTTGAAGACTCGGCTGTTTTGCATATCAGAGGCAGCTGACTCGGGAGGCAGAGGGAATTCACTGCTCACTTTGGATGACCTTTCCCTCTGGGGATGAGCTTCCACAAGAGTTTTACTTCTCTGACAGCTTATTCCTGTTCTCTGTCTCCAAATGCCGCAGTTGGAATTTACATCGTCCTGGTACACTCACATACAGCACTGAGCTTTTCTGCACAACTGCTCCTTGTGACCAGCAGAATCATATCCCAGCATTATGGAATATCCTGTCCATGTCTATATGGAGCTGTCAGCATTTTTATATCTCATCATGGGGCAGCTATCAATATAATCTGATCTTTATGGACAGGGAGTATAAAACTCAAGTGCTGTTCATATAATCTGATTATCTCCTTCCTCACAGGACTGGGCTGCTTTCCTTACCCAGCCTGATCTCTCTCCCAAGGTCCCTGTGGTGTTACTCTCCCAGTGAATTGGCCCTGCAAGTTTTATGTGAGCAGCAGAGTTTATGGCTTGAGTTCGTGGACCTCCTTCCCAAGGTTGTGCAGGTCCCTCTGGAACTCAGCAGTGAGGACTGAGGCTTCTGTGCCACCCCTGCCCTGCTCCCTGTGCTGATGCTGCTTTCCTCTTTACAGGTGGGGCCTCAGCAGTGGGGTCCAGCTGGGAAGTTTCGTTTCCTTGAGTTCAGCAACCTTGGCATCAAGCTGAAGGAGTTTTAATTAACAAACTAAGTGTCAAATACGTTTTCAGAATAGTCAGAGTCATTTTACAGCCACTTTTAAATCAAAGTGCAAAAGAAACCCTGGTGGTGACACAAGTTTCCCCAGGTCTTTCCCTGCAGAACTGAGAACTGGCGCATAGTCCATTTTTATTTTACTTTTATTTCATCCTGAATGCAAGACCAGTGAAATCCTCAAAGACATAATTTTGTTTAAATCTGCACTAAAGGGAAGCTGAGCCTTTGGCCTTGATCCTGCTGATCTCCAGGTTATTGGCAAGGACGTGGGATTGCCTTGGCTCGCACAGGTCGAGGGCATCGCTGTGACTCACGGGGGCCATAAAGCTCCAGCTCCAGGGGTGGGGGCCAGGTGGGCTGAGAGCTTGGGCTGGGCTATAAAGCCAGGGCTCAGCCCAGCTGCTCCATTCTGCTCTGACCCAGCTGCTGCCCCGCTTCCCCGGCTCATCCCAAGGGAACAATGGCGTTCGCAGGCAAATACGAGTTCGAGGGCGATGAGAACTACGATGCCTTTGTGCAGAAGATTGGTGAGTCTGGCTGGGGTCAGGCACAGGGCATGGATTGCATAAAAATACTTGGGAAAGGCTGGGAGAGCTGGGATTGTCCAGCCTGGAGAGGAGAAGCTTCAGGGTGACCCAACTGTGGCCTCCCAGTGCCTGAAGGGGCTGCAGGAGAGATGGAGAGAGACTTTACAAGGGATGGAGGGACAGGACAAGGGGAGTGGATTCAAACTTGCAGGGTGTAGGGTTGGATGGGATGTTAGAAAGAAATCCTTCCCTGTGAGGATGGGCAGGCCCTGGCACAGGTGCCCAGAGCAGCTGGGGCTGCCCCTGGATCCCTGGCAGTGCCCAAGGCCAGGCTGGATGGGGCTGGGAGCAGCCTGGGATAGAGGAAGTGTCCCTGCCATGGCAGGGGGTTGGATGATCTTCAAGGTCCCTTCCAACCCAAACTGTCCAAAGATTCCATGTGCATCTAGTTAAAGAGCAACAGCAAATATAAAAATAGGTGTGTGCAGCGAAATAGCAAAGGCCCAAGGTCCCACACATGAAATTCCAAGCATTGCATGTGTAGGAGGTTAAGGAGAAGGGAATATTTTATGTACTCTGTACATTTTTCCTGTGTACTGTTTCTTAGGGAAAAGAATGCAAGATTTATTTTAGCAAATGCATTAATGTACCAATATCTTTCTTTACATCAGTAATTTCAGCTCAGAGCCTTGATGTTGTAAAAAATTAAAAACAAGAAATGAACAACAAATCAGAAGCTCTGAGAACAAACTCACCACTACCATCCTTCAGTTCAAATTCAGCTGAGGTTTGATAAACTCTGGTTTTTTTGTTGTTTAAGGCCTCCCCAGTGACAAGGTTGAAATGGGAAGGAACTGCAAGATTGTGACTGAGGTGGTGCAGAATGGGAATGACTTCACATGGACACAGCACTTCCCAGGAGGCCGCACCACCACCAACAGCTTCACTGTGGGCAAGGAGGCAGACATGGAGACCATGGGAGGGAAGAAGTTCAAGGTAAATTCTTGGGGCTCTTTGGCTCTCCAGCCTCAGGGGGGTTTGGATTTAGGGCTGCAAAGCAAACCTGGGTCAGGCCTAGCAAAGGTGTCCCTGCCCATGGCAGGGGGTGGAACGCGAGGGGCTCTGAGGCCCTTTCCAACCCAGGCCATGCTGGGATTCCCTGGTTCCATTGTCTCTGATTCCTGGGCTGCCAGGACCGTTCTCAGAGCTGTTAATGAGTGATGTGGAGATCTGGAACCTGCAGGAGCTGAAAGATGAACAAGTGCCTGTTTAAATTGTGAACACTGAAGAATTAAAGCCCATGGATTTTAGCCCTTTGCATGACCTGTGCAAAACACAACCTCTGTCTCATGAACTCCCAGCATCAGGTGTGCAGGTGTTTACAGAACTGGTAACAGAAACCCCAGCCAGGTGAGCCCTTTCTCTCTCACAGGCAACTGTCAAAATGGAAGATGGGAAACTTGTAGCTGATTTCCCCAACTACCGCCACACTGCAGAGATCTGTGGGGGGAAGCTGGTAGAGGTGAGTGCTCAAAGATCCAGGGTATTCATAAAAAACAAAGAAAATCCTCAAAATCTGAAGCTCAGAGAAAACTCTTAAATGAAGGACAGTCTCTGATCCATCCCCAGAGCTGCTCCCCTGGGACTCTGGAGCTCTGATTACACTGTTCAAACAAAGTTCTGGTTTGTTCTTTCCTCCAGATTTCTACTTCTTCTGGTGTAGTCTACAAAAGAACCAGCAAAAAGATTGCCTAAGGCAGCAAGGCCAGTCTCTTCCAGTGCACTGAAAGCCAACAATAAAATAAGTAAAATAAAGTTCTGTCTTTGTCTCTTTTTTGGTACTACAAACATCCTCAAGTTAATGCTTTCCCCATTCCTAAATATCTGACGGGTGGAACAAGGTGAGATTTAAGATCCCTCCCAACCCAAACCCTTCTGTGACTCTGATTCTCTGCTCTGAGGGACACCAGTGGTGCTGAGAGCATCATGTTGTGCCCTGAGAGGAGCCCTGAACCTTAAAAACAAAACCTCTGAATCACTTCCTGTGCAGAGCAGATGCCTTTGCTGTTAGAACTGCCTTGATGGGGCTGGGAGGGATTTTTACAACCCCAGCTGACAAATTCCTGACTGTGAACTGGCTGGCAAAGCCTAATTCCATTAACAAGGATTGTGCTGGGGTGTAGGGGAGGAGGCCCAGTGACACAATCTCCAGCTCAGCTCCAACTTCCCAGCTCAGCTTTAGGAAGTTACTGTTGGTTTCCATGCTTTATTGTAACAATGCAATAACCAAAGCATTCTGCACCAGTGTTTGAGTTGCATGTCTGTGCCATGTTGGAATAATTATGGAATACATAGTGGGTGGCTTTGGGATGGAGACATTCATGAGGATGCTGGAAGCTGGGTACTCTGTGGGTTTGGAGGCATCAAGGACAAGTCTAAATAACCCACACAGGATGCAATCCTCTGATTATCCCAGACATGTCCCATGTAAGGCCACACGTGTTGGACTGAGGCCCATTTCCCAGTTTCTCCCACAGTCTCCCATCCTACACTTCATTGAGATAATCTTGGTCAGGATAAATCAAGAATCCAGTAAACAAGCTGTCTGTCCAGTAGGGATCATAAAAGAGCCCGTTTTGCTCTGAGTAGAAGATTTGCAGCCACACCTCATCCTCCTCCTTCAGCGCCAGCACGGTCGATCCCGAGGCCACGTCGTGGTTCCCAGTGTTGGCATCAAAGGTCTTGATTCGGTACTGGCCGTTGTGCACCAGGCCAATGGCCAAGTGCTTGTTGGCCAAAGTGATGTCGTAGGTGAAGTAGTAAATGCCCGGGATGCTGCAGACGAACTTGCCGCTGGAGGCGTTGTAATGTCCTCCCTCGTTCATCAGGATCCTGTCGAACTTGATGGGCAGCCTCTCCCGGGGGTAGCTCTTGGACACGGCCACCGAGAACGCAGACTTGGCCTTGCTGGCGCTGCAGCTGCAGGGGCCAGGCAGTCCAGGCCCGCCCGTGCTCCCTTTGGGCCCCTTCTTCCCTGGGGCCCCGTTTTTCCCAGGATTGCCCTTTAAACCCCTGGGCCCCCGGGGCCCTGCTTTGCCAATGGCTCCTGCTTTCCCCTTCGGGCCTGGCTTGCCGGGGTTTCCTGTTCTGCCCTGGGGACCTGGAAGATAAATGATCTTATCAATCTTCCTTATCACTTTTGAGGGAACAGCTGATATAGCAGGAGGAAGGGGGTTAGAGCACTGCAGCAGGGATTTCGTTTCGGAGGAAGCCATTGCTGGTGGGAGAATCCCAATGAAATCCCACTGGGGGCTGGACATATGCCAGGGTAGGCAGGGAGGTGATGTGGTAACAGTGAAAGTCTGTCCTTAAAAAAGGACCAAAAGGCTGATTCCATTCGCTGACTCACTTGAGAAAAAGGAGGAATTAAAGAACAAGCTTTAAATGTTTGGGTTTTACAGAGTGCGGCAGGTTTGTGAAGCTTTCAGTGCTTTGAACCTTTGAACAGGTGAATACTTTTGATCTCATGTCTCTGGTTTTTTCTTCACTTTTTTTTTTTTACATTTAGCATGAAACTGTTTTAAAACAAGATGAAAGCAAATCTAGATGTGGTAAAAAGCCCAGCCCAGCCGGGAGATAAACCAGCAAACACCGAAGACAGGGGCTGCCTTGAGATGGGAAGGCAATTGGGCTGGCAGCGATTCTGGCTCGGTGGTATCTGATATGAGCAAAATGGTGAGGATTTATGGAGTGTCTCTTGACCTGCTGTAGCGAGAGCAGATCGCAGTGCAGCTGCGGCTGGCAATGCGCTCCGCAGCTGCGGTCTGGGGGGAGCGGGAGGCGGCCGGGCCGGGCGGGCGCTGCTGGGGCAGGAGCGCTCCCTGGCGCGGCAGAGGGAAAGCGCTCCCGGTTCCCTGCGCTCCCGGTTCCCTGCGCTCCCGGCTCCCTGCGCTCCCGGTTCCCTGCGCTCCCGGCTCCCGGCTCCCCGCTCTCCCTGCACTCCCGGCTCCCTGCGCTCCCGGCTCCCCGCTCTCCCTGCGCTCCCCGCTCCCCTCACTCCAGCAGCATCCAGAGCCCGCCTCGCGTGTTTGCTGCGGCTCAGGCCCGGCAAGGCCGGTGCCTGTCCCGTTACAGCGCTCTGGGCAGCCGATCCCTCCTTTCTCACGCGGCTCTGCGTCTCCTGGCAGCAGGAACCGGAGAGCAGCTCCTTGTCCCCTCTAGAGAGCCCCGAGCAGCTCACTGTGTCACAACATGAAGCCGGCAGAAAGCGCAGGCTGCTCTCAGGACGCGGTGCGCGTCTGGAGCCCCTGTGACAAAGCGGGATCATTGGGAGCAGGGACAGCGGGAATTTCTGGCTGAGTTTCCAATGAGGTGCAGCTGTGAAGGGGCTGTTGCACCGCAGCTTCCACCTTTCCCTCGTTTTGCTGAGCGCCTCTGTCTTACCTTCATCGCCGTGCTCGCCTTTGTCGCCGTCCTGGCCGTCCTTGCCATCCTTGCCGGGGAAGCCCATCCTGCCCACGGCGCCGGGGGTGCCCGGGGGCCCGGGCGGGCCGGGGGGCCCGGGGGGCCCGGGCAGGCTGCAGAGCAGCTCGGAGCCCTCCGGCAGCTCCCGCTTGGCGAAACCGCCCGCGATGTGGTTTGCCACGCAGGGCACGGTCCAGAGCAGCAGCACGGCAGAGATCATGGCACAGCCTGTGGGGAGGACAGGGGGCACGGGAGCAGCGTGCGGGCACCACCGGCGTGGGCTGGTGCAGAAACCTGCGTGAAAACGGGAGATTATTTGGCTTGTCTTGGCAGGGTGGGGAAGCTGTTTGCTTGGGTGGGATGTGATTTTCAAGGACTTGGCTCATGGAGTTTTCTAGCTCAGACCAACATTTTTATCAAACTTACTCTTCTCCAAGTCTGTATCTGTGGCCATCCTTCATTTTGTTTTGCTCCTTGAGCCTCTTTTACCCCAAAACACCGGGAGCAATGGCAGAGGGGGGCAGAAAGCAGCTGCTTGGGACCAGGGGAGTGGGAGAAGGGGTTTGGTGGGAACATCCCAAGCATGACCTGTCAGTGGCTGGGTCACTGAGATCTCTCCCAAGCACAAAGTCCATCGTGTGATGCAGGGCAGGACTCAGAAGAGAGGCTGGGCAGGCTTTGGGCCAGGCCTTAGTGCCTTTTGCCTGCCAGCCTCATCCCCTTCCCCACTGCAGCTCAGCTTTAGCAGCTCCCCAGTGCTGTTATATGCAACTCCTGCACTGCAAGTAAGATGCTTAAAGCACTGGCTGAATTCCATGTTGGCCTTAGCTCTCATCCTGCTCTCAGCTCCTGAGGGGTGGAAATGCACATTTAGATGCTCCAAATCCAGCCAGCTGATCCTACATATTTATGCTCTGTGGGAGCCCCCAGTTCTGTGATATTATAATTAAGAACACACAGAGGAGAGGGAAATGCAAACCAGATCCAGGGCTGGATTTGGCTGCTAAGCCTTTTGGTTCTTCAGCTCTGATTTGCTGCTGCTGAAAGGCGTTGGTTTAATGGACCTGTGACATGGAAAACACCACCCAGTGTTCATGTGGAAAGCTGAATGAAGGCTTCTGAGCTCATGGAAATGGAAACAAAATGCCTGTGGAGTGGGAGATCACAAGGAAAGCTGCATCCCTGATCCCAAGAAACTCTCCAACGGGGCAGAGCAGTGAGAGGCATCTGGAGGTAGATGACACACACAAGCTGTGGCAGGGAAAAATGTCATTGTGGGGCATAACCTGGAGGAAAGCTGGGAATGCCTCATGTGGAGAAGAAAGGTGCAAGAAGGAGCAGAGGGTGGAAGGGCAGCTCCTCCTCTGAAAGTTTCTCACCATAATCACTTCTGTTACCTTGAGACAACCCAGCTCATTGACCTGATGGGAATAAAGAGTGGCAAACAACATCCCCCGAGGCTGGGAGGTCTGTGGGCCCAGTACCTGGATAAATGGGGAGTATCCAAGTACCTGGAGCTGTGCTCTGGCATGGCTCTAGAGCTGGTGCTAATTAATGGCTCCACAAGAAAGCTTCATCCCACATCCCAGTGACATGTGTGGGATGCAAAGCACTACCACATCCACAAAAGCATCTATAAATAACCTCTTCAAGAAATCTTTTTGAAAGAGAACAAACCTCCTGCTGTTCCACCTTAAAAGGAAAACTGTTCCTGGATGTAGAAGGTCTGAGGAGCTCCAAAATGCAAATTGGAAGCAGATCAGCATCTCCCCTCTCCGTGGTGTGGGCAGCCAGCCCAGCACAGGAGGCTGTGCAGCAGCAGGGCTGATTTTCCAATGACATTTTAACCAATGGCTTTGTCACCAGGGTTAGAGGCCTTTGGGCCATGACCAACGCCTGTTGTGCACTAAAGAAGTGATTCTGTAAGAAAAGATCCTGCCTGGAAGAGTCAGGATCAGCTGTACTTTCTGCTGCTTCCAGGGCAGCTGGGCTGAAATCCCAGAGGAAAATCCCTGAGGGTTGCCAGATGCAGGGTTTGGTGGCATGTGCAGGGGTTGGATGGTGATTTTTTTTGGCCGGTGAAGCCACCCAGTACCATGTGGTGGTGGGAATAGGAAACTGAGGGAATTGCTGCTTGGAGGGAGGCAGGAGCAAACACCATCACTTCCTTCTCTATTTCCTTTCCATTTCAAGGCTTTCTCAAACAGAACATCTATCTTTCTGCCTCACAGCTGCCTGCCCAGTGTACCTCAAGGTGTCTTAATTAATCTTCTAGATAATCATTATACTCATGAGCCTAATTCTCAGCTCTGGAGGTTGCCCTGCAGTGTCTCCGGGGTGGAAGCAAAAGGAGCCTTTGGGTGCAAGGCTGATTAAGATAAAATGACAGCGACAGAACACCTGAAATGGGCAGATTTAACTGATAGGAGTCAGGGAAGCCCTTACACCAAGAGGGATTGCATTTGTTCCCTGCTGCTGCACAAAGCAATGGCAAAGGAGGGAAAGCAGAGGATGCACCTCCTGTCCTGAACCTGCAGCGCTCTCTTGGCTTCAGGCACCGGGAATCCCTGTGCCAAACCTTCCCTAGCCTGGAGCAAACACCAGGAATTCCCGTGCCAAACCTTTCCTAGCCCCGAGCGCAAACCCTCTCGCAGCTGCCCAGCACAGGGACAGGCTGAAGGAGCTGGGAGCTCCCAGCAAAAGCTGAGGAATGTTTCCCTCATGGTGTTTTTTCTTTAACTGGCAGCTGTTGCCTTTACGGATTCCTGTGCAGGCTTTGGAAACCTGAGTGCTCAGTGACTTAGACCTTATTTGGGAAGTTTTCAAAGTAAAGGTTAAGAGGAGGGAGAGGCAAAAAAAGGAAAAGTGGATCTACTCACCAGCCCGACCTCCTCCTCAGTGAGATCCTGACAGGCGCTGGCAGTCCCCAGGGCTTCAGGCAGATGTTTTGCTGCAGCTCCCCAGCCCCACAACGATCCCCACAGGGATCCTACCCCTGCCACAGCAGGTCCTGGGAGGGCAGTGCAGGATTGACTTTGGTCTTTTTTATTCCTGTTTTACTTCTTGTGCGTAGTCTGAGCTCCCTGCAGCAGCTCTGCTTTGGCTCCACGTTGCCAAAGGCATATTTTTATTATTGTGTAATGGATCTGTGCCTCTTCCTCGGTCACGTGGCACGGGAAGAGATTTTTTTACGCACATGTGGCTGGAAAGCTCTTGATGCTTGGGGAGCTTTTCCCTTTCTCCCTCTCCCTTGCAGTCCCAGAGGAAAGGCTCAGGGGCTGCCCAGAGAATTTCTGATTGGTGCTGCCCCTCTCTGCTGTAGTCACTGCCCACACACGCAGGGAATGGGGAACACTGGTCCAAACAGGGGAACAACTTTGACACTTTATCCTAGAGCATTAAAGGGAAGAAAATCTTGTCCTAGGGGTGGAAATTCACTTGAATCACTCCAGGCTTGAATTTAAGGACAAAGTCATGAAGCAGCAGCTCTGCAAATGCAAATTTGTACCTCAGCACTTCAGGCTGATGTGCACTACAAAATACAACTTTGTCATAGGGATGGCAGGGCAGGAATGCTTCTGTCTAGGGAAAGGGTTGGGATTTTGTTTGCAGCTTGGAAAGCAATTACAACCCCCCAACAACTGCTTCATGTAAGGCAGGAACAGCAACTGAGGCTGGAGCAGGATGCTCTGGGATGCTGCCAGGGTTGGTAGTGACCAGACTCAGCTTTGGTTGTGGGTTCCTGCTCTGGCCCCACCAGGATCCTGTATGGAGCCTGGGACAGGCGTGTGCCTGGGCTCCAGACCCTGCCCTGCAGCCAGCAAATCCTTCCTGCTCAGTGCAGAACATCAGCTGATCAGGAGAATGCTGGAACTGTCACTCCTTGCTCTGCCCAAATTCATCCTTCTCAGAACTGTTGTGATTTATTTTTAAGCTTTCCCCGTGCTTACTTTTGGCACTAGGTGGGAACAGATCTAACCTAAAAATGAAGTCTGTACACAGTTGGTTTTGTGAGCTAGGGCCAGTTGAGATGCTCCTGGGAACATCTGGCTGGGAAGCACAGGGCTGTTTTCTGCTGTGCTGACAGTCCCACAGAGCTCCTGCAGAGCCAGCCCCTGCTCCCTGACACTGAGCAGCCTCCAGGAGAACAACCTCCCTTCCCAACCCATGCAATCATCAGCTTTGCATTTCCCTGGGAAAAAGGCTGTTCTAGAAAAGCTGGCTCACCCCTGGCACTGGGGTGGGAACAGCTGGGAACAGACCCAGACACTCCCCCGAGGGCTGCTCTGGATGCTGGTCAGATAGAAATTCTCACTGTTTGCCTGTTTCCATAGGGTTTGTAAGAACCCAGATCTTCTGCTGGGCCCCTCTGCCTGGGTGTGGGCCATGGGAAACAGGAAACCAGGTGAAAGCTTCCCATGGGCTTTGCTGCAGTGCCAGTCGGGTGGGCAGCAGTGCTTTCCTCACACACTGATGGTGTGGAAAAGGAAAAGCTCCTCTGCTGATCCTGCTACTACCCCAGGGCCCCCTGTGCTTTGGGATGGATGAAACATGGGCCAGGGATGAGAGGATGCTTGGACACACAGCAATCTTGCCAGGCAGCTCCAGGCAGGAGCAGGGAATTCAGTTTGGGGTGATTTTGTGCCCAGGTCTGCAGCATGGGGAAGGCAGTGAGAGCCTGACCTAGTTCAGCAGAGTGGGGAGAAACTGCTGGGAAGTTCCTGCCAGGCAGATGGAAAATCTGTCTGTGCTGCACAGCCAGGCCAAGGGTCCCAGACAGCTCTGCTGCAAACATTTGGCAGCACAATTGGTTAAATAAACAAACTGCACAGGGACTCTCGGTGCTTTTTGTGTCAGTGAGACACTGCAGGGGATGTTACAGCAGATCTTGTCCCCTCTGTGCTGCTTTTTAGCAGAAGCCTCTGTGCTGTGACTCCTGTGGTGTCCCCAGGGGAGTGGGGCTGGCTCAGGGACAGGCGTGGGCCTGAAAAAGGAACAAAGAGGGGATGCTGCTGACACCTTACCCAAAGCTGCTGAGCTGGTACAGCTGGCCCAGACACATCTGACTGACAGCCCAGGGTTTTCCAACACACCCCTCTTGGAGAGTGTGTGGAGATTCCTTCCTGGAGCAGGGACACCCCTCAAGGCCACTCCTCAGGGCTGAGCCAAAGAGATTTGCCCACAGTTGTTGGTCTGGATGAGCAAAAACCATTCTCTAGTCAATATTTTTTGTTATCTTCAGAAAACTGCCTCAATATAACTGCTTTGATATAAATGCTTCAACTTTTCTTCAAAAATAGTGCATTGTACTATACTAGTAGTTCTGGCTACCCACTCTAGGTAGCAAATAATTCTGTTTAAGGCCCCTTTAGTCTTATCATTAGCATGATAAATGATTTATTTCTGTATAAATATATCTGGTTTGCAATCCTTAATCCTGCAGGACAAAGTCACCTAAAGGTTCAATCACCCTTTGCTGCTGCTGTGCACGTGCTGTGGGGGAGAAGTGGGAGTCTCTAAATGAGGGTGACCATCAGTTCCCAGCCCAGGACAGGGCTGTGTCCCAGCCTGGAAGGATTTCCCCTTTTTTGCCTTCTGAGCACTCACTGGTTTCATTGTTAGGTACTGACCTTGCAGGCACGACTTTGTAACCAAATAAAATGATTCAGCAAATGCCAGAAGAGCTGAAATTCACCCCGAGGCTGGAGGCAGCCTAAAACCCGGCAATAACAGCAGGAGTGTGCCTCACCAAAGATGAGTGTCAGTGCTTTGGGGTTTTGGGGAGATACTAATGGGAAGGAAGAAGCATTTTTCCACCCAACAGGCCTCCAGTCTTAGTGTGGGATGGTGATTTGAGTAATTTTTATTGCCCTGCATAAAAGCAGTTTGGAAGTCTGTAAGCAGCCTACAGAGAGTGATTGTCCCTCTCCAAAAGCCCCCATAAAAATGAGTCAAAACCCTGTTTAAACTTAAAGGATGCCCTTGAGACCATTAGCTCTGCTTAGGAGCTGCAGCCCTGACCCATTAAGATAAAAATAAATAGAGCTTATTTTGGGAAGACAGAAGTGGGAACCAGCCCAATCACCAGTGAGCCACTGCCAGCACTGAGCAGATGCTGTGTAAAGCTTGGGGTTGATGCTTTTTGTTCCATGTACCTTCTATTAAGAAATCAAAATAAATTTGGTAAATTCTGTAATTCAAAGTAAATTCAGCAACCTTTTTGATTCACCACAATTAGCTCCTGCCTTGATACTAAGTAACATGGTTAGACAAGAAGGGATTTCTGAAAATGCCTTGTATTTCCCAAACACAAAAATCCTCCAGCCCCTCTGCTCTGGAGTCTGCAACACCAGACTTGCACTGCAATCATATCCAACAATAATGACATTTAAATATTAATTAAATAATCATTAAATAATAAAAGATGATAAAAAATTTCCCTACTCCTACCTTAAAGCCACAACTGAACCCCATGCCAGAGATCCTGAGAGAAGGCCCAGAAGTGTTATCTTATTTAGGAGCAATGAAAAAATTTCTGAAAAAGCCGGTGTACAACAGGTGACCTCAAACCTCATCTCAGGCAGGAAACAGGGCAGGTAACAACAGCAGGTCCTCCATTTTTCATAATTTTTGATTCTTCAGGGCTTTCTTTGCTTTCCAGCTTTTAAACAAGAGCTTGTCAGACAGGAAGATACACCAGTGAAGCTGAAAGAGAGAGTAACGAGCTTGGCAAGCTCAGCTTTCCACTGCAGCACACCAAGGCAAGAGGGAGAATATCTGATACAAACCCCTAAATTCAGCTACCTGTAATGATGCTCTCAAAGCAGCCTCAAACTTTCTTCCTTAACAAAACCCACAACTTTATACCCAGTGAGTAGGTGGGGGCTGAGTTGTTCAGCTCAGACCTGGTGAAAAACAACTACACCAGCACACGGAGAGAGACCAAAGGCTAAGAGCAGTAATATTTTGCTTTATATGTTCCTGCAAGTAAACCAGGATTAATTAGACCAGGCAACACTAACGCCTCCCCAGCTCCCTCTACGGGTTGGCACTTGCTCCCAGCTGTAATTTCCCATGTGAAAAAGGTTAATTCAGAATTAGTATCTCTTTGTAATAAGCTCTCAGGGCCAAGGCTTAGCGCAACTGCAATGAACCTGTGGTTTCAGGGGCCAGCTGCAGATCTTTCTCTTTGCTTCCTAATCAGAAAGAAACCTCCCTCACATTCCACAGCTGCAACCTATATAAGGGATGGGGCTCAGGCACTCTCGTTTTTTCCTTGAATACTTGATGGGAGGTACTTTTTTTCATCTGCAGCCCTTGAGAGCATGGGGAGCGCTTGGAGGATTTGTATTTGCTTGTACTGCTGCTTGCCCTGGCTCTCTGCAGGCACGCAGTGCTCTCCCCGCTCCAGGGCCCGGGGGGGCTCTGAGGAGGCCCCTGGGGGCTCTGAGGATGCTCCTGCGTTTTTGGCAGCTCCTGAGGATGCTGCCAGCGAGCTCAGCGCGATGCTGCAGCTGCCCCGGGCTGGAGGAGCGGCCCATGCCCTCCTGCCCCCGCTGCTGAAGGTGCTGCACGCCCGCGGCCCCCGGGGCTGGCACAGCGAGGCCCCGCGGCTGCAGCCGGACTCCAGGGCCCTGCGGTACATGAAGAGGCTGTACAGGATGTCGGCCACCAGGGACGGCATCCCCAGGGCGCGGCGGGGCCGGCTCTATAACACCGTGCGGCTCTTCTCGCCCTGCTGGGAATGCGGGCACCGCCACCGCGGCTCGGGCCAAGGTAGGTGCGCGGTGCCTGGGCCGGCAGGGTTACACGGGGATTCTGTGTGTGCTGTGCTGGCAGCACGGGATAAAAATACCTCCTCTCTTTAGAGCTGTTGCTATTTTAGTCCTGGAGGCTCTCCTCCTAAACGGTGGGAGTTTTTTGTAGCCTACTTCTCAGTGAATAGCATTAGGCACAGACTTCACAGGCTGGGGAACACCACACAAGTGGTATGTACAAGACGCGCCGATGTTTGGGGCTGACTCATCTCCTCGTGAGTCAGAAAAAGCCTCATGCAGGTCTAAGTGAAGTAAGAAAAGGGGGAAAAATGTTGCAGCATAACGGGCAGCATGTTTCCTTCTACAGACCGGCTTGGTTTTGCTTCTTTTAAAAAACCACAGCACTGGTATGAGACTTGTACCAAACTGCTGGAGACTCCTCTCCTTGCCTGGTACATTTGCTAGAGAAGAATCGTGGCTGAAACCTGAAGGGCAGAGTAGAATCATTTGCTGGGGTAGCCAGGCACCCCATAACTTATGGTGCTTCTATGGCTTTCTTAAATGTGGGCTGATCCAAAAACCAGTAATCATTGGCTGTTAATCCTACTGAGGTGACCTGAGTTCTCCAGACTTGGATTTTTCACTAGAAAGACAGAAAAACACAGGCATTGCACTGCTGCACTGGAACAGCCCTTTGAGGTGGAGCTCATGGCTTGTATCACCTGAAGTGCTTAGTCCCGGTTATCCCACAACAGCTGGCTTCCTCCTGTCCTGGTTCATTTAAAGAAATTAATCCTAATAACGGTTACAATCAGGGGTTTTCTTCAGTTTGTTTTAATTTCTTGATTTTTAACTCTTATGTCCCTGACCAAAGTAGAAATTTCAGGTAGTAAATGTAAGGAAGGGCATCTAAATTGTTTTCTTCTGCTGAATGATTTTTACTTATCCACTACAACAGTATTTATGTCTAGGTGGAGAAGTAAGACACACTAACACTACAGGAATCTGTTTCCCTTCCCAGGAGATGTTCACTCGGTGGATTTACTCTTCAACTTGGATCGTGTTACTGCTCTGGAGCACTTACTCAAGTCTGTCTTGCTCTATTCCTTCGACACATCTGCTCCCATTTCCTCTTCCATGACCTGTGCATGCCATTTATCCCTTAAGGAACATGATTTTTCCAGCCAAGTTTGTCCCAGCATTTCCCACTCTCTAGCTTTTAGCCTGCACTTTGACGTTAGGAAACGCAAATGGGTGAAGATGGATGTGACTTCTTTCCTCCAGCCTCTGATTGCTACGAACAGGAGGAACATCCATATGGCTCTGAACTTCAGTTGTCTGATGGGTGACCCACAACGGAGCACGGAGCTGGAAGACTCCGTTAATGTGACACTGGCTCCCCCTTCCCTTCTGCTCTATCTGAATGACACCAGCGAGCAGGCTTATCACCGGGGGAGCTCACTCGGGCACGGCAGGAAAAGCAGCAGCCCGCTCGTGGATCCTCCAAAGGCCGACAGAGGACAAGGCAACCCCCAGGGCAAAAGGGCCTCTCGCCAGCGAAGGAACGGGAATCCGAACGCGGCCCCAGCCGCTTCAGCTCACAACCTGAGCGAGTACCTGCGGCAGTTCGCGTTCCCCCAGCACGAGTGCGAGCTGCACAACTTTCGCCTGAGCTTCAGCCAGCTGCGCTGGGACCGCTGGATCATCGCCCCGCACCGCTACAGTCCCCAGTTCTGCCGGGGGGACTGTCCCCGCGCCCTGGGCCACCGCTACGGCTCCCCGGTGCACACCATGGTGCAGACCCTCATCTACGAGCGGCTGGACCCGTCCGTGCCGCGGCCCTCGTGCGTGCCGGCCGCCTACAGCCCGCTCAGCGTGCTGACCATCGAGCCCGACGGCTCCATCGCCTACAAGGAGTACGAGGACATGATCGCCACCCGCTGCACCTGCCGCTAGCGGGGCCGGCGCTCAGATACAGATTTTACCTCTGCACTCTCGAGGTGCGGTGGGGCTGCTCTCACACACAGATTTTACCCCTGCACTCCCGAGGTGCGGTGGGGCTGCTCTCACACACAGATTTTACCCCTGCACTCCCGAGGTGCGGTGGGGCTGCTCTCACACACAGATTTTACCTCTGCACTCTCGAGATGCGGTGGGGCTGCTCTCACACACAGATTTTACCCCTGCACTCCCGAGGTGCGGTGGGGCTGCTCTCAGATACAGATTTTACCCCTGCACTCCCGAGGTGCGGTGGGGCTGCTCTCACACACAGATTTTACCCCTGCACTCCCGAGATGCGGTGGGGCTGCTCTCAGATACAGATTTTACCCCTGCACTCCCGAGATGCGGTGGGGCTGCTCTCAGATACAGATTTTACCCCTGCACTCCCGAGGTGCGGTGGGGCTGCTCTCAGATACAGATTTTACCCCTGCACTCCCGAGATGCGGTGGGGCTGCTCTCACACACAGATTTTACCCCTGCACTCCCGAGATGCGGTGGGGCTGCTCTCACACACAGATTTTACCTCTGCACTCTCGAGATCTGTGGCTGCCACGGACTGAGCAGCGTTGCTGCAACTTGGGGAGCTGGGATTTAGCAAGGGGTTAGCAGCAATGCACTGGTTTTTAGTTAGAAGGGGTTCACAGCAGTGCACTGATTTTTGTACTCACTCAGCCTTTCTAGAATGTGCAATTAAATGTAAATAGTGTCTTTTTATTGGGAGAATTTTGCATTTGAAATGGGGAAAATGTTTCAACTATTAAATGTCTATTTTTAAGCTGCTTTATTAGAGATCAAAAAAGAGAAATAAATGGCTGTCACACATACCCTGACACGCAGTGCCTGCTACTCTGCCTCTACAGAAACCTTGTGTGTGGCATCTCCAGCAACTGACTACAAACAGAAGAAAGTCTTTAACGTTAGAATTATTTCTTCAGTTTTTCATTCTTTTTCCCTACCACGTTCCAGCTCTTCCAAGCAAGATGACTAAACCCTTCCTCACAGTTCTAGAAAGAGTTACCAGGTTGTTTTTTGCTTTTCTTCTGTTGCACTCTTTGGGCTTTCTCAGATAAAAGAGTAAGAATTTAAGGGCAGCTGTGGGTGATTTGTGATCACTTAAATCAAGGCACTATTTTGGTAACAATTGGCATCAGGTGAGGCTTCCTTGATTCAAGAACAAGGAGCAGCTGTCCATGGGGAGAGGGCAGAGGACTGTCCACTGGAGTTACACTGCCACTGGCTTCTAAAGTAGGAGGAATTGTTAAAAGCCTTAATCCCCAAAAATGGCTTCTAAAAGCCTTAAATGTGTTGATGTAAATGCTGTTCAATGGGTTTAATATTCTGAAATGTGAGGCCACAGCTTTGTTTCCTCTCACAAAGAAAGTGTAGGTAACAAGTGCCTCAACTCTAGATGCTTTCACACTAAATTTTTACTGTAAATATTGTTTATGATTTCTTTTCTCCTCCTAGACTTGGGGTTCATGCACAACATTTCTCAGCTTTAGTGGGGATTTTTCTTGTTTGTGTGTGTGTGTTTGTTAATTAAAGGCTGTGGAGCAGCATTATCTTGTAAAACTTGTTCAGAACATACTTAAACGTTGACTTGCAAATGGATTCATAAATAAATGCTGTAACTTTGTGCACTCAGCCACCCAACCAGTGCCTACCTGACATCCTGAGCTTTTTCAGGGGCTGGAAATTCCATTTCAGGACAGGGACTGCTCCTGAGGGGCTGCTGCATGGTGCCACTGAACCCACGGATGTTGCAGTGTATGGAGAGTTCCTGGAGGTGCAATAGGCACAAATTTGCCCTAAAAGTGAGGATCCCGCTCCAGGTTTCAGTCTCTGACTGCTGAAATCAAAGTGGATGACACCAAAAGCTCAAAACAGAATCCTGGTGTCTCATAAAACCACTGGTCCCAGCACTGTGGGCAGTTGGGTGAGTTTGGATTGTATCTCTCCTGCTCATCCCTTCAAACTCTGGGAATTTGGCTTTGCTCACCTGCCAGAGAAGAAAATAAATGGAATTGTTTCCTGAGACAAATTCTTCTAATTATGGTAAAATGTCTAATGTAGCCCAATAATCCTAATATATTCTAATATTTCATTAATGGGGATCATCTTTATAGTCTATTAATGCCAATAATGTTAAATCTGTGTAATATATTGTAATAATTCAAATGTTGAACCTATCTAATACATTCTAATCATAATTCCAACAATGTTGATGTTTAACATTCTAAAAAAAATCTAATACAGTGTAATATTAGTTTAAATAATGGCAAATATGTCTAATATATCATAATGATCCAAATAAAGTTGAAAATGTTGAATGCAGTCTAATAATTCTACTATAATTCAAATCATGGTGAAAAGGTCTAATATTCTAACCATTCTCATCTATTCTAATAATTCCAATAAGGTAAATATGCCTAATAATTCTAATATCGTCTAATAATTTCAATTATGTGGAAGATGATTAATTATAGTAATTCTAATAATTATCCATTAATATGGAAGCTTATTTATTATTCTAATATATTATAATTATAATTGTAATAATGTTTAAGAGCTCTAATATATTCTAATAATAATTTTAAAAGTTTGATGCAAAATATATTCTATAATTAAAATATGGAGTTTGTCTAATATAGTCTAATAATTATAATATACTCTATTAATCATTCTGGTAACACTGACAATCTCTAGTCTAATAGTAATTTCAGTTATATGGTAGCTGTCGCACACATTCTAATAATAATTACAGTATTGTTTACGATGCTCATTGCAGGGGTGGGCGTGGCGGGACATTTAACTTTTAAAAGTCTTTTCTAGAGCAAACTATTCCATAATTCCACGATTTTCTTCTTCAGACACTTCTGCTGTTCATCGGAACTTCACAATCGCCACACAGAAGTGGGGATTTTCCTCAGAGCGTTATTTCTTTTCCATCGGAACTCCACAATCGCCACACA
>VWYI01037247.1:94319-127547 GCA_013399455.1 Anthoscopus minutus | reverse complement strand
AGGGACAGATCCAGAACAGAGGACAGGGCCAGCACGGAGGGGACAGGGGCCAGCATGGAGGGACAGGGCCAGCACGGAGGGACAGGGCCAGCATGGAGGGACAGGCTCTATGCAGCACTGAGCTGCTCCAGCAGCAGCCTGCTGCTTCCCTGCCCAGCCATCCCAAACCTTCCCAGCCAACTCCACCTTGGATGCAGGCCCCATTTCCAACTAGGATGGCTCCTGCCAGACCTGTGGCAGTGGGAGTTTGATCCACAGGCATTTCAGAATTTGAACAAGGTGCTTGAAAAGTTTTCACTCATTTATTTCTCTTCTCCTTTGGGCAATTCTTAGAAGTGGTAAGAGCAACATTTTGTGTTTCTTTTCTAACATCTCTGCTGTAGTGTCTTACCAGTCTGCAGGAATTGTGGACATGGAAATGACCAGCTCAGTTACAACCTTTTTTGCCCCAGTTTCTTGCACAGAGCAGTTTGCTGCCCGACAGGGACAGTCTGATGCTATTAGTGACCCAGAAGGACAAACAACAGTTCTGATATATCATCACAAAGTATCAGCCTTCCCCAGCCAAAAAAGCTGAGACGATGACTTACAGAGGGCTCTGCTGCTCTTCCAAATCCTATGCTTCATGGAAGAAGTCAGGGCTCCTGCTGGTGCCTTGTCCTCCTTTGTGTTCTACACTAGTGCCTGATAGAAATAGCAGAAATTAGAACTCACATGAATGAAGAGGAAGGACTCCACAAGAAAAACAATTGAGAAATTTCCAGCCAAATATAAAATAGCTTTAAGTTTTTTAAATAAACTTTTTAAGTTCAGCTACTTGTCTGCCATGATCTACTGTCCCATTTCCTTCCCTTCTTAAGATCCAAGGTTAAATAATGAAAATTTGCTTCCTTCTCCCAGAGGACCAAAACAAATAGAGCAGAGGAAGGTGTGTAGGAACCATTCCAGGATGGGAATGATCAAATAGTGGTTGTAGACTGTGCCGGGAAGGTTTTTCTTTTGATCCCAGTGAAATTTGGGCTAAGGAGTAATCATCTGACATCACAGCATTATCTTAATCTAAGTCACTTGCCCTCCACGCTGGCACTTGTGCCTTCATATTAAGCAATCAGAGAAATAGAGCCTGTGACATCCAGATCTGTATTTACAGTTTAGCTAAAACACAGTTCATTATATGCTTGCTACTTTCTAAAGTAGTAAGCATATAACTGAATTAAAACTTACTTGAATTAAAACAGCGTGCTCCAAAACCTGCACAGGGACACAAGCTGGAATTCTCTGTCACTCTGCAATCTCTCTAACATCTGTCTTGACCTGACAGATGTGGAGCACATGGGACAGATGTGGGAACCAGAAAGAACCACAGCGTGGTTTGGGTTGGAAATGCTCTTAAAGCTCTTGCAGTTACCCCCACCTTCACTAGCCCAGGTTGCTCCAAGCCCCATCCAACAAGATCCACAAGATCCCACAGGTGAAGAGCACGAGACACAAACACTGGGACAAGCAAGGTGTGTAAGAGGAGAGGCACCAGCTCTGCTCACACTTTGCTCTGCTGCTGCAATCTCACTCCACAATGGAAAAACTGAAGATTCCTCTCAATGACAAAGAGCCCCTCCACCTTTTGGGAGCTGCTGGCACTTTGGAAGCCTGATGGCAGTGACATGGCTTGGGGGCAGAGATGGCTCAGCCAGGGAAACCACAGTCTGCACATGGAGCTCCTCAGCTCCAGACAGCCCTGAGCAGCCTCCTCCATTATCTGCACAGAGATGATAATCTTTGACACCTTTGGATTCCTGGGGGAAGAGTTATCACACATTTTACATTCCCAAGCCCAGCTGGGAAGTGTTGCACCTACTTTTTGAGCACCGTGTGCCTGGAAATAAAGGTTAAGCAACTTCCTTATGGTTCTTTGATGTACCAAGAGTGAGAAACAAATCAAAATCACAGTTCTCTGCTCCAAGTCAGCCTGGCAAAACAACCCTTACCCCTGGTTGGCTAACTCAGAGCTACAGAAGTTAAGTTGGGCTTTTGATCTTGACCATAATAATTTGGGCCACCCTCCGTTTTGCTTACAAATAGACCATGGAGTTCTGGTAACATCTTGGGTGGGCTGTAAGAAAAGGAACAGTTGGCACAAGGGGTCAGCACAACTGACCAGACAAAGTACAAATGGAAGGGGAGTAAATCATTAGCTCGAGACAGGCCTTGAACCAGATCACTGCTGCACATGTAGACTTAGCAATTCTCTCTTGCTCCAAAGTGAACTTTGGTCCTGTAATAGCTGGCAGCTGATGCAACGATAAGAGAATGAAGTCTATAAAAATGTAGCTGAAAGCCTGGGAAGTCCTGACTGGAGCTCTTTATGCCTCCTCCGCCCACAGCTGCTCCAAGTGACAGCTCCTGCTGGGAAGATGCACTGGTGGAAAGTGATGGCAGCCCTTCTGCTCTGCTCACTGCTGCTCAGCCAGGTAAACTGAGATCATACTGAAATAAATATTTAAAGGGCTAATTCAAAGGACAGGGAGTCCATAAAAGCTGGTATGATTTGGATGTACAACTGGCAGAAGTTAAGAGGTGACAGCAGGGCTTTTTAGAGGATTCAGCATCATAAAAATGTGGAGTTACTACTTAGTGAATACTGGGCTACTCAGCCACAGCAATTCTGCCTTCACTCCTAAGAAGATTAAAACCACCATTAATTTTGGTAGATATTTGGGGTTGGGCTGCAAGCAGTGCTTTACCCAGAGGGTGCTGCAATCTGCAAACCAGAAAGATTTCATTTGAAATGAAGACTGTTGACCCCAGCAGCAGAACAAGGAAGTGCTGCAGCTGCCACGTGTCCTGAGGGTCACCCTGCTGTGTTTCAGACCCGTGGCGTGTCCCTGTCCCCGGGGCAGCCCCAGGGGCAGCCCCGCAGCCCCCGGCAGCGCCGCATGACGCCCTTCTGGAGGGGGGTGTCCCTGCGCCCCATCGGAGCCTCGTGCAGGGACAACAGCGAGTGCCTCACCATGCTCTGCAGGTAACCTCCCTGTGCACAGCAACTCCCCACTTCCCCCAAACCGCACCCTGAGGTCGCTTTCTGCATAAAAAAAGACACCAGGAATAGGGATGGGGCAACAGACTCAGACTCTTTAGTAAGCAGAGCAAACAGAGCAGAGTCCAGGTGTCCTGAGAGCCAGCCCCAGTCCTTTCACTGCAGCCCCAAATAACCTGGCTGGGCAAAGAGAACAGATGGCTCCAGACAGCTTTTAGGCACCTGAGAGACCTTCCCATTAATCCTTCCTTTTAAAAGAAAAATTGTTTTTCCTTTTAAAAGAAAAATTTTCCTTAACGAAAAGTGAAAAAGCCTGTATTAATATCTTACCCTAAATTAATCACTGTTTAAAAAGCAACTGCAATACCAAAAGCTATTTAGCTCTCATTAGGCATGAACAAATTGTGCAACTACATACAAATAGATTAGTTAAAATTATTTCTTAGTGACTGAATGGTGATTTTGTATGGCACCTGTTATACACATACACCAGCAGTCAGAGACAGGATAGAAAACAGTCATTTTCTACCACATGTAAATAGCAGTAATAGATAAATATATATAGTCTATAGCTAATGAATATTATTATAAATAAGCTTATTTTATATTATAAATTATTAGGAAATGTAAGTAAATAGAACAGGGACAGGGTGGTTGGGCTGCTATGCTGTTTGGAATTCTGATGGAAGGCAAAGACCAGAAAATGAATGAAGACTGAAGAGCTGAGGGGAATACAGCGTGCCTGAACTGCTGGCACAGGGGCACAAGGATGGCCCTGGGTCCCCTGGCTGAGCCCTCAGTGCCTCATGATGGGTTTTTTTTCCAGGAAAAACCGCTGCCTCCTCTCCACGGCCTCGGCGTGAGCTGGCACCAAGCACAGCCTGCACTGTTACTGCTGACCATGCTCCACACTCTTGGGATGTATTTATTGACTGCTCAGGAGCTGGAAGGGCCTCGAGCAACCAGGGTATTTAATATTTCTGTCACACGTGCTGATAAAAGGACTTCAAAGAGCTCGAGAGCATCTCCTCCCACAGCCACGCCTCAGGAGGCCTCTGGCCAAGCTCAATAAAAGGGCTCTGCATCTCCTCCTCGTTTGGTTTTTTTGTAATGCTTTCTATTATTTATTTGAAGGTGTGAATTAAAGTATGTATTCAGCAAAGCAGCTTGGTTTTCCTTGTATCTTAAGCAAAGTGGTTCGTGAGCACAGAGCTGGGGATCACTTCCAGCAGACTTTGGACATTTATCTTTCCCCCTGGCAAGAGCATAAAGTAGAACAGGCCCCATCTCCTCCCACTCGAGCTCTTATCAGTCCTCAGATAAAGGCCTGTTGGAAAGAGGGAGCCAAACTGATAATACTGATAGCAATTCCAATATCCCAAATATATCCAGCGATAAGTGGAACAAGAACTATTTACTTTTAATTACTTCTAATCAAATTTACTTAAATACATGTCCTAGACTGACTTTTGCCACTGACCTCATGTCCTGTCTTAAAATGAATTGATCAAAATGCTGTTTTGAGGTGTTGGATGTCGACTTGGAGGCTGAAAGACAAAAAAAAAATATCAACAAGTCTGGACACACACTGGATGCTACTTTTCTTTTGTTTCACAGAGCAATAGGATTAAGGAAAGAAAATTCTGCCTAAAAATGCACTTCTGGGAAGGAGGAAGCCCCACAAAACAGATAAAAGCACAGGGGATGGGAAGTTTAATACAGAAAATCTATTTGATATTTATTAAACTTAGTTTCTCCAGTTACAGTTTTGCATTGTACAAAGCATTTTAATGACACAGTAGTTAAAAAGATCTTTACAAATTGAAATGTGATACCCTTTTCTCCAAATATTTTAATTGCCATAAATTTGTTTAAAAATACACATTAAACGCATGTTTCAGACACTAAACTTTCTATAATCTCAATACCACAAAATACATAGAATATACTATACAGATGTGGAAAAAATCTAGTTAGTATATAATACTTTGCTCACCATTAACAGCTTTATTACGTGAAATGCACATACTGACTTAGAAATCCTAATTTTGAGCCCCAAAGTACCCTTTGAAATTTCAAATGTATTGCAACAAATAAAATCACAGTTTGTTTCTTTTTTTTTCTGGTTTTGGTTGAAGACAGATACCCAAATCTTTTGATAGAAAACAAAATGTAACACATGGACTTGTCATGTACAAAGCATAAAACAGAGACATCCCATTAGTTACCTATAGTACCTTTCTGTAGGATTAATCAGGGCTTCATTTATAAGTGACAGGTTAAAGTTACCTCCCCTCCCCAGCCCTCCCCCAAAAGAAAAACCCCTTCTTCACCAAATAATAATTTCAAATAAGATAAAGGATTTTTAATAAATATATAAGCACTTTATCCTCCATATACAAAATTTTTTTTTAAAACAATTTAAAAGGGGGGACCAGATACAAATGTCAGGAACTGTGCTTGGAAAGTCATGCCTGGTCCTTGGAGTAGAGTTTGGGATGTGGAATGCCAAGGCAGCGCCGGGAGCCCGGGACAGGGACAGAGACTGGAGCCAGGGAGCGCTGCCCCAGCAAGGGGCACTGCCACGGGGATTGCAGTTCCCAGGTGGAATTAAAACAGGGCAAGCACGGCCACAGCAAGAGCCCAGCTCCCTGCGAGCTGCACAGCGGCTGGAACTGCTCCCAGGCGGGCACAGGGGCTGAGCCAGAGCTGCCCAGGACAGCCCGGCCGGGAGCAGCCCCAGCCCGGGGACAGCGCTGCCCTTCCCTCCCGCAGGGCAGCTCCAGCCCCAACCACAGCCCCAGCCCCAGCCCCAGCCCCAGCCCCAGCCCTCCCACACTCGGCCACGTCCTGCTCAGGAAAGCCTGGAGCAGCTCTGGCTCTGGGAGAGCCAGCCAGCAAAGCTGCGGCTGCGCTCTGTCCTTCAGGATGCCCAGCACTGACCTCACCGCTCACAACAGGGGTTTTCCAGAACACTGACACATCAGAGGGAGAAGCTTCTACCCTGACCCAAGGATTTGTCGGGAAGGTAAGAATTTGGAAGTTGTTTACTCCCCAATGGGTAATTCAAACTTGACTTGCTCAGGCCCTTGTGGATCTGCCTCAATGGAAACACTGCAGTGACAGCAAAGATCTGTTCAGAAAATGACATTAAATACAGCAAAGGTAGTTTCTCTTTCCAGCAGTTTGCCTTTTGGGCAAACCCCATAATTCTCTGCCTACGGCTTTATTTTACTTGCCCCAGGCAAGTGCTACATCATTCCCATAAATTCTGACTCTCTGTGTGTTGGGGCCATTCATAAATACATTTCAGGGCATTTTTTGTTACCACAGCAATCAAGCCTCAGCAATCTAAAGGAATATACATTGCACTCCTGGATAATATGCAATATTTATCACCAATAAGATGGTGACTCAGCACTCAATAAATAATATATCAATATAGTCAGTTGCACCATAATCTAAAAACAAGAATAACATATACTTTGGACAGACTGAGTCATATATATATACATATATATTAAAAGACACATACAATACAAATTGCATACTGCCATCGAAGCCAAGGAGAGCCGTCCGTCTGCTCTGCTTTATGGCTGAGATTCAAATCAAAACAAAACTCTTGGGCTGGTTTACTCTGGTGTCCTGAAGATTTGTTTGGAATTAGAAATGGTTTGCACGTTTATCACCTGGAACCTGCAAGTCTGAGAGCAAAGTCAAACAGCACAGATAGCTGAGCAAGCCTAGTCTGATTGAGCCACTTTTAAGATTCACCAACTGGGGCCATGATCAGCAAGGGAATTAAAATTACAGCATTGATATGCATTGATACATATTCTGTGTCCAAGGAAGCATTTGGGAAGCCAGGATTGGGGAGTCCCTCCTTAGTCACTCCTGTGACCTGCACTCCCCCTGTGGTGCTGGGAGCTGCCAAGGACAGGGACAGAGCCCTCCTACTTTGGCAGAGGGATGGAAGCTTAGGATGTATTTGCTTTTTTTTTTTTTTTTTGCTATAAAACATGATCAAGTACAGAACTTTCCTCTTGGAAACAAGGGTCAATCCCAAATTAAGATATGCTTTTGGAATTGTGAGGTTTGAACTGATCTGTTTGCACCAGCCCCAGCTGCACAACGCATTTCCTATCCATCCCCAAGCCCCCTGCGGATCCCCCGCACGGACACACCAGCTGGGACAGCACTCCAGAGGATGTGCCAACATGGAGCTCACCCTTCAGCTGGGACACTTCCAACCAGCTCAGCTCCACACTTTGACACGATGCAAAAAAAACCTTCTGGTTGTTTGAAGCCAATTTTTATAAGATCCACTGCTCTAGGGATAAGCGATGCGTTTTGAGGCGGCCGATTTCGCGTGACACCAAAAGGTATTTGTGGGACTCTAGTTAAGGAAAAAAAATTCCCCGAGATGCCACCATTCCTGCTGACAGCAATGGTGACTGTGCACAAAGGAGCAAGCCAAGAACAGCCACGCTGGCTAGTGCAGCACTACACACAAACCCACCCACGGATGCAACTTCTACCAAGGGATTTCTCAGCGTCAGAGGTGTGCGAGGCACTTCAGAGGAGGAAAGGAAACACAGCTGACAGTGTCCCATGCCCACGGCGGGGAGTTTGAGGGTACAGAGTTCTGTCTCCAACAGCAAAGACTAACAGAAAGGTGACCTTGCACAGTGATTCCATAAAAAGGATGCTCCAACAGACCTGAAGAGTCGAGTCAGGGAGAGCCCCAGGTCTGTTCCCCGTTTATCAATCCGGACGTAGCAAAGCTTTTCTGGAAGTACAAAACACGCTGGGACGCAAAGGAAGCTCTACGAAGATGCAGCTACCTTGTAGTAGGTTACTAATTTGCAAAACTTCTAAACTCTTAAAGCCCATAGGACATACTGCAGTACTAAGGAGCGTAGAATTCTATTCCTTCTCTCGAGGTTGCCGTGATTTTGGCACTTAACTACACCTACACAAAAAATTTAGTGCAATAATTTTCCTGAACATGCACGTTCATATCTGGTACAGAATAAAGGGTTCAATGGGAGAGAAAACAAAGCAGCATTCCACAATCTCACTCCAAAGGATTCAGAGTTGGACTCTGGGGAAGGAGACCACCACGACGAGTCAGTCTGTGTGACGGACACCGGGACTTTGAAAAAGGAAATGGAATTTTACCCAAGTACTGCAGAAGACCACTGCATACAGTATACCTGGTCCTGCTGTAAAACATCTTGTAAACAGTTCATAAAATCTTCATCTAAAAGTAAGGCATAAGGCACACCAGACATGTTGGGGGCACTAAGCAATACTGAAAGCAGTAGCATTTGAAACCTTTAACTCAGACAAGCACCTCACGTGGAAAGGTACTTTGGTTTGCACTGGGAGAGGGGCCACCTGCAGCTCCACCAAGCCTCCGTGGCACCCGGCAGCCCCTCGGGAGCGGGCGTTACGTGACATGAACGGGACCTTCATTAGCACGGGGTAAAGCCAAGTTTGCCATCGTCCTGCACAGAACAGAACAGAACAGAACAGAACAGAACAGAACAGAACAGTGCTTCCTGCAGGAGCAGCTCTGCTCCCAGCCCACGGCGGCTGCTGCGCTGCCAGCCTGTAGTGTCCATCACCCAGCAGACCCTAAGAGGACAAAATGGACCTAGAGTTCTACTAAAGATTCCTGGGTTCTCAGTCAATGGAAAAGATGCAAATGAGGGTTCTGGTAGGAACTGAACTACTCTTGGGTTTGGAACCACTGAGTTCCCCGATTTTGTAACTGTCAAAAAGTGACAAGCACAGAAAAAAAAGGTATTTAAAATGAAGAGATGCAAAAAAAGCACGAGATTGTCCTTTTCCAAAGCCTTTCCTGTTTGCATCGCACCCATCGGACTGAAGGTCATTCCTACACCATTGCCTGGATGTTACATTAAATGCAAATTACTGTAATGTTTTGTGATTGTTATAGTGTTAATCGATGGCTTGAAGCTGCCTTGGAAACAATCCAAGGCAGATCCAGCTAAATATTTTTCCATATAAATTTCTTTATAATTCATTTAAATGAAGTATCTCAATACGTAGAAGAATATCTGGAACTTTTCTATTTAGTACAAATTCTGCAATAATAAATCTGTAGTTGTCATTTATTAGTTGACTCATTAGGCATGAGAAGTATGGTGTCCCTACTCGTTAGAACCTAACAACCCTAGTTCCTTTTACAGGCTCTACCACCACAAGACATTACAGAGTAACAAAGCTCACAAAGTACTTAAATAAAGTGTCTAGGTTTAATTTCTAAGTACTCAAAAAGGGAAATTTAGGGAAGAAGAAATAGCTAAAACCAGCCCCAAACGAGGCTTTTTCAAATTAAAATTAAAAAAAATTAAAATAAATAGGATTTAAACTGACTATTCATGTGTTGTGACTGGAATCCCAATGATCTATCCACGACAGATCAGCAAAACTACAACTTTCATGTAGCAAATTTTCAAATATTTAAATAACTTAAACCGGGAATACTGGAGAAGTCCACGAACCAGCTGATTTGGGGTTAAACACAAAACACAAATGAGGATGGGAGACATGGGAAAGCATTCCTTGCTCTTAGTGTCAACTAAGCAATGTGTTATGGCAGTCTTCCTTATTGACATGACACAGTGTTGTGGAGAGGAGTCAGAGGCAGCTGAAGGATGGGCTGGGGTTCCTCACTTGGCGTCGAGGCGCAGCCAGTGCAGGCCCTGCCGCGTGTAACGCACCAGCTCCGTCATGATGCTCGTGTTAAACACCAGGGGCCCCATCACCTTGTCCAGTTCAGCAAAGAACTCTAAAACAGCACAAACACACGTTAAAGGAGCACATCTGGTAGCCACATGCAACCCCAGTTCCCAGCAGGAATGGCTGGGGTGGAGAGAAAGGAGACGAGGAGAGGTGGGGGAATGGGGAGAGTCAAGGAGAAAGGTCCTTCCTAATCCATTTCTTTACTCTCCTGCACAAGACTGCTTGGAAACAGCTAAACCATTGCCAAACTTTCTGGTTTTCCTCTAAAACTTAGATTTCACTAGTTGAAAATAATTAAACTACTGCTAAACTTCCTTAAGAAGTCTTCACCGAAGAATTTCAGAAAGGGAAATGCACCAAGTTCCTATTCCTACACTGAACATTTTACAGGAAACACAACAAAGACTTTTATGTCACAACTCCAACACTGCCTTGAGAGCCACAACACCCAGCCTGGGGTACCTCTGCAGCCCAAGGCACCACTTTTCCCCTGATTTTGCAGAGGTTCAGCATGCAGGGCACCATAAACAAAATCAAACCTGGGTGTGTTCCAGCCCCCCCAGAGGTTTCAGTCGCCCTGAGGCAGGCAGCCCTTACCTTTCTGTTCTCTGGAGAGCTGCTCTGCCTGTTCCCAGATCTCAGTGGCATAGAGGAAGTTGGAGGTGACCTGGACGTAGCTGGCAGCCATCTGATGGATGCGCTGCGGGATCGTCACCGAGGACGCGCTCCCTGAAGGGTTGGCTGCCCCGGAAGAGTAATTTCCTGAATTCCCTGGAGACAGCTTTGGAGACACTGGAGATGGCATCCCAACAGGTTTGCTGCTCACCCAGAGGGGAAATGCAATTGGAAAGGCAGAAATGCACCAGCTTTAGATACACCACGCTCTGAGATGTCCCCTAAGATCCCTCTGCCCAGGGTGTGGGATGGGAAAACACTCCCCACTTTACACACCAAAAATCAGGCTTTGCCTTACAACAAATGAAATTCTAGAGCTGAAAACTGCTGAGGATCATCCAACAATTATTTATTGCTTACAAAACCTAATTATCAAACCCGACCATCTCTTAATTCAATAAAATCTTAAATTCACTGTTTAAATTAAAGAGTAAGAAGAAAAAAATTACAGCTACCTGGTAACTCCACTGCCAGAATAATGCATTATGTAACATTACTGCAGATAACACAATGGAAATCTGAAATGCCCTCCCCTTAAACTCATTAAATAATTTATCAAAGGTCCATTATTGGGTTTAAAAGAGCAGAAGGAATTGCTAAACTATGGAACAGAGAATCCTGCAAGTGCCTGTAATCTCTGGCCTTGCAGCACTAATAAAGCTCTTGGTTGGGGGAGAAGCATTAAATTAAACACCAAAAGCCCCTGGGATAAATGACTTGTGGGTTAGTGCCACGCTGCCCCTTTTTCAGCCTGACAAACCCTGCAGAGCTGCAACACCTCCCTCCACCGTGATAATTACACAAAAAATGGATCAAAATCCACCCCTTCAAATAATCACCCCAAAAGCTGCTCCCTGAGCCCCCCTGGCACACAGGAAATGGAGAAAACATCCTATAAGTGGAGAAATAGAGGTGTAAAAACAACTTTTACCACTCACCTTCCCATACCAGGTGACGGTGCTTGAGAATTATTGTAGCAATTCTGTGTGGAGAAAAAGACACAATTCACCTGATTTGTGTTTATACTTTCACTAGTTACATTTTATCTGGTTGTTCAATTGGTTCTTTTTAAATAAGTTTGGTTTTTTTTAGTTGTACTTTCAAGTAATGTTCTCAGTAATATCACAATAAACTGAAATTTAGGGAAATATCCTTTTTTACTGATGGCTAGAACACAAATCAAGGGGTTATTTTAGTAAAACAAACAACTATTGGAGTAGTCCATTGCCCCTTATGGGAACATTTTAGTTTTTTCAGCCCTTTTATAGAAAGAATCTGTAATCACTGGCATTGAACAACTAAAGATATCCCAGATCTGAGATTGGGTATGTGATGAGCCTGTTTCCTCTCAGCACTGACAGCTGGAAGCTTCAGAATCAGCTGCACAGAAATAGAAATAAATTCATGGGCAATTTACCTAAACCCAGCCAACATCCCACTGCAAACAACCTCCTCCTTGAAGCCTTCTACATTTATTAAAGAAGATCAAATTAACAGAGAGTTGTCATGCCAGGAGCAGCAGGGTTATGGTTACTAGAGCTCTGCCCAGCTTTAACACACCTTCAAGTCCAGTTCTAAACAGGAGCTCACATGCAGCAGTCTGAAATTGGATTTGGGAACTTTAAGTGATGTAGAACTTCCATGCCACTAGGTTTTAATGTAAGAAAATGCAGATGCAATTACCTTCAGATGTTCAGTCAGAGTTTTTGAGTATTTCAATGCACTTTCCTTTTTCAGTTTGAAAAGCCTCAGGTACAGCAGAGCTTGGCACCGAAGGCTGCCCAAAGACAGAACAAATCAGTCACAATTAAAGTCAGGTTTAGCTCAACTCAGTGAATTTCAAAAATCTAAATAGCTGTGGTCTTGTTCTCTCTGCCAGCTCAGCTCTCAAGTTGTAACTCAGCCAGAAAATCCACAACCACCTTGAAACTCTGAAGGGAACTGGAACAGCTCTGTGTGCCTCGAGAACTGAAGCCCTCAGTGGAGCTGCTGCTCCCTTGGGGACACCAGCCAGTTGTGCCAGGGCCTTCCCTTTGCTCTGCCCTGAACCAAAGGGTTCTGGTCCTCTACACCTTCTGCAGGTGCTCCCTCAGCCTCAGGGCTCCTGCCAGCCCCCACAGCCAGTCCAGGTTTGATTTATTCCCTGGCTCAGTGCTCAGGAGGCACCTTCTGCTGTCATTTCTATGTTTCAAAGACTTGGCCCTTGCTGGCAACATCTCCATTTAGAGCAATCAGACACAGATTAATTTCAGTGTACAGCCAAGCGGAAATCTCCTGTGTTTGGTTCAGGAACACCCAAGAGCTCAGTGCAGAACAGCATTTTGTGTGGATTACAGATGTGAATGCACTGTAGGAAGCCCCAGCACACTCACCAAAGCACTGCCAGCCTTTTGTCTGCAGCCGTCGCATCCGGGGCCAAGTAATTCTTCAGTTTCATAGTGTATCTGCAGAGCAAGGCAGGCAATCAGCCCCACAACAAACACTGCTCTCATTCATCATTCACAAAACACTCATGTTCTCATGAATTTCCAGTTCCAGCTGTCTCCACTGCTTTAGGAACATCTCTCAGCCACGAATGAAGCATTGACTCAGCAGTAACCAGAATAATTCTGCTCCTCATGGGTCACTCATTGAAGAGGGACTTGAAGCCTCAGAAAGCACTTCACCCTCCCTGGAAATCCTTTAAACCAGCAACTGGAATGAACTGGTCACTGCTCCAGTGTTACTGGGAATGAGGAGAGGTCTCAAAAGCCAGGGACAAAACCTCTGTACACCTCAAAGCTCTGACTCACAGAGCTCCCCCCACCCCCCTGCCCCTGCAGGAGCTCTGCAAAGCTTACTTGATTAATTCCACAGTTTCTGAATACATAGGGAACGGGGACTTGGATTCCTGAGCATTTTTCTCCAATGCATTCCCACACTCGATGAAGGACACGACAGCATCCAGGTAGTACACGGCCTTCTCGAACCTGTCCGACTGCGGGAAGGGAGGAACAGCTCAGCAACAGAAACCAGAGAAGGGCAAGGAAATCCCAGCACTGAAGGGCAGGAGAATGGCAAAGGCAGCAAACCAAGCCCAGGATCAGGGGCACACACTGGGTGGGCACTGCAGATCCACTCACCAAAGCATCTGCATTATGTTTCAGCTTCTTTGCTTCCTGCAAGTAATGATCAGCTGAGTAAGTCCTGCAAGAGAAAACACAGATTTAGGGACTGGAGCCACCCATCTGCAGGCCTTCTGTAAGTGGAGCTTCTTCATACTGCCACACTGCAGGGCTTTTTCTGTTCTAACTCAAGCTACACTCTGCTAAAACTGTTTAAAGGAATCTGTTAAATTAGCTAACTACTACGATGATTTTGCTAAAAGTAGTTTCAAGTTAATTCTCTAGTTTCAGGTAATTCCAACAGTATTTCAAGTAAGTTCTTAAGCAGAAAGTTATTTTACATCTGGTGCAAACATAATTTCATCTGTAAAGTGAATTTAAAGAAGTGCTTTCAGAGCAAGGTGACATCTGAATTGGCTCAACTGAAACCTCAAGTCTGCACAAGATGGTGAAATATTTATTTTCTTTTCAAGGTATTTTCTTTGACAAAGAGCTTGTGTGTAACATCTTTTGTGGAGCAAAATGCCAACTCTCCTCCGTGGGGAGCTGCCTGTACTTGAGATCCAGAGCCCCCCAGAGGGAAAGGGAATTTTCTGTCCTTACCTATCATCAAAAACAAGCTTTGCTCTCCTCGACTTCACACCTTCTGTGGCCTGAGCAGAGGCAGGAGGGCAGCTGGAGGAATTGTTCAGGGCCTTTTCCTGGAAGGGAAATCCATGCCATGATTACAAGAGGATTTGTTGTTAAATTCCCCCATTCCATGCAGGAAGGACAGTCTGCAGGAGCCCTGGGGATAACTCAGCTCCCAGGATGCTCCCACAGGCTCCTCACTGCAGAGGGGAGGGTGCAGCCAAGGCTTTCCAGATACACCCAGGATCAGAAATCCCTCCCTCCATCTCACCTGTCACTGTTTCTAAATCCTGCTTTTCTACTCTAACAGAGATGAGAAGGATTTTGAGGATTTCTATCAACAAAACTCTCTCTGAATGCTGCTGCCTTGAAAAACTCACACAGGACTAGTTACTCCTCTGAGAAAGACATGAGTAAGCACACCTGAGGTATAAAACAACAAACATATCACAAATTAACAGCTGGCCTGGGGACATTTATATTTTTAAATTCTATCACATCGAATTTCCCAACCTAAGTCTCTTACAAACCATTTTCTGCACCATCTCCATGAGATGTTTTCTCCCCTCCAACCACAGAGATCTCTCTAAACTGTTGAGCTGGAGTTGAAATAATCTTTCTACAATGTCATAAAATGAGAGCCAGAGCTTCCCATCCCAGCACTGAGCCCAGCCTGAGCTCCTGCTGTCCTTTGGAACCAGGACAAGCTCTGCATCTGCTCAGAGGAGACAAGAGCAGCCTCTCAGTTCCATTCCCAGCATGCAGAACTTTCTAGTGATGTTCTCAGGAACCACTGACACCATGAACAGGCAGCATCAGTCACCAGGGGATGACTAAACCCATTCCTCTACCAACACAGGAATTTGGCAGGAAAAGCATTTGGATTCCATGTTCTCTCCAAGTTGTCCTCTCATTTATGGCCTTCCAAGGCACTTGATCTCTATGGCAGGAAACATCTCAAACTAACAATGTTTTAAACTGAACTGGAAATGGTTGCTTAGATCAAAGTAAAGAAAAAGAAACACGAGAGGCAGGGACAGAACCAGCCCTTTACCTTGGCTTCCTTGGCACTGCTGGACCCCTTCCCCTCTGTCTTCTTCTGCTTGGAAGAGGAGTTGCTCTTGCTGCCACTGCTGCTCTCCTTGCCTGGGTTGCTGCTGGATTTTAGGGATGAGGACTGACTGACTGTTCTCTTCCTGGAGCTGTGTTCCTGCTTGGAATCCTTCTGCAGGGCTGGGGCAGCAGGGGAGGGCAGCAAATCCTTCTCTTTAACAGCACTTGGCTTCGAAGACCTGGAAAAAAGGAACAAATTCAGGGTTTGGGTTCTTGCCTTAACAAACAAAACCAAAACCAACAAAAACAACCCCAAAAAAACAACACACAAAAGTTTGATTTTTAAATCTTAAAACTAAACACCTTTTCCGCCCCCACCCAAGATTTTTTACTCTCAGACCCAGCTTTGGAGTAAAGCAGAATAATCCTCTCAGTGAATAGGTTTCTCCAAAGCCAGATTGAACTTGTTTTCACCATTTTATTTGTTCTGACCTGAAAACACAAGCAAAACCAGACAAGTTCTAACCATAAAACCACACCCTTGCACCAGTTCTGAACAAAAACCACCCCAAACCCTCCCAATTTCAGCAGTGGGAGCCAATGCCAGCGCCAGGCTGTCTGTGCACACCAGCCAGCCAACAGCTCCAGGGAAAGATGCTCCAGATAAAACTCTGGAACCCAGGGAATGGGAACCTTCCCCAGCACAGCCTTTCAGGACACTCTCACCTGGCTGCTGAGGGATGCTGTTGGCTATTCCTGCCTTCCCACCATTGTTATTTCTAAACATTATTTCTAGAAAATCATAGTTTCATTTAATTATATGTCCTTCAGAGAATTGCACTGGCAATCAAGCAAACACCAGGAAAAAAATCAAGTATCAGGTAAAAAAATCAAACTAGAGATGTATCCATTCATTCTACAGCTGTTCCCTAACAAACAGTAAGACACTGATTAATTCAGAAGGGGAAAACAAAACTTGTAGCATCCAAACTGCTGCAGCTTCTCACATCTTTGCAATTTGGCAATTACCCACTGGACAGAATATTTTCCATGACACAATTATACCAGTTTTCAGTTGCTTGAACTGAAACAGAAGTTTCAAAATGCAATGGAAAAAAACTTAATCTCTCCTGTGGATTAACACTGACCAAGAAATCAATCAAATAAAAGCATAACAGGTGTTGCAAAATGCATGGGGAATTCAGAAATAACCCATGAAACAATGGTGCTGATCTGCTAATTCTGTATTACTTTGGTATCACTCACACTTTTCTTGCACTAACAAATCAAGGAGCTGAAAGCTAAATCCATGAATCCAAAGCCCAATGCCATCACATTCCCAAAGAAAGCCAGTTCAGGAATTTATTCCCAGTTTAAAATTTACCAGGCAGGGTTAATTTAAAAGCACAGATTTTGATTTCTAGACCAAACCCAAGCCCCACTGGGCACCAGAGAAAACCAGGAAGGAAATATTCCCTTCACAGGAGGGGTCACTCCACTTTGTTAAGGAGCACAATTGGCCTTGGCCAGTGTTTTTGGGGATGGAAATTAATTTCCACCAATTGGATGTAGAAGCTCTGAAGTAAATTCGTTTGAAGGGTAAGAAAAAATGAAATTTTACCAATTATTTGAGGAAAGCTTGGGGTGGGAGAGAGAAGAGGGGGATGAAGAGCACAATTCTCTCCAGGACCACCCTGACCCTCAGAGCAGAGATACTCACTCCCTACTGCTGGAATTCTTGTGTCCTGAGGGAGCTTTTTCTTCCAGTTTCGTTTTCTTGCTTTCACTGGCTCTGTTTTCATCCTCATTCTGAGCAAAGAGATGAGAAAAACATCCAGCAAAGATGCACATTTACACAGCACTGAGAGTGGCAGCATTTCACACTGAGAGACATCATCCAGCAGGTGTTTCACAGCTAAATACAGACCCAAAACCGTGGCCTGCAGCCCCTCATCCTTAGCAAATCCTTACCAGACCCCAATACTGGAACAAAACGAAAATCCCAGTCTGGCTAATAAATTACAACCTGATAAAGGCAGCAACAGCCAAGTTGTTTATTTCATAGATAAATTATAACCATGAAATCTCAGGAAAATCTGACCAAGGCTTTGGCAAGATCAGGAGACATATTTGATGTTGTGGGGTCTAAAGAGGTGTTTGATGAATGCCAGGAAAGGGTAAAAATCTAAGCAGTATTACACCCAGTTCAGAGGTGTTGAACACTAGGTATTTGCATCAATTTAATCCTCAGGTCACAGGGTCTTGAAGGCAAATTTCTAAGATGTTTTTCATCAAGCATTGGAGGGATCAATACCATGAGTAAGAGGGAAAATGGGGCCTCACAGAATAAATATCTGGTAACAAACCCAGACTGAAACCCCAAAGGTTCTGGTTTTGTTACTGATGCTGCAGCCTGAGAATTGTGATCAAGGAAACCCAGGAAATGTAGAGAATCAAGTGGTGCCACTTGGGTTTGGGGCACAAACTTAAAACTGCAGGTGTGGGGAAAGGGGGCCCTGTCCTTGCCTCACACAGGTTTCCATCCTCTCAGGAAGCATCTGAGGCTTTACAACATTTAATCATTCACAACATTTAACCACCACCACTTCCTGGGATAAAGCCTAAATTTAACTGGTCTCACCAAAGCTCTGTGGTTTAGATGTGAGAGCACAGATCTTTAATACTGTAATTCCAAATGTGTGGTTAAAGGCAGAACTGGCCAAAGAGAGAGAAGTCAGGGAACTCAGACCCACAGGAACATCAGGACTTACACAGTAACACCTGTAAAAAGTAATTGTTCACTGTAGTGGTCAGAGTTATTCCCTTTTTACAAAAGAAGTTCATTTTCTCACTTTATTTCCTTAGCCAGAGAAAACAGGAATCTTAGGAACAGCACAGGATAAATCTGTTTGCAGTTACACGTCAGGGCTCCTGCAGGACATTGACTTCAGCAAGTTTACTTTGGTTGCTCAGTAGGGAACTGATGTAACTGCAATGATCCAGCTCCTCAAATGACTCTGGGAATGATCTCCCAGAATCCTGGGATTGCAGATGTCAACAGAGCCTCCAACCCCTGTCAGATGCCTTTGACATGGAAAAATGAAATTTTCAGAGTGACATCCAGAGCAGCACAGGGATTTTTGAATCCCTGCCCCAGGGAAACCAGACTCCCTGGCTCACTGAGCCCATCTGACAGTCCCAGGTTTGCCCTTTATGCAGGGTCCCTGTGCTGAGCTTTCAAAAAGCAGTTTAAAATTACACCAGCACTGACTTCTCACGTTCCCTCTCCACAAAAATCCCTTTGACTCAGTTCTCCCACTGACTCCTGCCCATTTTACTGCCCCCAGCCATTCCTGCTTTTTACTTCTAGCTGGAACAATGAAATGCTTTTGGAAAATATTCAGGAGGGAATCCCCCTGCGTGGGGGGATAATAGGAGAATTCTGTTACGGAGAGACCCCTCTGCTCCCAGGAAAGCAGCACCTGAGATGTTTTCTGCTGCTGCCACGCCCCAGGCCCAGTCCTGACCCATCCCTTATCCTGGCAATGGGAAACTCTATGGCTCAGGGAGCTGATCCAGCTGAAAACTGACTTTTGGGTTTGGTTTTTTTTTCCCAGGTGTATTTCCCATTAGATCAGCTGCCTGAGCTGGCCTGCAGAGCACCAGGGGCTGGTTCCAGAGAGGCAGGAGAGGGCTGGATGCAGAGCTCAGAGGCACAGGATCTGTGACCTCCCTGAGCTCTGGCTACAGGGCTGACACTCCTGCAGGTGTTTCCATAAGAAAATCCCAACACTATCCTGTAACAGCACAGATATGATCAGGAGTTCTACACAAGGCAGCAAAGCCACTCCTGCACAGCTCAGTCCCTACCCTGAGGTGTCACCTGGACTCTGTTCTCTCAGTGCTCTGAGGGCTGAGAGAACAGGGAGATCTCCCCCAGAGTCCTCACCTGTTTGTGTTTCCTTTTGCCTTTTGTGGAGCTCTTGTCCGAGGGCTGTTTCTGGGAGTCCCGGGCGTGTTTCTCCGGGCCGCTCTTCTTCTCTGCCTTGGCAGCATCAGCGTCCTTGTAAGGCTTCCCTGGTATCCTGGATAAGAGGCTCAGGTCAATCTTCACAATGAGTGGGTACCTTTCATCAGGATCACTCAGTGGGGACAGAAGCTCTTTCTCTTCCATAGGAGAGAACATTCTTTGCCGAAAAAAGCTGTCATCCTCCTCCATGGAAGATTTAACAGGAGTCCTATTGCTCTCAGAGTATTTGGGTGTTTGTGAGGAAGGAGGCAGACTCTCATTTTCATCTGAATCAGAGGATGAGGTATCTGTTTCGATGAATTCCCTGGATTTCTGGGCAGATTTGCTTGAAGCCTTGTATTTCTTTTTCTCTGTTGTAGGTCGAGGGGAAGACTTGGGCTCCTTCTTTATATTGGGTTTCCTGGAGCCTTTGGTGGCTGCCTTGTGCCTGTTTGAAGGGATGTTTGTTGCCATGTCTACTGGGGTTTCACTTTCTATTTTAAGACCTCCTCTGGGCTCTTCCACAGATGTCTTTTCTGCTTTCTTGGGCTGTTTTTTCCCTACAGTCCTCCTCTGAGTCGAGCTGTCGCTCTGGGCAGGTGATTTCTGCCTCCCACGACTGCTCTCCGAGCCCTTCTGGGTGGGTTTGGAATCTCTCCCTGGTGTAGAAGAAATGGAGTCTTTGGATCCACCTTGCTCAGTGTACCCACTCCCTGTACCCTGATCCCGTCCCTCTTTCTTGTAGCCTTGGGAAGAAGGGATATTGCTGTCCACGGAAGAAGCTGGTGACACTTTATGGGAATTAACTTTGTTCAACCAGTTATCCAGCTGCCACTTGTTTGTGGGCGGTGGCTCTGGCTAAAAACAAAGTAAAAAACAGAGTTAGATAAAATATTTCCCATTTTTTCCACCTTTTCCATGTGGCAGCTGTATGATGCACACCGAAGCATGAGGTACACCCAAAACCTGAGATAAATAAATGAAATACAGGCCCAAACAACACAAATTTCCCCTCTTTCTGCTACCAACAGGCAATATTTGATGCCATGGTTTTTTAAGGCTCTGAGACTATGTATCTAACTCTGCTCTCCAACAGACAACTGGTGCTAAAAACCACCTCAAATCAAACATCAAACATTGGCTTATCTGGAGAATCATCACACCCAGGACCGCAGCGGAACAGCCCGGCCTGGCAGCGAGCCCACCTTGGTGGGTCAATCTTTTCTTTACCAGTGTGAGAATTGACTGCACTTTTGTGCTGCTGGCTGTGGCTCAGAGGAAGCTGCTGAAGGCCAGCCCCTGGCAGCCCTACCTCTGGGGATGCACTCTGGGATGGCTCGTTGGCCTCGCTGTCACTGGAGCTGCTCTCACTCTCCGAGTCCGAGCCCGAGCTGCTCTCGGAGCCGCTGTGGCTGCTCGAGTCATCCCTGGAGTTATCTGCTCCTTCACTGTTGTGCTGGGAAGGCTCAGAATTACTGCAACAGAAAGGAGGGAAAGCAAGCATTACACCAGGCAGGAGTACATCCTTCAAATCCTTTCATTAGAAGTAACAAAATGTAGCATTTTAATCAACATTCAGGAGAAAATTCTGCCCAAGTGAACACAGTTCAGCCTAGAAACAAACAGCTTTGGGTGCTGCCCCTTCCCAAAAGGTTAGTCTCATTTGCAGGAAACATTTAATGTTATATTTATTACTATTTAATCACTGATTACATTCTCATCACCTCTTAGCTTTAGTATGAGCCAAAGGACAAAGATGAATTTTGGAAATGAGACCAAGCCAGGAGTGCTGACTGGGCTGAACATCCCCACTGTGCTGCCTATGCTGCAATCCCCCAGGAATGCCTACCTTCCAGGTGTGCTCCTTGGCACTGTCTTATCACAGTCCTGCAATTAAAAAAAACAACATGAACCTTCCAGAAGCTATTTCAGGCTTGCATACACAATTAAGTTGCAAAACATTGGTTTAGAGCCTCCAATTTTTTTTTAAAATTCATTATTTGCAGTAGTCTAAAATCAATCTGCATTTTCCTTTCCTTTCCAGAAAGAGAAGCAGAGTCATTTTCTCCAGGTTTTCACCTTTCAATCTCTATATTCTGACTCCATTTGTGAGAGTTCCCATTTCTACCACTAATTAATACCCTGTTTCCACCTTTTTGAATCAGATGATTCAGCTTTTCACAATGATCTTCCCAAGATGCCCCGGGTAAGGGGAGTTCACCAACTCCAGGTTTTCCACTTGGAGAAAATCCAGTACCAGAAGTGGGAACAGGAATAAAAGAAACCCCAAAGCAGTGGGGGTTACTGGGAAGCACAGACAGAGATTTTATTTTTATTTAGCATGTTTAGTGCCAGTCTGGTAGAAGCCACACAAAGTGAATTCCAAAAAGACTAAAAAAGAGACTTTTTGATAAAAATGAAGGTGCAGCTGTACTCCCAGGGACAGATACCACCCACTGTCACTCCCAAACATCCAGGACCAATGCACACAGATGTTCACACCACGAGCTGTGTAGCTGGGATGGCAGAACACAGAGGAGTTTATCTGTAATTAAGGAGCCATTATTTAAGTTTTAAAGTGCACTACTGTCATATGATGTTCAGAGAAGGCCCATGTGAAAGCAGTTAATAAGAATTTCTAGATAAAAGCAAACTGTTTCCACAAAACACAACATTTCAATTTGTTTGCACGTTTTCCCCAAGACAACATTTCAGAATACCTGAGGTTTGTCTAAAGACATTCCATGAGATTTTAGCTTGACAGAGCTCCTGCTATGCTGCCCAGTTTGCTGCTGGGCCACTGATCCCTGCCCAGGGCTGCCCATGGATGAGTGCAGTGGATTTTGGGAAGTCATTTAAGGAACATACCTGCTCTCCATCGCTGTCTTCACTACTGCTAAGTTTTAAGTCATCTTTCAACATACTAAGGGAAAAGGGAGAAAGTGAGACAAGTTTTTCCAAGCACTTGAATTACTTCCAAAGCATTCTGCTAGATTTCAACATGGCACTGTTTATCCTGCAGAGGCTGCGTGGGTGAGAGCCACCAGACACAACTCACACATTTCATGGTTAAGAATGGTGAGCTGAGTCATTCTTCAGAGAAGAATGAGGATTCAGGTACTTTGGCTCCTGAGTCCATTCTGTTAAATTTAGAAAGGAAATCTGACACAATTTACTGGTGTGGGAGGAGGTAACTTGTGTATGTTCAACTTCATACTCACAATGGCCAAGAATTGTGTTTGAAATGGAGGAAAGAAAGCCAACCCCAGTGGCTGCTTCCTGTCTCGTGGCAGCAGTGCAACTGTCCTAAGCCATCATTAATTACTATTATTCAAAGCCATAATTACTTCTGGTAGTCACACACACACAGTTTCACACACTGAGAATACATGAGCACAATGAAAACACACAGCAGAGCCTTTGTGATTAGTGGAAACAATTGATTATAAAAATAAAACATCTTACTCTGTCTGGTTTGATTCACATCTGTGGAGAGAAAATGAGAAAGAATTAAAAGTCTGACCTTCCTGAGTTTCACAGTGAGCTGCTCTACTGATGATCTGAACAGAACATCAACCCCTAGTAGCTCATTCCTGAACTTCTGGTCATTGCTGTCATTTTACAAACGATGCATTTATCTCCTTTTTAAGGGTTTTCTTCCCCAGATCATAACCACTTAAAAAAATATTTATATTTATAGTTGTATGGTCACAGTAAACATCATTTAAATAAACTTCCTTCTCCTGCATCCCAGCTCAGGTGTCCAGTGCTGCCTCTTGTTCTCAGGGGTTCTTCCCATTCCCAGCTTTGGCAATAGCACAGTTCCCTCTCAGCACCTTCCTGAGCTGCTTTTGGGACACTGACTGTAGGTTTGTATGAACTGAAGGGGGTTTCTTTTATTTTACTTCTCCATAAGTCATGTGCCTTTTCATCCTGCCAGTTTTGTGGCAGAAGCACCAGGCTGCATCCTGTGAGTGCACCCCAACAGAAGTTAACTGAGGCATGTAACCAGCCCAGATTCTACAACCTGCATTAACACACAGCTGGCAAATATTTATTTTTACGGGCATATTTATTTGGAAACTATCTTTGAACTGCATATCATTGATTTTTAAGTCTGAGAAAGGTGGACTAGAGCCATGCAGAACATTCCAGTTGCCTCTGAGTTTTTCTGTGTTGCTGGGTCTGTGTGCAAAACAGGTCTGTGTGTTTGTCAGGGACTTATAAAGCCAAGCAGAACAAACCTCACAAGATCCCAGACCCACTTCTCTGCTCCCTCCAATCCAAAACCCTTCCTCATTCAGAATTTGTGCAATCTCCAGCTGCCAGCTCTGCAAGGCCTGTTAGGTCCCATCCCATAAGGTGCAAACTCCTGCTCCTCTCCTGGCAGCTGACAGGAAAACAAAGGAGCAGAAAGGCAGCTCAGGGTATTTTTTACTCACTCCAGTGAGCAGTATTTGGTTTATTGTCCCAAAAAACCTGCTGGGATATGATCTCCTCTTCCTGCCAGCCAAGGAGAAGGATGCTGGAGTGTCACTCACATTCTACTGAGCACTATTTCCTAAATCTCTTGGAATACAACCATAGCTTGTGAAAAGTTTGCTCAGCAGCCACTTACGATTTGGATTGATGACCATTGGATGTTTTGGAGGAGGGATTGTATCGTTCTAGAAGAAAAGAAGAAAAGCACAGCTGAAAACTCAGGCACAGGGGCAGAAGAAGTCACCCCAAAGCTGCCACAAGGATGCAGTGATGGATAAAGAGCCTTGTGAGGGGACAGGAGGGAGCAGCACCCAGGTGACACCAGGTACAACCTCCCCCAGGCTGAGGGAGGGAGGAATGCAGAGGCAAAGCACCAAATACAGCAAATAATTTAACCAAGAAAATAGAGAAAATCATTTAAATCCTTGCTGTGTAAACCCATACACACTTTCTTAGTTATTAATGGTGTGGAAAACTGTTCTGCTCCTACCAAGATGAAACTCTTGCCTTTTCCATGCAGGATATGGGATACAGATCCATCTGCTGAGCTCTGACTGCTCCAGCATGCCCACACAGCTTCTGATGGATGAGAACCTCCACACCCCAAAATCCAGCTCACACACTGATTCTGACAGCAGGAATACACCCTGATAAAATCTGCTTCTTAGCCTGGGGATCCTCCCCTTCCCTTTTCTTTAATTCTGGTAAATAACTGAGTGCAGCTCAACATAAACAAGAAGTGAGGCTGTTAAAAGCTCTCCAGAAAATCCAAAAAGGCACAGGAAACTGGCTCTGTGTTTAATTAACCTTGGCTGTTCTTTTCCACACCTGAAGATCAGCTGCTCCTATAACATGAGCCTAGGCTTTAGCATTATGGAATTAAGCTTGAATTTGTTTCCTTAATTCTCCACTGTATCAGATGTTCAGATTAAGCTGCTTGTGGATATCTAAGAATAAACCATTCTTTTACTATTTAATAATCACATTTAATCACTTCCAGAGGGAGTAGAAGGACTTTGGGAAGGTAACAGCAAATTTAATTCAATTTTACCTGGTATTTACTTGAGTTTTGTGTTCATTTCAGTAATCAAAATAATGACAGTTAAAAGAAATAAAAGCTACTTTTTTCTAAAAAAAAGTGCAAGAAAGCTCAAGGATAATAGCATATGAGCTAAGTTCTTGACCAGTTCTCTCTCCTGATTTTAAAATGTCAAAGTGAAAATAAATGGTGAAACTGCCATGTGCTTTTTCTACTGAACTGAAATAAAAGCAAAAGCACTCTTTTGGTTTCTAATATGTCCCTAAGCAGGGAGTGGGGTTTGTAAAGGTGTTTTAAAGGTTTAGTACTCAGTGATTTTCAAATCAATCAACCATAGAGGCATTTTGTAAAGAACTGGATCAATTAAAATGTATCTTTTCCTTCAAACCATTCTTCCACTCAGTGCTAACCTTCAAGATCTGAACAAGAAATGCAAAAAAAAATCAAGCAACTGTTTAACAGCTTAAAACTTGAGAAAGCAGAGAAAATTGGAAGCCAGGCTCCATCCTGTGACCAGTCTGGAAAACCTCATTTCCTAAAAGCCCTGACATCTTCAGAGGGGCTGAGAACACCGAATGACAACAAAAACATTCACCACATTCCAGGAAGTTTCGTGTACTCACTCTGTTCTCCAGTGCCAAAACTGGACTGCTGAGACTCCTGGGGGAATAAAAGATCACAAGTGGGTTTTTTTTCCAGTGGGAATCTGAAGGTACTAAAGATCAGGCTGTAAGGAAGATATTCCTTCTACCCAATGGATGACGATCTTTGCAAAAGGGAGTAACAAGAAGCAAAAAAAGGGATTCTTTCCCTGGGTCACCCCAGGTGAGACCTTCACACTCCTCTTCCTCACCCACCTCCTGCTGTTCCCAAGGGCACATCAGGGCTGAAAGTCCCAAATCCCTGAGTGACTTCCCTAAATTCCCTCCTCCTCTGTGTTCAGGACAGGGAGGAACTGTTCAGGATGTTTGTTTATGCTCCTTATACACACACAAACTTTGCTGCTGTTTGAAGTGTTTCCCTTCCAACTCTTTTCTCATTTTCCTTCTGCAGGCACACACAGCAATGGGAACAGGGAAAAGCTCTCAACAAAAAATATTCCTCAGCCACAAAAGAGCCTTGGGGACAAGGTGAGGTTTCAAAGGTGATCAGCTCTGCACACTCTGCCCCAAAGGCTCCACGTGGGTCCCTGGCAGAGCCAGCCTGGGTGGGCAGCACAGCATTCCAGCCTGCTACAAAAGCCAATAAAATGGAATTACAGATTCACAGGATGGCCTGTGCTGGAAGGGACCTTAAAGCCCATCCAGTGCCACCCCAGCCATGGCAGGGACAGCTCCCACTGCCCCAGGCTGCTCCCAGCCCCATCCAGCCCAGCCTTGGGCACTTCCAGGAATCCAGGGGCAGCCCCAGCTGCTCTGGGCACCTGTGCCAGGGCCTTACACCCTGCCAGGGAGGAATTTCATCCTAATATCCTATAAAACCAGCCAGGGAAGATGAAGCCTTGCAAATTTTAGCACTTGGATCATACTCAGTATTCCCATTTCAGAAACTCCAATTCTGACTCCCAAGACATAGCAGATTATGAACTTTTTTGAAATCCTAAATAATTTTTTTTAACAAATACATAGAGGCTACTGAGCCACTGCAAACTCCCTTCCAGGCTCGAGTGCCTTTTTAAAATAGGACCTCCCTGACCTCATTTCAAAATGAGGACAACTGACAGCCCCAGAAAAATAAATCAAGTCCAGTATTTTCAATTTCTAGTTCCATACACACATTTTACTGACATGCTCTGGCAATGGCAAACCAGAACTACAATTCAACAATGAATTCCATTTTTCCTGGTACACCTGTGACCTGGTTTTCCCTCACACCAAGCCAGTGCCAGGCAGTGGTTACAGAGGCAATTTACAGAATGAAGTTTTTAAATACACAAAGGCTTTTACACAGCAAAGCACCCTTGAGATGTTTTCAATTCCCCTCAGCTTTGTATTTCAGAAATGGAACAATGCATTGAACAAGAATTTTGTGGATGGAGAACTCCATAAGGAGCTTTCCTTGGGAGGTGCTTCAAATACCTCTGCTCTTTACTAACTGAAAGGACAATAAAAACAATAATTAAAAAATTAAGAAAGAATTCAAGAATTCAAGAGCAAAGTAAAGATGGAGAGAAGTCTTGAGAACAGCCACCCTTCCTTCAAAATAAATCCATTTCTTATCATTTGCACAGGTAGGAGGAGGCAGGTGTGAATCCCTGGTTACTTTTTTCCACTGGCAACTCAGCCAAGCCAACAAATTGAGTGAAAAAAAGAAATAAAGACCACAAACTCCACATTTCCTAAGCCACAGCACTGGGGGAGCGTGGGATGGGGAACTGGCACCCCTTCCAGCAGCACATGGATTGGGAATTCTGCAGAACACACCTGCCTAATTGCTCACTTGAGTCAACTTCCTATTTCAGAGGCAAAGCACTGGCTCTCAGCTAAATGCACTTTAATGAGGTGTTATGGTTCAATGTGCAACTTTTTCCAACTCCCTTGCCATCTACTGGATACATATTTCTTTAAGAAACTCAGAGACTTAAAAAAAAAGCTCTACTTTCAACTCCCAGGTTATTTAGAGCAGCAGCTTTTAAAAAATTGCAAACAACTGAAAGGAAGGAAACCCTTTAAAGCAAAGTATAATGGACTGAGGTTACACAGGGAAGACACTGGAGCAGGAAACAAGAACTCTGACAAAGAAACCTGGAGAGAGGAATTCTCCAGCTGGACAGGAGGCAGCAGGGCTGGATTCCCATCCCACAGCCCTGGCTGAGGGGAACGGGGCCCATTCCCAGGAACAGCTGAACCCCCAGCTCAGATCCCAGCCCTGCTTCTCAGGAGGAGGCTGTGCATGCAGCAGGGGCTGGCTGGCTGCAGGGACCCTGCTGGCCCCAGCCCTGCTCACAGAACCAGCCCTGCAGAGGCAGCCCTGCCCTCCCAGCCAGCAGCTGGGCTGCTCAGTGCATTCACAAACATTGCCAGGGCTTCTGAGTGCCTGACTGGGAGCCCACGGAGAAAATTATGGAGTGGTAGGTCACAGGATAACATTTTTTATCAAGACACAGGAATCTGCATTTTTCCACAGCATCCATAAAACTTTCCCTGACCTATTTTCATGGAGTTTTCTGATCCAAAGACTTCCTGGGAGCTATCAGATATATTTATAGTAACCAGAGAGGCCCCAGTCAGGCTGGGTTCCTTTGAGTTACTCACTCCCTACTCACAGGGAAAGTGATCCCATCCCGAGTGTGACAAATAAAATCAAGTGGTCCAGCAAGGGCAGCTTCACTTTGTGTGAGCAGGAAGAGCACAGCCAGCCCTGCCCACAAGGGCAGTGCTGTGGAGCTCTTCAGCAGATGACTGGCAATAAATGGAGCACAGTACTAAAGAGAAGGAGCTTTCCTCCAACAGAACTGCTTGATTAAAGTGAACCACTGTTGTGTTTTGTTTGGTGGATTCTGCTCTGGGCCCAGACTGCACAAGCCTATGGCTCACTAACTCCCTGGAATTCTGCAGAGCTGCTGCTGCCAAGAATGACAGAGGGGAGAAGGCAGAGGAAATTACAGGCTTTGGATGCAGAGAGAGAATTTGACAGAGTTCCATGGCTAAGATGTGCAGCCACAAAATAAAAAAGCTGGCAAAAAGTCAAAGGACTCGAAGCAGCCATAAATGGAATTTTTTGCAAACTGGGTGAAGAGACACAATCCAGGCTGAGGCACCCCAAAAGCCCCAGAAGCCACTTTTGCTACTGAAACACGACCAGAGCTGTGCAGTGTTACGTGGCCTCTGTGTCACAGCCACATGGATTTCTGCACACCTTCCTCCTCTTCCCAAACTCAGCCAAATGCCAGGGAAAGTAAAACCAAGCAGCCCCACAGCCAAGTGTGCTCAAAATGCAAAGGGAAAATATCTCACTAAAGGTTCAGGAACAAGTACTCAAAGTGGTGGAATAAGGACCACTGGTGATGGGGAAAGGTGTGGGATTTCTTTCCTCATAAGAAAATGTATGAATTATTTCCAGTTTATGACAGTTTTATATAACACACAAATAAACCTTGACTAAAAGTAGTATTTGCAAAATTAATATTGACCTAATGCTAAGAAAACAGAAAACAGGAATTATTTCTAGGTATGGCTTCCAAAGTAAAGCTGAGAACTGAATGGTAAATTCTGCATTTTTTGACACTGAAGAGAAGCCAAATGCAGCGAGCCAGGGACAGTCACACAGAGCAGGACTGCCCCTGGATCCAGCCAGGATGAGAACCTGAACTTGGACCAGTCCAGGGGAAGTTTGTGGATGTGCCCCTCCAACAGGGACTGGCACTAAAGGAAGGTCATGTGAAAACACTCACATAAAAGGATGGGATTAGAGAGAAGACAGTAGAAACCTCCGTGAGAAAGTCTTCTCAAAATTATTCCCTCAGATGTTCTGTTTTGGGGAGCAATTTGGATCAAACAGGAAATTAAGAGCAATTAAGTGGTGTCTAGAACAGCAGCTGGTCAGAGAGAGCACGGTCTGAATCATTACATAGGTAACTTTTAAAAGACAAACAGTGGAAACTCTTCACTCTGAAGCTCTGCCAAGTTAGGGGTGGAGCATCCCAATTCATCCCAGAGAGATGTTGAGTCTGGAGAAAAATCATGTTGTTGAGTTGAATCTTTTAGTGGTAATCAGCAGACCCAGGAACCAGACCATGAATTCCTGGGTGAGTCAGCTCCCCATGCTGGGTTTTACCCACAGCTGCCTCCCCTGAGTTTCCAGGATCCTGCAGAGCTGCTCTTCAGGGCAAACAATTCCCTGTGCCAGTGTGCCCTGGAACCCTGGAGCTGCCAGGCCCAGCCTCAGGGGAAGTAGCAGAATTCCCTCCTCAGAGGTGTCAGCTCCAGCACCTCCCCTGGACACGTGCCCTGTGCTGTCAACAGCAGCAGAGGTGGATTTCTCTCTGGAATTAATTGCTTAAACCCTTCAGCAGTTCTTAAGAACACAGGAGGTTGGGAAGAGGATCTTTTGGAATTAGTGATTTCTTCAGCAAAACATGTGATTCTTAAACTGCCCTTATTTTTTGTAATTGAAAATGCAAAAAATATCTCATACAACTATTAACGGACTTCAGACTAAGAGGAAAATTCAGTTTTGCAGAAAAGCCCATTTAAATTTCTCAGCATTTACCATTCAGCCTCTGTTTTGCTACATGGAGGGAAACTCATTTGGTTCTACACGAAATGGTGCAAAGCATTTCCCTGCTAGGGGAAGGGGTCAAAGAGATTTTCAGGCTTCAAAAGTTTGAATTTATCCAACAAAAATTAAAAGGGTAAGTTGTATTACAGATAACTTTGCAGACTGTGAAAGGCATAGGAAAACCAAGGACATTTTTCCTAAGGCTGACAGATGATGTGAACAATAAGGAGGGACAGAGCACTGAAACAAACCCAGATTATATAGAACTGAATGCAGGAGTTGCAAAATCCTGATCTTTAACAGGAGTTACTTTTCCAACAGCATCCACTGCTTGATTCAACACTGACCTTTGTTGGAAAGGGGAATTTGGAGGGTTCAGTTTTGCAGGGGGTGTGGATGGCAGTCAGTGGAGGAGGCCAGGAGTGGGTCATCTCCTAAAACACAACAAAAAGGAAAGTTATTAACAAAATAAATCACATTTCAACTTGCAATCTGGATTCTCTCCATTTTCAGTTCATTGTTCACCTCTCACTAAGCTTTATAGTCAAACCTTAATTTCCCAAATGTGCAACAAAGATTTTGCATGTAAACCTGAATGTTAAATTGCTACCCAAGAGAAGAGAGGGCTAGGACATAATTACAAGCAGCAAGGCATAAATCAATCAACTTGGCTGGTCTGAAGATAAACTGCAGTACAAGTCAGAGTCTGATCCTTTCACAGTGTGTGGGAAGAAGAATCCCAGGAAAGGGAAGCCTGAAGAGCTGGAGGAAAAGGGGGGAATCAAATGCCTGAAGCTGGAAAGTGCCTCCTGTTCTCTCAGAGCATCTCCAAAGCCCCTGGAATACTGAAGGTCACAGGAAATAATAAGCCATGGAAATGCTCCAGAGGGACCTGATGATCCTTTTGTGAGAGCAGACATAGGACAGGGAATCACAGGAGAGGCAAAAGGACTTGAGAAAATAACCCAGGTAGGAGAGAGAGAAAGTGCTGCCATGGGGCAAGCAAAGCATTTACTGTAATTTAAAATAACAGGCCTAAAAACTGTATTTTGGTGGAAGAAATGTACTTCTGGTTATCAGGCAGGAGGAAAGCAGTGAGGATCTCCAGGAGATGATGTGCACACCACAACACCCAGTGTCCAGCTCTGCTCCCAGTTTGGCCCAGTCTGCCTGTGGCTCTGAGAACTGCAGAGTCCTTCCCCCTCCTCAGCCATGGTTGTGTTTTCAACAAAGTTGGGAACAAGAACACTAAGAACTTACTTTGAGGATTTCATCCACGCAGCTCACCTCACCAGAGGCTGATGCCTACAAATCAAAACCCAAAATTAACATCTCCCAAATTTTCCACAGGCTACAAACAGTTAAAAACCAACTTCAATCCTTATTGTGACTCATATGGACTCTACATAGACACAAACAGCCCTTGCTGACTCTTTTCATCAATTTTAATATCAGATAGATCCATGTTTTTATGGCATGAGTCACAGTTACGAAAAGCAAATACATGACATCTATAAAACTGTGATAATCACCTCTCACTTTTCACTTGACAGCTAAAGTGATCACAGGCAGTCAGTGATATTAAAAACTTGTAGAGAGGGGAAGGAGAATCACAGCTTTCAATCATTTCCTGGAAGGAGCCCCAGGATAATATCTGAATTCAAGTGCAGGACCGGGAATGCACAGGAATGACAAACTGCATTCCCAAGCAAAACACTCATCACAGAGTGATCCCAGAAACAGCAATAATTACCAAACTATGAATCTTCTGCATCCCTGGCTCCCACAAGCAGAAAGAAGCAAAGCTACTGAAGGATTCACTGCATCAGCATTGATGCAGCAAGTCTTCACAAATAAAGTAATTTCTGATTTCCTTACCTGTGTGTTGGATCTTACTTTGCTATCTGCTGCAATCCCAGGAACAAGGGCTTTTTTTTTTCCCTGGCTACCATGGCTCAAGGAGTTACACAGGAGATGAAATGAGGGTATATTACTAGCAAAGGCACTCTCCTGGTAAGTGAGCTGGAGTCAGAGTCTGTGTCTGATTCGGGAATCACCAAACTCCTCAAAGTTGTTCACCCAATAGTATTTTATATCCAGCACAAGTGATAAAAAGTTCTGCACCCTGTTCAATTTGGTGTGAAGGTATAATCACATATAGTAATTGCTACTCACTTCAAAAGAAAATCTGATACAGGCAGATTGTATCAACAACTCCAAGTCAATTCAGCTCCCAGAAACAACAATGTATTTACCCAGCTTGTCAAAATATTTGTGGATATTCTACAATTTCCCTAACTCCTGACTAGAGAAATACTCTATGAAAATTGGCCTCTTGGGGTTAAATAAGCCTGAGTGTCTCAGCCTTTATTTAATAAAAATCCCACATTGAAGCAGCAGAAGACAAAAATAATTACTTTTGCATGCTCCCCATTGAAAATACAGCTTAGATGAAGGCACTTTGAGTAACAGAAACACAGTGGTTACTAAAAACTCCATTTGGGTTAGGCAAATTGGGCCTTTGGAGACGCTGGGAAATCCCAGCCCAAGCGGATTTACATGCAAGAAGGCAGGACACAGCCAGCAACTTACATCCAGTGGCTGAGAAGGAATTTTCAGCTTGGTCAGGTGCGCTTTGCTGCTGGGCTTCAGCTCGTTGACGCCGCTGCTGTGGGTCTGGCTGCTGTAGTGTTCCGAGGATAACTTTGGTTCCATGGACTCCTGCCCATCCATCGGCCTGACGTAGGCAGTGGGTTTCTGCAACATTGAACTGGACTTGGACATCAGCGAGGGGGGGAAGGACTGGTTCGAGTGCTGCCCGCTGGAGAAGGAGGGCACGCGCGAGGGAGAGTCCCAGCTGGGCTCGGGGTCCCGGGGCGACTTGGAGCGCTGGTGGTCCTTGCCGTGGTGCTCGCTGCCGTGGGCTCGGGGGTGGCCGGAGCCCAGCGAGGTCACGGCCGGCGGCTTCCCGGGGCTGCCGGAGCGGCCCTTGGAGTGCTCGGAGCCGTGCTGGCCCNCCCCGGCGGCCGCGCCGCCCCCGGAGCGCTGCCCGTGCCCCCCCAGCCCCGCCGAGCGCTTCTGGGACTGGGCCGAGGTGCTGGGGGCCGGCCCCACCGGGGTCCATTTGCTGCTCTGGTGAGAGCCCGCGCCGTGCCGCTGCTCGCCGAAGAAGCCGGGCGCGGGTTTGTCATCGGCGGGGGGGGGCGAG
>VWYI01037247.1:26933-94303 GCA_013399455.1 Anthoscopus minutus | reverse complement strand
GGCGGCGGGGACCGAGGGCTTGGGAAGGGCCACGATCTTCTGCAGCGGCCGGTCCCCGATGAGATCCGTCATCTCGTCATAGTTGCCGAGCATGCTCTGGATGCGGCTGGACAGCTTGTCCTCTTTGCTGGTCTGGGACACAACAGCCACAAAAACCAGCATTTAGAGCCCATCTACCACCAGCCAGATGGGAACTACAGCACTTAACCTGGATTTCAGTTGGATACACCTCTTTCCTTGCCAGCGTTTCCAAGTCTGACTTTTAGTTCTTAAAACGGCAATTTGACTCCCTAAAATGTCTTGAAAATATGTAATAATGCATATTTACTAAAACTACTGAAAATTCAGCAGCGAGAACAGCTGAACTGGCAATAACCAAATAATGCAAGGCTGATCTGGAGGCGAGTTCCAAAGTTGCAGATGCCTCCTGTCACCTTACAGACTGTAATTTCTCTAATACAGAATGCATCAGTCCTATAAGGTTTTAATTAGCAGTAAAATAAAATCAACTTAACCTCATCCCCATAAGCCATTTTTAATTGGTATTTATACTGGCGCAATGTTTGTTGCACACAGTTAAAAGGGTTCTTTCTTCTATAACCATTTTGTTTTCCAAATCTGGGATCCTTCCCCATGCATCCCAATCAGCTCCAGTTAACCTCATACATGTGGAATTTGGTTATCAAGCACAAGAAACCTGCTGAAATTGCAACAAGGGAAGGGTTCACTTTCAAAGTGAGTTTTGAACTGCATTAATTAACATATTAAATAATATTTTATTAGTTATTCCAGAATTAGATTATTTTTTCCACTTCTGTTCAGCAAAGCAACCTGGAAGGAAACCCAAAACAGGCTGAAAGCTGTGCAAGACCACAGACAAAATCAACTCCTTTGAAACAAACTAAAATGTCAGATACAAACCACTGGGGCACTAGCTAGATAATTCTAGAGCTGATAATTCTGTCACATCAAACGTTCAAAATTAACCTCCTATTTAAACATTCTCCTCCTGGACTTGTCCAGGTCTGGATTACATTGATGAAAGGTGAGAAAGTTTAGCTAAAGCACCCCAAAAGTGGCAATTTGGCATCACATAATGGACAGTTTGTTTTGAGTCACTGTATAGAAAGTGGAGGAAGGAAAAATTTTTGATGGTTTTATTTTCCTTTTTCTGACTCTCTGTAAAGGTTCCTCCCCTCCCCAAGCACTGTAAATCTGCCAGTGGAGCTATGACTGCTCAAACACTTGGTTGCCATAAGAGCTTTCGATCTAACGAGAATGCAGATAAAAATAAAATATTCATTTGCACATGATTTCTGCTATAAAACCTGCATTTTCCTGAGGTGCAGGAACTCACCACTTTGTATGGTTCAGCAAAGAGAGGAGAGTTGGGTGGGAAGGCTTCGTCACCCTGCTGAATTTCTTGATTTCGCCTTTCCCTTTCTTTCATGCGCAGCACATTCCGGTCTTCACGGTTCATGTTGCTACGAGCAAAAAGATCAGTCCTGATCACAGAGGGAAGCAGGAGGGATGTGAGGGCCCAGGAGAAGGATGACAGTGCCCAAAGGAGGGATCTAAGTGCCCCCAAGCAGCCCCTGGCCCTGTCTGGCCATGGAATGATCTCTGTTAAGAACCCTCTCAGGGCCACAGCTCCTCAAAACTGTCCAATTTCAGCCCCCTCCAAAGGGCTGTAACCCCCAACCCACAGCTGGCTTCTAACACAGGGAAACTTTATGCAGCAGTAAAAAAAAAAAAATTAAAATTGAAAAAAATCCACCAGGTCCTCAGGCAAGTAACTATTTCAAACCACTTCACCCACTCGAATCATCTCGGTTCCAGCCCACGCCAAACATCTCCCATTCATTTCTAAAATACTTTTCTCCCCCACATCCCCCAGATGTTCTGCCATCCCCCCCACCCATTCAGTGCTTGACTTCTCCTGTAGATTAGGGTTATTTTTGGTGCTGACATACCTTTTTTTGGCACCCACTCTCCAACATATTCTAACCTCAAGCTTTGATGTGGTTTCCAGGTCTCTCTCCCTCCCTGATTCCCAAAAGGCATTTCAACTCAAAGCAGTAATTTCAGGGAAGTTCTGGCAATAATGCACCTTTTGCCTTGGACCATATCCTCCTACAGCAAAAATGCAGATCAAAACCTGCCAATCTCCCTTCTTAACAAACCTTCCTTTGCAGTTTGGTCTTGCTGCTTGTGTTAACAGAAATGCATCAAATTCTTGCAAAACACACACAAATGTTGTTAAAGATTCCCTCTGAGCTTGACACAGTATTGGGACATAAAGGAGCAAACCAAATGAAATGATAAAGAAAGGTGCTTTAACTCCTTTAACATCAAACCCCAGAATGGTCTGGGTTGGGAAGAGCCTTAAATCCCATCCAGTGCCACCCCAGCCATGGCAGGGACACCTCCCACTGTCCCAGGCTGCTCCAGTGTCCAACCTGGCCTTGGGCACTGCCAGGGATCCAGGGGCAGCCACAAAATGTGCTAAGCTCTGCATCAAGAGATGTAGAAATGGTCCTTACTGATCTGCAAAGTACACTAGGTGCATCCAGGAAAGAAACTGATGCTTCACCACATAATTTGCAGTCTAAAATGAAAATGTTTGCTGCTTAGAAAATCATTATTTCATGTCTTTAGTCAGCTATCTGATTATTAAAAATAATAAATGACTTGCTAGAGCATGTCTCTGCACAAACCCACCTATTGCATTCTCAACAAGAAAACTTCAACCCTCAGTTTTTAGAACATGAATCTTTTCACCTCAGTAACATTTTAGCCTCTTACGTTTCTTCCCCATTTGGCTTCACTTTTTCTATTGCTCTGAGAGCAGTGAAATCTCAGAGGCTGCCCAAAGCAGACTAAACCCAGGATAAATTGAGATCTTTGATGCTTTCTAAGGCACCAGGTTTGTTGTATTTTCATGCCTTGCAAGGACTGGCATAACCCAACTCTGTGCTGATACCAAAGCCATGAACAGAACTTACACTTCATGTGAAAAATCACTTTTTTTCTCCAGTCCTCCTGTAACCTGCTGAACTTGTGTAACCACCAGTGGCCATCAAGGCTGAGAGAGGGCACTGGAATGTGGCCAGCAAACTCCTGGGATCATTCTGGCACTGATGACAAACTTGTTTTAGAAGTCTGAGGCTTAACAAGCTCATTCTAGGGACTGCAGCCCAATTTGTTGCATATGTAGGATTTCAACACAGATAAATATCAGATTTAATTATAGACACTGATCAGTTAAAGCCAACTGGAACAGTATGAGTCCATGGCATTTACTATTAAAGACAAATTTTGAGGCAAAGAATAGGAATGCTCTGCTTCTAGGTGGTTCATTCCCAGCAATACACTAAGATCAGCAATTACATACAGCTATATATCCACAATCTTATAATCTTAACAAAGAGTTTTACATCTCTGGTTTCCAAATAAAGAGTTAAATATTTGCAAAGACCTTCACTATTTTTTACAAAGACAAGCATCATCTTCTAACATTGCATCAACATTTCCTATAACTCTTAGAGCTGAAGAAAAACTATCCTTTGTACCAACACTGTCACACAAAAGGAACATTACAGCAAAGATTCACTTGAGATCTGAGCTGGTGCAAACCCTGAGCTGATCTGGCTGTACCTGCCCAGGTCAATGTAAAATTAGTCATCAGAAAGACACCAGTTAATGACACTTTTAACCACTCCTCCCCAGCCTTTTGTAACACAGTAAATGAGAAACACCCTCACGGGGAGTCACCTTGATTGCATGGGGATTTAGTTTAGGTTTTTTAACTCTTTTACATTTTTTATTAGAGCAAATAGTTTGACTGTGATACGAGTTAGACTTGTCGGTATCTAATCATCCAATCTCCACACAGAGCTATTTTAAGTGCCTGTAATGTGCACAAGGTCATTAGAATCACACCAGCATTAAATGTGTAATTAGAGGAAGTTCATGGGGCTTCCTCAGCTCTGTACTTCAGACAACTTCCCACTCAAAGCCACATCTTCCACAGCCACGAGTCTACCAGAAGGGAGCTGTTCCCATGCTCAGGAAAAGCAAGGAGAGGTACTTTGAAAGGCAGATGCCCAAGGCCTGTCTGCTGATCAGCATTGCTGGCATTTAACTCCAGCAGGCAGGAAACTGCAGGAGTTCCCTTTTCAGACCACTTGAAGTTGTAACAAACTTTTAATAGCCACTAAAATGTACTGCTCCCACCACTCCTACACATCCTCTGGGAACAAGGACAGCACCTCTGCTCCCACCCTGCACAGGCCTGGAAGTGGAAGATGAAGAATTTGTTGCCTTGTACCCGATGCTACCAAGATGATCCTGCTAAAATTTCTCTTTTCCCAGGTGTCTTGAGCTAAGGGTGAAGGAGGAGCAGAGCCAGGCTGAGAGAGCCAGAATGATGTCCCTGCAGCAAGGGTCAAAGTCATCTCAGTTTCCACATCTGGGAAAAGAGAAGTTCAAAAATTTTTTAAGAATCAGAAAACAGGCCTAAAGCACAGTAGAGTATTTCCATTTTTAGGAAGCTGAACTCCACATGGTTTGAGTCACTCCTCCTGCAGCGTGTCCCACTGGACATGGAACAGTCCCTGCACACTGTGTGTGTGCGTGGACTGGAGAAAAGTGTCACCCCTGCACAACCAACCCTTCACCTCTCACACCTCTGCTCCAGCAAGACACGAAGAGTTGAAAGCAAGCAGGAAATCCAGCAGGGAATTCACAGAAACTCCTGACCCACCCTCCCCCGTGTGGATTCCTGAATCACCACTCCTGGCTGCTCCGGGCACACCGAGCACATCACCCAGAGCAGCCACAGCTTTCATTTCTCCTTCCAATCTCTTCCTAAATCCCACTGGGGATTGCTGTTCAGCCCATATCCAACAAGGGCACGGCTTTGGTTTGAGAGATCATCACCTTGGATGTGTAACTTGTGCTATGAAATGGCAGCGTTGCCTTTTCCTTCTGCTTCCCACCTTCCTCAGCCTCCCCCCGGGCAGGGGGCACATCCCTTTTGGACCACAACTCCAGATTAAAGATAAACCCCAACCAGCACACCCACACTGCCTGAGTTTTCCTGGCAAAGCTGTTAAAAGAAAAAGGACCTCGGCCAAACCCTTCTCACTCCCCTGCACCACATCAGGCACCCACGTCCTCGCTCCAGCTCAGCACCAGCAGCATTTCTTCATCTTCCCAGACACTGAGGCAAAACCATCAAAGGCAAAGGCTGGCCCAAGGAACCCTCCTCATGCAGCCCATCCAAAGGGATCCCACCCACCTCACCTCACCCAGCCACCAGTGCATCTTCAAAGCCTGCCTGCAACACCTCCACTTCCTGCCAGACATCCTCATTTCACTCCAGGGCTGCTTCAATCTCAATTGGTTTCATGAGCAACAGGAATCAAACAGTTAATTGGTTAATTGGCTGCGATGAAACCCCAATTTTGTTTGACAACATTTGGCCAAGAAGGATAAAGGGGCTGAGAGGGAACGTGCAGGATCCCAGCTCCCTGTGGGGCACACCCAGCTGCAGGGGCACACCCAGCTCCCATGATTTCATCCTTTTTTCTTAAAAGGAAGGGGAAAAAGAGCTGGAGAGCCTGCCTGCAACAAGGAATGATGCTTTCAGAAGGCATTTAAAAATACCTGAAGCTGCCTTAATGCTGCATCCAAAGATTATTTTTATTTTATGCCTGTTGATTATTTCAAGTATTCTTTTTACCATGGGCAAGGGGCCTCTCAGGAGCTGGCACAGGACACTTCTCCCAGGTTGGGCATCACCACAGATCCTGCCCTTAAATCATGTGCAGGAGCCTAAAATGCTTCTCTGACAACTTTTAATACAAACACACTCCCAAAGGAGCTGTTTAAAAAGGGAGACATAGAAAAATAATTGCCTTGCAACAACAAAATTAACACAAAAACACCAACACGCAAAGAGGAACATGCCCTGGTGTCACCAAGAGCCACTTATAGAAGACTAGATATAATCTTCCACTTTCTATGTGATGGTGAAGAAGAAAAACACAGAAAACAGTATAAAATTTCCTAAGAAAACAGCTGTGCCCAAAAAAGCACAACCAGGACGATTGTCCAGGACAGGTTTAAAGGATAACTGTGACAGTGCAAATACAGAAGCAGCAGAGTCATCTTCAGAGTTTTATAACTGAAATAAGGAACACAACTGAAAACAAGAGTGTACACAGAACTCAAGTAGTTTTTTGTATGTGTCCAGACAGAGAAAAAAACAACTTCTCAAAAGCACAAAGTTTTCTGTTTCTGTCCCTCACCTTCTGACACAAAGGCTCTATGCCAAGGGAGATTTGGTTTGGGATGGCTCCTGGTGCACATGGGATCTGCTCTGCCAAAGGAAAGGTTGTGACACCACCAGAATCCCAAAATTGTATCCCATAACTCAGTATCACAGGGTGAGGCTGCACAGGTGAACACAGGAAACCCTGAGCCATCATCTTGCTCAGCTATTTTGATGAGAATGAGCTTTTCCACAGCTCCATCTCCCTCTTTTCCAGCTTTCATTTGAGCTCTTGGGAATACAATTCAAATACAATTGTACTGGTAATGCAACACAAATATAAATCAGATTCACCACTAACTGAAACATAAATGTTTGTCATTCCTACAACACAAACACAAATGCTTCTATCCCACCCTTCACATCAGGAATTCCTACTGCACATTCAACAGGGAGAATATCATAAAGTGCCCTAAGAGCTGTCTGGGAACACCTTTGTACATACTGAAGGTGGGAGAGCTTTAAATAAAAATAATAAAAAAGTGAGTTGGCCTAAGTCTGGTTAATGTTTGACAAGAACACCCAGGGAGGGCAGAGCCAGCAGTTTGCTGCAGGCACTTCTCCTTCCCACTCAGAAATCCCCAGCAAGCACGATGTGCCTGGACTTGTGCTGCTCCCCAGCCAAAGCAGCACAAATCCTTCACCACCGTTAGCTCAGAGAAATTCCACAGCACTTTCTGTGGGAGCACAGCCTCAATTCCAAAAACAGCCTCAATTCCAGCAGGGATGCTGCAAGGAATTACATCCTACTTTGGCGTTTCAGCTGCCAGAGTCCTCTTCATCCCTCAAATATCAGGTTACCTGAGGATCAGGCAGCATCTTCCACATGAGAAACCGACACACAGAGATGGTGGATAAAAGAATTAGAATTAAGAGTGACCATTTGTAACTCAACACTAACCACTGGAAAAGGACTTGGGGATCCTTTAGAAAGAGGCTCTGTAAGTGTAACATTTCATTTAACAAGTCCAGATGTGAAAAATCACTATCATTCACTACAGGTGAGATCCAGCACACAGAAGCAAGGGAGAAATGGAGTGGGTTTCAAAAGACTTTAAGAAATCATTCAGTTCCACTCCTCCTGCCAAGCTGAGATAAAAGAACCAAGGCAAAAGTGAACCCTCAGCAACTGCATTTTAGAAGCCAAGTCAAGGAGAACGTTTCTAAACTCAGCACTTGCAGTGCAGCTTATTTAAAACAAGTTTAAAGTCCCCTTTTAAATCATACTACTAAAAGAGTTTAGAATTGTTTATATCCAAGAATTTGCAAGACTGGTTTGATGTTATTCACTCAAGGGACCTCAAAAATGCACAACTGCACATCTCAAATGTCTCATTTTTGTGCAGAAGTACTGCCCAGGAGGGAAAATGTCTGGTCCTCCCTCCCTGATGAACACAGAAACAAATTCCCAACTCTTTTCCTTCTCAGAGATTAGAGCTGCTCAAAGGACTTCAGCCCCTCCCTTCTGTCCTCTCTTCAGGAATGGGAGAGGAACAGGAAAGCCTGGCAAGTGACACACAGATCCCTGCTCCCTCCTCCATCCACTGTCCCTCTGTCCCTCTGGGAGACACCACAGGTGTCACAGTGCCATCCCTGACTCAGAGGGGAGCCTCAGGGACCGACACCATGACACCACAAAGCCACTAAAATTGTCATTTTCTGCACCTACCCCAAGGCCAGCTCAGGATTCCAGGTCACACAGGACCCAAGAGCCTCAATGAACTCCTGCCAACAGGAACCAGCCCCAGCCAGGACAGGGAAGTGCTGCTGCTCAGCAAAGATGAATTTCACCTCTGCCTTCCCAAGCCCTACATTTCTATTTGCTTCATCCTGCAACACCTACTCTGAGGAACAGGGGATTTCTTGAGCAGGCAGTGAAATTCCTCGCCCTGAGATCTTGAGGAGATCAGCAAAGCAGCAGCCCAGCAGTGCAGCCTGACCTGGAGCTCAGCCATGCACCCTTTTCTCTCTCTCTTAAATCTCTGCTCAGCCAACTTCAGCCCAATTCCATCTCCCAATCCTTTCCACTCTCCATGGCTGGAGAGTCTCCAATTCCCCCGGTGCAAGGATGGACCATCTCAAATGCAGCATTTTTATATGCAAGTCTTTCATGTCCACACAGGCTAACCAAAGCATATTCCAACACAGTTTCCCAAGAAATTTCTGCCCTTTAATTGGGCAGAAACTTAATAACCCAATTCCTGCGCCTACATGTTCATCTGCTTAAACTTTGAACGCCAAGACAATTGGCATTTAGATTTTATTAAGCAATAGTTATTCAGACATCTAACATTAATCTGGCTATTATCATTCTGACTTCCTCCCAATAATTTACTTTCATAAAAGACATCATTACATTTGAGTGCTATGAACTCTGTGGCACCAGGATTAAGAAAGGATTCACTTGACAGAAATTCTCGAATAAATCTGCTCTGTGTAAGATTTGAAACAGCAGATAAGATTTTAATGAGGTGCCATCTAAACCAGGAGTGAAAAGGCAAAAGAGAAAATCACATTTGAGGTTCAAATCCTTCTCCCATCTCAATTACAGGAAAAGAAAGGAGAGAAAAAGTTTATCAGACATTTTACCCTGGTTTAACTGTCCTTTCCTCCAGCCTCAGTGTAGAAGCACCTGTCTGCACTGTCCCACAAGACATTTATCTTGGATTTCCCAGCATGACCACGTTCACCCACTGAGCTGCACCCCTCACTGAACTGAGCAGGGCTTGAGATGACAATTCTGCAACGTGCCTGTGAGGGATGGAGGAAGAGCAGGAGGATGCTGGGGAGCAGGCCAGCAGAGCAAGCAGGATTAAAAACTTCATTGTTGAGTGATTTAACTCTGCTCAGGACCACAGGAAACCACTCAGGGTGAGACAGAACAACTGAGTGGCCTAAAGGGAAATCTGTGTCCAGGCCGCTCCCAGAACAACTACAGGGGAAGCACCAAAACCACCAGGCTGGATCCAGCAGCAATGTATTTTCTAAATCATCAATTAATTATTATCAATATCTTTTCAAAAGTGCTGGCTTGAACCCTCAGAGAGCCAGTGCTCCCCACTGGCAGCTGCAGCAGCTCTAGGATTGCTTTACAGCTCCCAGATGTCACAGAATTCAGTTTGGAGCACCAGAGAAATGAGAATACAAGCTTTCCCTCCCAGTTTTCAGCCCTAACGTGTATGCAAAGGGTTCACCAAACTCAGCATCATTTCCTACTTGTCTAAAATCTGCTGTCAGAACATGACAGCTTTGAGACCTGGGATGCTTCCTGGCACCTTCAAACTTTCCTTTTAAATTTAAACATGCCGAAGATGAGAGCACAGAGTAGCTACAACTCTGCAAAAACCGAGAGAAGAGTTGAGCATTTAAGATTTGCAGGCAGAGCAAAAAACTTTGGAAGTGAGAGGAAGGGCCCAGAACTATCTAGAGAGGGAAGCTGAAAGGCAGCAGGAAAGCCACAGCTTTGAAGTGCTGTGCTTCCAAACAAACACCGCTTAAAAAGTTGGAAAGTTTTCACTTTTCACCTACTAAATGCCACCTGTACTTCATAATCCCCCTGAGCAGACTGAGAAAAACATTCATATTTCTGCTCCCACTGAGTAACAGAGCATTTAGCATAGTGTCTTTTACCTCAGGAAAACAGCTGATAAATGTTAATTTAGCTGTACAAACTCTTTTAATATAAATGACATCATATTTTCCCATAATAATGATGTTCGGGCTTTTCCCCCCTGAAGTTCTTGCAGCTTTTTGCACTTTTCTGGATGTGGCCTTAAACCAAAAGACATGAAACTATGAAACACAGAATTCTACCAACACATTTCACTTCCAGCCAGTGAGACTCGGTGAGTTTTGCCACCAGAAAGACAAGTTCAGCTTTTTGTGGCACGAAGTTAAAGACAAGCACAAGAACCATTGCAAAAGCCGTGTCAAAATTCACTTGGGTTTCAAAACCCTTCGTGCAAGAGGCTGCTTCACACCGAGCTGGGTCAGAGCTGCAGCCTGGAAACGTCTCTGGAAGAGCCAAATCTGCTTCCAAGTGCCACAGAAATTCCATGGTGAGAGCTGCTAAAGCTCCCAGGCAAAGCAGCTGCAGCTGAACAGGCACCAGGCAGTGATGGACACCCCTAGTTGGGGGTGCAATTAATGGAATTTTTCTAATTCCATTAATGAGAAGAATTGGAACTAATTCCATTAATTAGAAGAACTTCTAAGCAGAAGTTGAAATGGATTTTTTAAAGGTATGACTCAGTATTTATAGTGAGAGTCACACATAATAATTCTTTTTTTAAATTGGATAATACATTGAAATAAATTGTACAGCAAGGAATCAGCCCATTAGAGCAGCTAATGAGATCCAAATTTCATACTCTAAAATAGCAACAAAGATTAAACCACACCCATTTCTGACCATCTTGAGCTTCAAGTTTGTCAGCAAATCATGACTGGACAGATTTAAACATTCCTCTGAATAAATAAGAAGAAACAAACAAAAACATTTTTTAATTTAGCATGGACCTTGCTTCACGTGGCCAGGAAATCCTGCAACTTTTTCCACTAAAGAAAAATGAGAAAGCTGAAGAAAAAAAACCCTGAAGACAAAACCTGAAGAAAGTCACTTTTTAGGAAGTTATTAGTGATTAACAAATCCAAGCTGAAGACTACTTGCTAAAACTCCCTCCTATTAAAACATATTTCTGGTAATTATTGGCTAAGAATGTGTCACAGTGCAAAGTCCTTACTTGTGTTTTTTGCTCATTAAATATAATTAGTGGAGCTCTTTCAGCACAAGCAATTGCTCCAGGAAAAACCTTTTCACCCTTTATCTTTTAAAGGCTGCTTTACCCCAAACATCAGTTTCCAGCATGGCAAATCAATGCTAGAACATGATGCTAATGTATCCTATCAGCATCAGAAGGCTAAATTAAATCTGAATTAATTAATTTAAAAAATAAATTAATTAACTAGAAATCCCAAACTTCACTAGGCAATTCAAACCAATATTCCATGTGGCCACGGTGCTTTTCACCCACAGCCAGGGGGGATTCCAGTAGCTCCACACCAGTAAGAGTCAGAGGTGAACTGGAAGGTTTAATGGGAAATGCCAAACAAACACAGCACCTCACTACAAAATACAAAAAGCTCCTCAAAACATACCAACAAACTCTCAGGAAGCTCTGTTCCAGAGGACACATGAAAAACCCCCAGGAGATAGGGAAAATACCAGTACATCAATCCATTTATCCTCCTCTTGGACAATCTTTGTGCTTCAAGGCCTCTTGAAGTTATAAAAATACAAGAATATTAGGAGCTCTTTTTAAAATTTTCCTATAGGTTCATTTAATTTATGCCAAAGCACAGGACAACTTGCTGAAGTTACAACACGTTCCCTTTAAGTTCTTCAACCTGTTTCCCATATTCAATTTTCTGAAATTTCCATCTTAATGTTTTCAAACCCGGATTTTGACCAAACAATTTTAAAATTACCTTTAAATAAGGAAATGCTTATGTTAATTGTAATGCAACACTGGAAAGTTATGTTGGCAGATCTCTCAAGTTATTTTTTTTTCCACAGAAACTCTGGTTATTCCTCTGCCCACGAAATGCACGACATCACACAAACTAAATTCCCATTTTGATGTAGCTTTTTGGTGTGGGTTTTTTTTTTTTTTTGGTTTGCTGTTCCCTGTGGGAAAAACAGAATTATAGAATTGTTTAGGCTGGAAAAACCCTCCAAGTTCCTCAAGCCCAACCATTCCCACTGCCCAAGTCCCCAGGTGCCACTTGCACACTTTAATAATTTAAAGCCCTGCAGGGATGGGCACTCCAGCTCTGCCCTGGGCAGCCTGAGGAAGGCTGGACAATTCTGCCCGTGAAGGAATTTTCCCAATTTCCAGCCTGAACCTCTCCTGGCACAGTTTGAGGCTGTTTTCCCTTGTCCTGTCGCTGCTCCTGTGCCTTTGGGATTTCCTGAGCACTTCCTCCTCCTGTGAGCTCCTCTGCAGCCCAACCATACAAAGGGAATTGTGGACTCTTATCTCTTCATCCTCCTTGCTTTAATGATTTGTGCACATCAAAGCCTGATTAAAACCATTTAAGCACTTCCATCACTGAAATCTCTTTAACGTCTTTTGGAAATTAAATTAAATGCAGAAATAAAAAAAGCACAAAGCTGGAAAGTTATCATCAGGTTTGAGCTTTTATAGTCATGAACAGGGAAATACATGTGAGTACCGAGTTTTTGAAGCCTGATTTATATAAAAATAAGACAACCAATATAAATATCCAATATTCATTCAAAATCGGACACCTTCTACAGGATCACACCAAGGAAAGTGAACATCAGGAATTTCAAAGGAAAATGAAGTGAAAAACTGAATGACTGTTCAGTGGCGTGAAATTTCCACAGGAACCAACTGCTGAGGGAAATATCTACTCTGGAACAATTTACCTCGGTGAAATCTTAGAATCCCAGCTAAGGACAAGTGGAAACAGTTTCCTCTGCGTCAAGAGTTTAACTTGTCACTGAACACAAACACTGTTTTCCCAGCGTCTGTTTCTGCAAATTAAACATTGTTTTCTTCTTAACCTGGAAAATGTCTGTCAATAAAATAAAAGTGATGAATGACCCAACCACAGTGAGACACCAAGGCCTCGTCCCCACTTCCAGGAGGTAACAAAGTGACACCAAAACCTGGCTGCCCTCCCATTTTAACACCACACACAGCAAGGGTTACAGAGCTGGAAAAGTTCAGGGTTTTGGGATCTGCTTTGGTTTGAGACCTTTCCCAACTCTCAGCCACCCCAGGAGAAGCTCAACCATTCCAGGGCTCATTTCTGCCCCTCCATGAGGAACCCAGGGAGCTGAAAAGCTGAGGGAAGTTTCCAGCCCAAAGGACAAACAGCTTAAAGCTGCCCTTGGAAAGTGCAAATTATGTGGGAACATCAATCCTTCAGAAAGAATCCCACTGGAGAGAACCACACCATTACCCTGCCTCTGGCCTCCCAGTGTAGCACTGGGAATAGTGAGAAACTGCTGTGGGGAGCACACCCATCCACAGGGACAGATAAAACAGCCTCTCCTGCAAAACATGATCACTACAGGACTACACATTAGCAGAAGTACACTCTATTTGTTTAATTATAAAACATGAAAGCAACACGTTCAAGTCATTTATCAATAAATGTTGTGACGTGAATAAAAACGAAGATGAACTGTAAAAAAAAAAAAGGCAGTAAAAGGGGGCTCTGAGCTGCCTCGTGAGGTGGTGTTTTCCATAAAAAGATGAGCAGGAAGATTTCTCTTAATGAGCTGCTAACAGAAGAAAATTAGTTCAAGACTTCAGGGCAAGAACTTCCCTTATTCCAGGTTTGTGCAGTATGGAGTATAAGTACATTTTTTTTTCCTGCTGGTACCTGGAGCTGCTGGCAGTTAATAACCCAGGTTCTGCATTCACCAGCAAGAATTAATGAACCAAGCAAGAACAAGAGGCAAGGCAACCTGAGGAACTCCAAGCACTGGGGAGAAAAGAGAAGAGTTAGAGAAAAGAAGGGTTTGAAACACAGAGCCAAAGAAAGAAACTTGGAAAGCAGCAAAACTCTGAGAGCCTGGAGATGGCAGACACCGAGTGAGACACGAGAGCATGAGGCAGCAACCTCCCAGCTCCAGGAACTCGGGGTTTGGGCCAGCACGTCCGAGGCTGGCCCAGCCCCAAGGAGCTGAGCACGGTCACCTCAAACCACCAGCTCTGCTCCAAACTGGGAAGTGTTAATTCAGCTGGAACACGGGCATCTAGAGCAAGCAGCTAAAAAGAGAATAAACCTGGATTCCTGCAGGAGAGCCACAGCCAGAGAACAGCCCAGCTTCAGCTCTTGGGGCTGACTGCGCTCACCAGAGGCTCGGTGGCAGGAAGGAGCAGGGGCTGTGCTTGGATTTCCTAAGCACTGCCAGCAGCCCTGTCATTTCACAAGCTGCAGAGCATCTCCTTAGTCATGAGTGACTGCAGAGAAGGAACCATCCTGCAAGAGAAGAATAACTGCCACACAAGTTCTTTCATCTTGAGTTTTGCAATGCTACGAACTTGATTGCTTATTTTCTTAGTTTAACACAGTTAGCAAGATCTTTTACACGCATCTAACCCTGCTCTAGATAAAGGCAATCTGTTAAAAGTTTCTTGACTCGTTTCCAGACAATCCCTCTTCATCCTACAGCCTCTCCATCTCCCCACAGCTCAGGGTGCTCTGTCCTCCCAGTTTAGAGAAGGTGACACCAACCTCACTTTGGTTTTGGAACATACTCTGAGGCAGACACTGAAGGCAAAGGAGGACAGGGGGTCTTGGGGGAAGGGACCTTAAAAATCATCCAGTGCCACCCCTGCCATGGCAGGGACAGCTCCCACTGCCCCAGGCTGCTCCAGCCTGGCCTTGGGCACTGCCAGGGATCCAGGGGCAGCCCCAGCTGCTCTGGGCACCTGTGCCAGGGCCTGCCCACCCTCACAGGGAAGATTCCTTCTGTGAATCTAATCTAAACTGAAGTTTGCGTATCTAATCTGAAATTTCGTTATTTCTGAGCCTCTGCTGAAGATAACTGTGACACCATAGCAGTGAGGGAAAGGAAACAGGCCTGTAGAAGAAACCACAGGTGAGTAACAAACTGAAATTATGTGGCCAAGAACAATTATTGCCACAGAAAAGAAACTTCAGTCACCAAAAACTCCAGACTATCCCTACATCCCCACACAGGGGGATTCCAAACACCACACTGCAACTCACACTCCTCCCAGCTCAGCACACACGATGCTGTGGCCTCTTGGAAGCTGCTCAAGCTCTCTCCACGTGTCCAAATCTGCCCGTGGCAGAGGTGCTGCTTTCCTGGCTCAGCTCTCAGTATTTCTGCCCTCAACACTGCAAGTTTCTGATGATCTGGAGCAAAGAGTACGAGCAGTGATGATCACAAAACTCCCAAACCGAGAGGATGGGCAGGAAGGGAAGGGAGGGAGGCACCAGCAACAGTCACAAGCAGCTTTGGCACCTGTCCTAAGCACTGAAGAGGCAGTGAGGGACACGATGACAGCACTTGCACCAGCACCTGGTCACAGAGTCCCTGCTGCCAGGCACCAGAAGATGCCAGAGCTGCAGCCTCAGTCAGTAAGGCCCAGGTCAGGGAGATCCTCAGCCACATCCGACACAGCCGCAGCCACGCTGGGAAACACCGGGGCGAACACGCCCATCAGCAGCCACAGAAACAATTGGTGTGCAAATGCCACCCTGGCACGGGCCAGCTGCAAGCTCAGGACAGATTTCTGCTGCAGCTCTTTATCTACAAAGCCCCCAAGAAGCAAACTCTAGTTTGTGCAGACAAATGTGGCATCTTCTCATTACAGAACTGGGTCGTAACCATGCAAAAGCATCTGCACATTCCAGCTTCCTAAAAACAACATCCTAGAAATCCAAGTCGCATTTCACTGGGGTTTCATCAAGATCAGGTCACTAGAACTGGCAAGAATGCTAAACATATAAATATGAATTATTTTTGTGGGTTGCTGTGTGGCTTCTCACACAAAAACTGACCTCAAGGACTGTCTAACTCACTCAATGTTTGAGACAAGGAGAGAAGTCATAAAACAAAAACTGCGAAGATGTCTAGAGGAAATATCAGGGACCTGAGACAGCTTTTCAGATCAGAGTTGAAATTCAGTGTTTTCCTTCATTGCTGTTAAACCGTACTGGAATCCTGGGGGCACTTTTGGGCACCATAATATAAAAAAGATAAAAAGTCGGTAGCATCCGAAGAACGGACATGAGGATGAGGAAGGGTGTGGGAGGACCATGAAGGAGCTGCTGTGGGCACTTGGTTTGTTCTGCTGGAGCAGAGGAGCCTGAGGTCAGAGCTCATTGGGGCTGCAGCTCCAATCTCTGCTCCTGGGACAGGGCCAGGAGCCAGGGCAGGGCTGGGGCTGTGCCAGGGGAGGTTTGGGTTGGATTTTGGGAAAGGTTCCTCCCCCAGAGGTGCTGGCACTACCCAGGCTCCCCAGGGAATGGGCACGGCCCTGAGGCTGCCAGGGCTCCAGGAGAGCTGGGACATCTCCAGGGATGGATTTTGGGGCTGTGCAGGGCCAGGGATGGGCTGGATGATCCTGTGGGTCCCTCCCAGCTCAGGATATGCCAGGATTGTCTCACTCCTGAACACATCTGCTCTCACACAGCCACAAACACACTGTACAGGAGGCAGCAAATGACAAAAACTGGCATTGATACATTAATAAAGCCAAGACATTAATAATGCCAAAAAAGAAATTTTTCCTTTTGCTCCTGACCAACAAGACCTGCCCCGGTCCCAGTACAACCATTGGGTAATTCCAGTGTGGCACTGGGACTGTCTCACACCTCAAGCCTGACACACAACAGCAGCACAGGGAGTTTAATCACGTCTCCCTCATTAGAGGAGACCATGAAATGACCAATCAGGTACACAACCACTCCTGCAAAGAACTTCACTAGGCCCTGTTTTGCAATAACCTCCCCAGGCTGCAAATCTCCATTTGCCAGGGACCTGAGAGTAGAATTCAGTAGTTCTAAAGGAATGTCAGGAACTAGAAATACACCTGAGACATCAGAAGCTGGGAGGGAGCCCCGGTGACAAATAAACACATAGACCCGATCAGAACCAGTTCATTCCAAAGAGGGACACTGAGGAAGGGCCTGTCCAGTCCCACAGGGGCAGGTGGGAGCCTGGCTGCCATCACTGGAAACATGGGAATGTTTAAAACCACCAGAATTACTGAGAAAATGATCAAACAGGCCGTAATAAGGCAAGAGATGAGCTGAGGGGACAGCAGGTCCCACACCTGCCCCTTTTCAGGCTCCTTTTCCATTGTACAGCATTTACCCAGGCTGTGAGTGAGGTTTGGGCACAAGCACTCAATCCTCCCCCAAAATTCAGTTAACCACTAGCTGCTTTCCAGAAGAGAACCCCAGACACAGCACTGAACGCACTGATACCTGGGTTACACATCTCCACATTTTCTTGCTTTGTTTTGTTCATTGGAAAAGGCAAAAAAAAAAAAAGAAAAAAAAGTCAGCGCAGAGTCCAGGAACGTTAAGCGACTGCTCTTTTACAAAGTCCAGTATAACCCCCCAGCAGGGATGAGGCATTACGTAACAGCCACCCACTCGCTCCGGGACAGGATTGTGTTCGGAACCCCGACTCTTCCTTCCCTGACCTCCGGCAGCACCTGCCCGAAGCCAATCCCGCGAGCGCGGCGGCCCCGGGAGCCCGCGCAGAGCCCCCGGAGTCCGTGCCGGTCCCGCCCGCTCCATCCCGAGCGGCCCCGGCCCTAAACGCGGGGAGCAAAGGGGAAGGAACAAAGCCCTGACGTCAATTACCGGAACAGGATTAAATCCATCACCGGGAAGGGCAGCGCAGCGGCCCCGCCAGCAGCGAGCCCGCCGTGGGTCCCCGTTCCGGGGAATGCCCCGGGCGCTGCTTCCCGGGGAGGGACCCCCGCCCTCCGCAGGGCGGCACCGCGGGGCGCGAGCGCGGGGAAATCCGCGCTTCCCGGCGGGAGATGCACCGAGAACGGCCGATCCCACCCTCGGGCCCGCCGGTTCCTGCGCGGGGGCGCGGCAGGGATGTCCCGGGAGTGTCCGGGGCGGGCGCGGCACGGCCCCGGCGCTGCCCCGGCGCCTGTGGGAGGCCCGGCCCGGCCGCGCTCACCTGTGCTGGCCGCTCCGCTAGGCCCGGACCATCTCCTGGCTGCCGCCACCGCTGAACGATNCGTGACACGCGGGAACCCACGTGACCCCGGCAGTGAGCGCGCGCGTAGGGGGCGTGGCGAAAGCCCGGTCCCGCCCCCTCGCGCGGCGGCGGGAGAGTCACGTGGGGCAGCGCGCGGGGAGCGCTCCCGCGGGCGTGGCGCCCCCTGGCGGCGGCGGCGGGGAGGCGGAAGCGCCGGGATCCCCGGACACGGCGGGGGGACCCGGGAAGGGCCGGGGAGGGCGGGCTGTNNNGGCCGGGAGAGCTGGGACTGTTCGGCCTGCACCCCACTGCAGCCTCCCTGTGTCTGACCGGGCTGCAGGAAAGGTGGAGAGAGAGGATTGCCTAGGGAGGGAGGTTCAGGGCACAGGGAATGGCTCCCCACTGCCACAGGGCAGGCGTGGGGGGGATTTCGGGAAGGAATTCCCGGCTGGGAAGGTGCAAGGCCCTGGCACAGGTGCCCAGAGCAGCTGTGGCTGCCCCTGGATCCCCGGCAGTGTCCCAGGCCGGGCTGGACAGGGCTTGGAGCAGCCTGGGACAGTGGGAGGTGTCCCTGTCATGGCAGGGGTGGGCTTTGAGTCCTTCCAAGCCAAGGCATCCCGGGATTCTGGAAATCTCTGCTGTTGTGCTGTTGGGAGCACACATCCCTGGTGAACAAAGGCAGCTGTGAAGATCCACCTCAGACAGGAGCCACTGTCCCAGGGGCTGCTCAAGGCACAGCTCAGACAAACAATTTCACACAGCATTGCTGGAGAATCTCCTATTTGTGAAGGACTTCTCCCTAAGAAAATATGTCACTGCACTAATCCAGGGAATGAGCAATGCATCCAGGGCACCCAGAGCTGTTTCTGAGTGGCAGCTGTTTGGGTTAATAAAGCCCTGGACTCTCTCCCTTTTCCTGCTCTCTGTTCCCAGCGTTTCTCCTTGAAAGGTGACAGCTTTTCCCGAGGCTGTTTTCCTGCCAGGCTGCATCAACTGCTCCCCCGCAATGAGCAGTGGCAGCTTTGCTTGGAGTGGGAGGGATTAAACAGTGCAGTGCCTGGAACAATTCCTGGTTAACAGGGTTTTTATAAAATTCCTACTCCAGCAGGAGAGCAGGAAGTGAGGTAGTGGCAGATGAAGGAGGGTAAGGGTCAGGCCAGGCTGGGGGGTTTAATCTGCAAAATAAGAACATGTAGAGACAAAGTAACCAGAAAAGGCAAGAAGAAAAACAAAATTAGAAACGTTGTATTTGAAACTAAATTTTTTTTTTTAAAAATCTGGATACAGCGGGACTTCTGGCTGGAGAACTTCCTGGGGAACAGTCCTGCCCCTCTGTGAGGGAATGCCAGGGTAACTCCAGCTGAAACCTGAACACAAACACCACAAATATTTCAGATATTTGCAGTAAGCATCAGCTTAGAAGCTACTGTTAATAATTTATTCACTTTCCCATTAAATAGTACATTCACTCCACAAGACTTAAAACACCTTTTTGGTAGTTTTATTTACAGTCTGCAGCGTGTTCTGTAAAACAGGAGTGGTCACAGACAGACACACAGCACAGGTATTTTCAAACATTTAAATAAGTACAGTTTATTCCAAAGTAAGTCTACACACTACTTTTTCCATAAAAATATAAAAAATAGTTTAGTTACTGTATTTAACCTAAAGCAAGATACTTGAGAATTCTTCCACAAGTGATGTCCCCTCCCCAAAAAAGAGATACCCTCTCCAACAATGAGAAATCCAGGAGACTGCATCACCAAATAAAATACTAATGGCAACTGCTTCAATCCACCAGAAAAACAAATAATTTTACTCTGCATCCAGCAATCCCTGTTCTGCAGCGTGTTTGGATCTGCTTTTGTTGGGTTTGTGGGGGTTCTGCACTCACTTGTGCTCCAGGGCCATTCCCACAAAGAAGGACTGAATTCCTGCAGACTCACCCAGCACATGCCCACCAACACAGCCTGGCAATCCTGCATCTCCCACGTTCCTTGGGAAACACTTCCCCTTGTGACCTTTCCTTCAAGGAGTCTCTTTTTCACTGAGCATCCATGAAAACAGTGCCCACTTCTGCTGTGATTTCTCTGGTTTTGCTGCCCCGATTATGGATGGGAATATCCTGATGGGGTTCTGTAGAACCCACACTCCAGCCCTTGTCTCACTGGGGTTTTACACTGAATTCACAAGAAAAAAGGCACAAAGATGAAATCCCAAAGCAGCACCTGACTGAGCTGAGCTGCTGCTTCCCAGCACTCTGTCTCAGCACACACTTCCAATACACGAGCCAAGGACACAGGGGAGTGAAAAGCCCAGAGCCTGTGGGCAGGACAAGCACTACATTGATCAGTAACAAATCAACACAGCTCACACAGTGCAGTTAAGACTCGACCTGGAAGCATCAGGAAAAGCCATTGGAACACAAGCTCAGCACACAGAATCCATTTGTCACCAGCGAGATGGGAGGTTCTGTGTGGGACACGTTGGGCATTCAGGTTCAACAAAGCCAGAGCTCCACAGCAGCACTGAAAAACTTCTGCTTTTAACAGTTTAGAGGATTTTTCTCAATGGAAGTGAAGCTGTCATTAACAGAAGAACAGTACATGATGCACAGCATAATCTGCAATAAAAAGCTTTTGCTTTCCAGCATGTAAACATCCAGGTTACTGGACTTCAGCTCATATAAACAAATCTGATGATAGAATTTTTTACTTTTTTTTTTTTGGAACTAAAAAAGTAAAATCTTCCATAAAAGGATAAACCACAAAAATACTCTCTCAGTAAGTCTCACGTGCCATTTAATACCTTCCATGTCCTGTGAACAACTACACAAAACACTTAGAAATTTGAGCAGTAGAAACGTTGACCACTGAATGTTTGGCAAAAGTGCTCCAGCCCCCGGGGAGGGCCGTGTCACTCACTCCACACCAGTCCTGCACATCCCCAGCTATTTCTTCTTCTTCTTCTTCGGGGGCTCATCCTCGGAGCTGCTATCTGTGCTGCTGCCGCTGCTGCTGCTGCTGGAGGAGCTGGAATCCGACTCGAAGTCGGAGGAGGAGGAGGAGCTGCTGGAGGAGGGGGAGGAGGAGGAGGAGGAGTTGCTGTCCTCGCTGTCGCTGTCCGAGGAGGAGGAGGAGGTAGAGGAGTCCTCGCTGTCAGAGGAGGAGTCGCTGGCTGAGCTGTCACTGCTGCTGCTGCTGCTGGAACTGGTCACACTCTTGGACCTGAGAGAGAACAAAGAGCTGAGCCCAGCCCTGCCAGAGCCCATCACACCGTGTTCCCTCTGCTCTGCCATCATCAGAGATCAATTATTTGCTGTGAAAATTTCCATGCCTCACCATCTAAGATGAATTCCTGTGCCCTCCCCTCCCTTTTCCACTCCTGGATGAGTGGATTTTGGCCATTTGAGCAATGGCAGAGTGGCCCCGGGGCATGGCATAACCCAGCAGGACTGCAGAGGGAGGCAGGGAGGGAAAGCTGGCCAGGATCTCACTCCTAGCCCTGAGAGGAGCTTCACTGGCCCCACTGCCCTGTGCTACCCAAGCCCTGGGGCAAACGAGCCAGGCTCAGTCCCTGCCTCACCCCTGCAACAGTGAAATTCTGCTGCTGCAAGGGTCAGGGGAGGTTTCAGCAGTGATTTCACCAAGGTCAGAGCTGCCAGCAGCAAAAACTGTTCTTAGATTACTCCTGGCAAAAGAATCCAAAATACCTGCCACTACAGGATGCTTGTGTTTTCCATGTGGAGGAGAGGGGTGGAAACAATCCAAGATTAAGTCAGAATGATAAACACAGCAAAGAGGATTTCTGTATGCTCTGCACTTTTTTTCATGTTCAGCCCTTCCTGGGGCCATTGTTCTCAAGATCAACATCCCTGATTAAGGGGGGTGATACGAATTCCAAGAAAGGACAATTCAGTTCTCCCAGAGATCTCTCCCTAAAGCATAAGATACTGATTTCACCTCCCTTCCCACCAAAGTCAATCAAAGAGCATCCAAAAATGTAAATTATGATAATGCAGAATCTTGTTTCAATTAGAAAATTCAGGCAGTATTTTTTATCAGAGGGTTTGGTTAAATGTAGCAACTCAGGAAGTGCCTGAAGTTACTGAAGAGTGTTAGGTTTTTTTATCATATCAGCCCTGTCAGCTGAGACATGTGGGTGTGGATTAAGCCACAAAGTACTGAAGTTTTTATAACACATCTGTAATCTGCTATCTCTGTGTGCAGACACAACAACTACTCATTAGAGATATCCACACTGACTCTTCTGGGGAAAAAACAGCACTAAGATGAGGAAAATAGAGAATATGGAAGTAGTTTCAATCTGAGCAGTTCTATGAGATGGGCAGGAATCAGAGGATCCCCTGAATAACTCTGAACTTGCTTTTCCTGATCACCTTTCACAGAATCCATAGCAGCAATCCATGGACATCCAGTGTTTAGGTGTATTCCAAAACCCACTCCCAGATACTGCATTTAAAGCTGCCTCTCCCAGAGGGAAGCAAGAGCTGGGGCTGGGAGAGGAAACAGGCAGGAACTTGTTCTCAGGAAAGACAGCAAGTGGGCTGCTGGTACTGCCAGCAGGAGGATGGAGATGGGAACAGGGAAAACTCCAGCACAAAATCCAAGTGAGGAACGTGCCTGCAGAGGCTGCCAGCTGGTAATTGGAGATTTTGGGGTTTACCAGACCTCTGAGAAAGCACTGAATTTCTAAAGCAGGTACCACTCATCCTCCTCAGGGCAACTTTCCAAGAGTTCATCTCTGATTCTGTGCTCCAGTGTGGGCCAAGTGCTGTTGGAGCCCAGGCTGTCTCCTGCTCTGCTCTGGTACCCCCAGGCTGTCCCCTGCTCTGCTCTGGCACCCCCAGGCTGTCCCCTGCTCTGCTCTGGCACCCCCAGGCTGTCCCCTGCTCTGCTCTGGCACCCCCAGGCTGTCCCCTGCTCTGCTCTGGCACCCCCAGGCTGTCCCCTGCTCTGCTCTGGCACCCCCAGGCTGTCCCCTGCTCTGCTCTGGCACCCCCAGGCTGTCCCCTGCTCTGCTCTGGCACCCCCAGGCTGTCCCCTGCTCTGCTCTGGCACCCCCAGGCTGTCCCCTGCTCTGCTCTGGCACCCCCAGGCTGTCCCCTGCTCTGCTCTGGCACCCCCAGGCTGTCCCCTGCTCTGCTCTGGCACCCCCAGGCTGTCCCCTGCTCTGCTCTGGCACCCCCAGGCTGTCCCCTGCTCTGCTCTGGCACCCCCAGGCTGTCCCCTGCTCTGCTCTGGCACCCCCAGGCTGTCCCCTGCTCTGCTCTGGCACCCCCAGGCTGTCCCCTGCTCTGCTCTGGCACCCCCAGGCTGTCCCCTACTCTGCTCTGGCACCCCCAGGCTGTCCCCTTCCCTGCTCTGGCACCCCCAGGCTGTCCCCTGCCCTGCTCTGGCACCCCCAGGCTGTCCCCTACTCTGCTCTGGCACCCCCAGGCTGTCCCCTGCCCTGCTCTGGCACCCCCAGGCTGTCCCCTGCTCTGCTCTGGCACCCCCAGGCTGTCCCCTGTCCCCTACTCTGCTCTGGCACCCCCAGGGGCTTCCAAGATGCCACTGACACCCAACCCACAACTGTGGGCACAGCCACAGCTGGGGCCTCGGGAGAGGGGCAAGGAGAGGGCCAGGGAGAGGGGTGGGACACTGAGACCAAGGAGCAACTGGAAGGTGGCTCTGTCACCTGAGGTCACAGCTCAGCAGCTGCTCTGCCTCAGCCCATTTTTCTGGTTAGGCCTGAGCTCCTTTATTAGTGTTTATATCAAAACAAACACACTCTGTGGAAAAGGTTTGTGCTCCTCCTGCCAGAACCCAAACTTGAACAATTTTATTTTAAATCTGGACCTTATAAATTTGCTGGATTCTCCACATTTAATTCTTCTCGTAATAAAAATCTAAATAGCAAACTGACTGGAAAGGAATTCATACTGATGGAATTTGTGCTTGCATAGAAGCAGGAAATAATTCAAATTTACAAGAGTTTTAAAATTTCAAGGAAAAAGTGCCCAAACCACTCCTTTCCCCATGAACTCTTTTGCTCTGTCCATTTTTGCACTGGTTTGGAGCTCAAATACTCTAAATGATTATACCAGCAAAGGCTGCAGTGTCTGAGGAAGCTGAGGCAGGAAGAGACCTGAGCTGCCCAGCTCAAAACCAGTTAATTCATGATCTCACCAGTCCTGAGTAACTCCAGCAACAAACTGGCAATTCTGGGAAAGCAGCCTTTGCTAAAACACACTGAGACAGCCCAGCATTCCAATAAACCACATTCCACAGGCCAGCCTGGAATAAAGAACACTCTAAAGATCTGCTCTGCCTTATTTACTGCCTGCCACACACAGCAAAGGCCGGGCCTTCAAACTCCTCCTGAAAACTGGGTTAGATCACACACAGACACAGAAGTGACAATAAAGATTGAAGAGATGCTGGGGCTGTTCCTGCACAGACATTTCCTGGTATAAAACTCCATCATAATTCCAGGAGTGTTACAGACACAGTTCTGGCTGTTCCTCCTGTCCACTTGCTAAGAAAGGAAATTCCCAAGTAAACATTAGTGCAAAGTAAAGTACAAATAATGTCAAAAGAGTTCTTGGCTCCAACCAGGACTTGGAGAGGGGCAAGGTCATTTCCTGGATTTTGGTTTAGTTTGGGATCAAGAGTGTTTTGTTTGGTTTTGGGGTTGGGGTTTTTAAGACGTTTTATTTCATCCTCTAGACAAAGCTTGAGAGAGCGAGAACTGGCAGGAGAAGGGAATGAAAACAGCAGAAGTCTGGGCAGGTGGAGCAATGAGAGACCAGAACCCCCCGTGCCAGTCTTGTTTCAGAGACTCCACACAGACTCTGAGGCAGAAACAGGAAGACTTCTATTACTACAGCAAGATCATGCAGGGGGAGGAGAATCAGCAGGGAGCAAAACAGGGAATAAAATTTTGAGTTTTTGGACAGGGAGCAGAAATTCTCCAGATGCTTGTCAGACAAAAGCTGGTAACAGCCTCAAAGCAGTAAAACCAAAACTTATTTGCAAAGCTGACTTTTGCCACCCCCTCCCAAAGTCCTGCTGGAACAGCCAGTTCAGGACCAGTCCCCACCAGTGCAGGGCCAGTCCCACCAATCCCCACATACCTTTTTTTCTTGCTCTTCTTCTCTGCAGCACTTTCTCCAGCGCTAATTAAGGGGGGGGAAAATAATGGCTTTGATTAATGCAATAGGAAGATTAACTAAATAGCAGCACACTGAACCTGAGTTTAATATTCAAAGGGCACTGGGCAGCTCAGTCCTGTGCAAAGCTGAGCAAAATCCACCTATGAGCCAGGGGAAGAAAACCCAACAATTCACCTCTAATTTTCTGTGCTGTTAATGCTTTACTCTGCCCTTTGCCTCATTTGGTAGGGACAGCAGCAGCTGGGATGTGAAAGGCACAGGAGGAAAGGATACAAAGTTGTGTGTAACTATATTCAGCACCAAGTGAACTGATTGAAATCTAGGATAAAAGCTTGACTTAGCCTGCAGCTTTCACATTTCTTTCAAGTGCAAAAAGAAACACAGCAAAATCCATCTATACTGATCCTGGCAAGCTATGTGCCTTTCAGGTTCCCAAGTGTTCATCACCTTGCACAGTTTTAGTGGTGCCACAGAAGAAAGTTGTGTGCCACCAGAAAAATGAGATTTCTCCAATTTTTAATTTTCACATTTAAGGTATGAAAACATTATCCTCACACAAGAGCTTTCCACACTCCTCATGCTCCCCTGTGGGCAAGGGGAAGATTCACTGATGCTCACATTCCAATCCCTCCTGTCCATATTTACACCCCCAAGGTCCCAGCCACTCTGCAGGTAACCATGGGGTTCCCAGGGAAGAGGAGTCACTGTGAGAACAGAATTAAACCCCAAAGCACCTTTGAGGAGACAGGACTTAACTCAGGGAGTGCCTCCCTCTCCTGTGCAAGGTGTGGGTTACTCAGGAGTTACTCAGGAGCTCCTACTCTGCTCTGGACACTCCCTCAGAGCCACAAAGCCAGCCCAGGGATGGGCTCAGAGCTCCAACAGCAGCAGGAATGAGCATTCCCTCAGCTCCCTGCCCTGCTCCAGGCACTGAGGGGCTCACTGACCCCTCCAGAGTGGCCCCAGAACTGTGGGGCCAACACCAGGCAAGCTCAGGGAGCCTGGAACAACTGGGAAACAAGATCATGCTGAAAGAGCCTGGATGAGGTTGGCAGAGGTAAATATTGACCTTTTTAGGCTGGGTTTGCCTTCTGGTTAATGATTCCTGCGTGGCTCTTGAAAGGTGCTGACACAGGCTCCCCAAAGCTGAGCTGGGGGACACCCAACCTCTCCCAAAGCAAGGGACACAAAAAGTGTCACACAGGTGTGACCCAGGGAGTTTTTCCATGAGGAAAAAGCTTCATCCTTGGAAGGGCAGCACTGGCAGCTAAGGAACAGGATCCCTCCTGGCACAGCAAAGGAGCTTATGATGACATAACCCCAGTGAATCCAGCCCCACTTACCAGGATTAAACTGCTCCCACCCAGGGATTACTCAGGCTTCCTTCCACAAGATGATTTTACCCAGCACATGTCCCTCACTGTAGCAGCCCCAAACCTCCTTTCGTGCCAGACTGGCCAGTCCTGTAACTCCCACATCAAATGATCCCACACTCAGATTCAAGCCCAAGGACAGGACAAGGAATTTCACCCTCAATTCACCACCCTCCAGTGGTAACCTGCAGAATCCACCAGAAAAGGGGCAGAAAAGCAACAAGGAAATAATCTGAACCTTAAACTCAAACTTAGCCTAAAAATCTCGAGTCTCTGAAGAGACTCTGCCTCCAAATGGAGCCCAGCGTCAGAGCCCAAGCACTCCTGATCTAGCTACAACTCTGGGTGACTCTAATTACTTCACAATTACTCACTGGATCAAAATTAATTTCAAAATCAATCACTTTACATCACTCTCCCCACAAGCTAATAAGTCTCCACTCCAGGCAGGGTTTCAGCCCTGTGACTCAGAATTGCTGCTGAGCTGGAGCAGCTGAGGAGGCCAAAGAGCCTGCCTGGAACTAAACTTGCAGAGTTTTGGCACCAAAGAGTGCCATCCCACCCTCCTCTGCCCCATCAGGAGGCAGCAGAAGCTGGAATGCTGTCCCTACCTCCCATCCTGGCAGTGGGATGAGCTGGAAGTGGCAGTGACTGAGGACACATGGCAAAACCCTCAGGAATTCCAGGTGCAAGGAGTGGCACTGGGAGTGACCCTGTCCCTCTCCAGCTCCTGAAACCAGACTGGGGCAGAAACAACCCTGACATGCAGGAATTTCATGGAAAATTGAGGTGCTGCATTACTTCTGCTTGTTAAAACAATTATTAACCTGGGGGAAGCATTCAAATGTACTCCCAGGGCAAAGTGGAAAGGAAATCATGTGCCACATGCAGAGGTTTCTCTGTTCCTTCCACTTTCTCAGCTGCCACAAGAGGAAACAATTGTGCAATTCAGTGAGATGTTCTTACTCCATGCTTGGGTTAAAGCTGATAACCCAACTCCTCTTCCCCTGTCTGACCCCTGCAGCTCCCAGGGAGCAGCAGGAGCAGGGCTGGGCCAGGTTTCACTGCAGCTCTGAACAGCAAACCTGTTCATGGGGCAAGAATTGCTGCTTTGCTATAAATACATTTACAGCTTTCACTGCAAATCTGCTTGGACAGCACATAAACATGAAACCAACCAACCAAGGCATTCAGGAAACTATTCCACTACCAAAAGGGCTCCAACCAATTTATCTTGGGCTGAGTGCATGGTTTTTGTTTCAGACAGGCCAAAACAGTTTTAAATGCATTTCAGATGAGCAAGTGTTAATGAAATGAAAATATTGATTTCAGTTCTCTGGGACCTGAGTGTACATATTTCACCTAACACACGAATCAGCTCTAACATTAAACACACATCCCACAATCTGGAGGAAAAGATCACAGAAAATGGTCTGGGACAACATATTTTCTTTTATTTCAATCATAAACCAGACATTTCATCCTGCCAGCCTTACCTCTGTTGCAGCAGGAGTTGCTTTTCTTTCTCCTTAAGGATTTTGGCCAGCTGGGCTGTCCTTGAAGGCCTGTGCAGGTATTTTCTCTTCCCTTTACATTCATATGTCCAGTGGCCAAACTCTAAACACTTCTGACACCTCACATGCTGCTTGTTTGCCTCCCTAGAAAAATGCAGAATTGCTTAAGTAACTCATTCCAGGTCTGTTCCACCCAGTGCAAAAATACTTAGTTTATCATGCAGCTTTAATCAAGCTGTGATTAAACCAGATAGTCACAGGTGCTTCAGGATTTCTTTTGAATCAGGACATGGGCAGTAACACCAAGCAGACACAGAATTCAGGCAAACAGATCTTCATTTATTAAAACACTTTCACATGAGAGCAATCACACTGCTCAGTGTGCTGCTATCCCACAGCTGCAGCTGCTTCTGGCTTCAGAGAAATCACTGAAATTCTCTTCTAGAACAGAGAGCAACAGCTTCATTTCCAGTTCCTGAAATTTAACACCCAAGCCCCAAACTGCCCAGGACTCTCTGAGAGGCTCCCAGTAAATCCAAATAAGCTACACCCAGGAGCTGGTAAAGCCTGGCACAAGGTTTATCTTTGGGACAATCAGATTCCCATGTGCTGAGTGAGTGGAGCCAGACGTCCCTGAGTGCCCCGTGTCCAAACACCTGCAGCAGCAGGGAGATTTCACACTCAATTTCACTTCTCACTCTGGTAAAATCCCGCGGGCATTTTTAGAAATCAGGGAAGGGAAAACACTGCTATTTTCATGCTGGAGCTCTTAAGCTGCTCTTCTGAAGCTCTGCAAAGCTGTTTTGCCTCCTCTCCCAACTGCTCTCCTCCCTTGCAAACAAGGGAACTCACCCAGCCCCAGGACTGCTCAAGGTCACAACCAAAATTAGTTCTGAGCTCAGGGCTTCAGTTCCCTGCCACTGCTGTCTCCTCCTGCCACCTTCAGGTTTTGTTCCAAGCACCAAAATACGAATTGTTCAAGGCCAGTCCATCTAAACCATCTGAAATTGCAGCCTGGCTGATCTAGGAAGCTCCCAGATTCATGGATGAGAATGAAGTGACAGACCAGCAGTGAGCATTTGTCCCTCTTCCAGCCAAGCTGGGAATTGCTTCTCCCTCAGCTTCAGCCACGACTTTTTGTGGCAGTTGCTGAAGGGAATCCTGTGCTGAACATTCATCACCTTTCCAATGCAGAACATTTGGCTTCATCCTCAAGCCTTAGAAATTCTCAGCTAAAGTAGCACGAAAACCTGATTAAACTCCCAGCCTGCAGAGCACAATGAGCATGGACTGGGGCAGGAATCAGAATATCTGGGAATGAGCAGAACCCAGCAGCTCAGAGGGGTTTGCTTTGCCTTTGTCTCCTTGCCACAGCAGTTACAATCAGCAGAGTGATGATTCCCCCTCCTCAACACAAACCCCCAAAATCAGGGTTTGTCTCCCTCACACCCCTGAGCTGGGCCCACAGGAACCACGTGGATGTTTCAAGCCACAACCTCATCACTGAGCATTTGCAGAGCTGCTCACACCAGCAGTCAAGCCCACGTAAGATAAAAGGGTGAGGATTCAACCCCAAACCCAAGATAATTAACAGGAGAACATCAGCCCTGCTCAGCAGCTGCAGATCCACAACCAGCACATCAGCACTAACAAGTCTGACACTAATGAAAAGCACAAAACTGAAGGAAACTTTTAGCAGGGATCAGTGACCCCAGGCCTGGAGCAAAGGCTTACAGAGGGACAGCTCAGCACAAAGACATCAAATCTAAAAATTCAGTCCTTAAATAAAATAGCAGCTTAAAAGAACAAGTATTCCAGGAGTACTTTGAAATCCCAAGTTACTTTTTCTAGGAAAATACAAAAGAAATTATTACTAAATGACAAAGACATTAACCTCATTCTGTGCCCTGTGATTGGGCAAAAACCTCACAGTCCCAAAACAGAAATAAAAAAATAAATTAATTTAAGGAAAAAAAACAACACCCAAAACAACAAAGAGCTGAAAAACCAACGCCAGCACTCCACGGGAGTGGGACACACGTTTGCTGCACTTCATAAACAAGCAAAAGTGTGGTTTCCTCGTTCCAGGGCTCTGCAATCAGATCCCTTCGGTGTTGAGGGAATTATTCGACTGCAACATCCCCTTCTGAGCAAGAGACGTTCGCTTGGCTTTTCTTTGCCTTTTCGACAGCTCCGGAAATGTATCACAGCAACCTGAACCTGAAGGTTACTGTTTCATGGGCGAACTGTTGAGCCTGCGATGAGGAGCAGCGAAGTGACCCCGAGAGAAGTGACCCCCCGGACCCGTTCCCAAGGCTCCCATCGGGCGCCAGAGGCCAACAAATCCCTCAGCCTCCGCACATCCGCACTCAGGACCCCCCTGAGCAGGAAAGGACCCACCGCAACCCTCGAGTCCGAGCCCCGGCCGTGCACGGACACCTGAGGCCGCCGTCGTTCCACCCCAGCCGTGTTCTGGGGCGGTTTCTCCTCAGCCGAGCTGCGCCCCTCCCAGGACACAGCGCAGCGGCGTGGAGGCCTCGGAGAGGCAGGAAAACGCCAGGCGCCGCGGCCCCGCCCGTGCCCGCCGCTCCTCAGCCCCTGCCCGCCCAGCGCGGCCCCCCGCTCCCACTCACGCCTGTCTGCGGGCAATCAGCCGGTGCATGGGCGTCGCCATCTTAACTCCCGGGCCGGAAGTGAGGCTGCCGCGGGAACGGCGGGACTAGCGACGGCCGCGGGGCATGCCGGGATATGCCCCCGGCGGGCTGGATGCGGCCGCCATTGGCAGAGAGTCCTCCAGGATCGTAGAGAGAGTCCTCCAGGAGCATAGAGACTCAGGCCGCCCGGCCAGAGACAGCGAGCCCTCCAGGGTCATAGAGAGCGAGACCTCCAGAACCATCGAGACAGAGCCCTTCGGCGGCCAGAGCGGCAGCGCCCTCGGGCCTGCACTCTCTATCGCCCCTGCCGCTCCCGCCGCGTCATTGCAGAGCCCGGGCCCGTCCCCGTCCCCGTCCCTGTCCATGTCCCTGTCCATGTCTTGGGCACTTTGCGGTTTGTTTGGTGGGCAGTCACACAGCTCTGATGGCTTAATTTGTAAACCCGTGATATGTAATCATCTTTCAGGTTTGATGGAAAACTATGAAACCAGAAGAAATGTATCATTTTAATATTAAATTCTTGTGATAACAGCTCCTGGGTAACTTTGGTAGCACAGGTGGGGTTCTGGAGAACCGTGGTGTGATTTATGTCAGAGCTTGGGGCAGGCTGATTGCAGACCCCTGAGGGAAGGGGATCACAAAGCCCTTTCCTGTTTGAATATCCCAGAATAGCCTGCTGAACCTTACGTCAGGGGACGTGTGAGGGCTATTTACAGCAGCCCAAGGAAGAGCCTGTGACAGATACGAGCCAGGGATTATTTTAAACCCACATTCATGGTTGTGTTTGGCTGGCGTTAATGAATTCCGAGACTGAATTGGAATTGCAATGAACTGTAAACTGAGGCTGGAGCTTCTGGGAGGACACTGGGACGCAGCGTGCTGCTGGATTTCCAGTGAAATCATAGATCGGTTTCTTCTGCAGATCACAGGAAATTGCAGGGTGTTGGGTGTGCCAGGCAAGGATTTATACGTGAGTAAGTTTTGAGCAAGTCCGGGGGCAGCAGCCTGGGGTCAGGAGTGCCCCGGGTGAATGAATGAAGCGCAGGGTGGATTCTCTGAGGATCGCAGAGGCCGGGGCTGGCAGAGCCCCTCTACCCCACGCCTCTCCCGTGTGCCAGCCCAGGGTCACTCCGGGCCGCTCCCACCCGCTCCGACGCCAGGCTCCACTCCCTGTCTCTCTTTGGAAAAGCCAAGTAAAAATTCTAACAGGAAGCTGGGTTCGTGGGCTGTACGATATTCCCCAGGCAGAGCAGCAGCTGGAGCTGTTCCTTGGCACCTCGCGCTACGCTCAAGGACGTCCGAGGTCAAAGACTTCATTAATATTCTGTCATTAGCACCGTGATGCAATTCCTGAGGCGATTCCCAGCCCACCAGCAGCTGCCAGAGCGGCATCACCGGAATGGCTCCTTCCTGCCTGCCCTATTGAGTTTCTCCGTGTGGGTTTTCTGTGTCACCAAAACAAGCAGCAGCCGTGTAAATAGAGCGCCGGGCACTTGGTAACGCAGTGTTTGTGACACACTGCGCTGCCGCACCGTTTTTTTGGCGTGTTTCCTCGTGGAATTAAAAGTATTTCTAAACATTCTGTTGCACAAAACTCATAAGATGTATCAGGATTAGGTTGGTGTTCGGATGAATCCACCGATCCCTCGTGCTTTCACCCCAAAATGCTTCCCTTGGCAGAACCTTTCACACTGCCGAGGGGAGCAGCTGCGGTGTCCGCTGCCTCCCCAGCATGGAATGTCCCAGGAACTTCTACGGATTTAAAAACAAAAAAAAGTGTTTAGCTCTTTAGGGATTCCTGATCCTTAAAAGGACTTTTCAACCACACGCCCACAAAGCACTTGGTGGCCAAACACTGCCCTGGAAAACACAATATATCTGTACTCATCCAAACTGCAGCAAGAGGGCCCCAGTGAGATATAATATTAAAATATTCTGTGATTATTATAGACCAAGTGTACTGTAAATCCGACTGGACAAAAAGCAATCATATGCTGAATTTTATTGGGAGCACGGTTGGTATCAAATTACACAATCTCAAATTATGACACCTTGGATTTCCAACCTGGGATCATCAAAACCAGCTCTGGACTTTCTGCTGTAATTCAGGAGCACTCAGAACATCGAACTCCAGAATGGTTTGGGTTGAAAGGACCTTAAAGATCATCTCATTCCTCCCCTGCCATGGCAGGGACACCTTCCACTATCCCACTGTCCAGCTGGCCTGGGACATTTCCAGAGATGTCTGAATCGCAAAAGAAAAATTCTAAGGGGAAGTTTAAGTCCTTTTCTGCAAAAACGATGTTTCCAGAAATAGCGCTTTTATTATCATTAAATCTCACGGTGAGTGCGCTGTTTCCATCCACCACATCCGTCACCTCAGCTCGTTACATCACAGGCAAGGAAAGTTTCACTGAACGGCTTTTCTGTGGCACCGACAGCCTCGGACTGAGGGCAACAACTCAGCGACTTTCGCAGGGCTGCCAAGCTGTGACTTTATCGCCGGTTTTCTGCCATTCCTCGAAGCTTACGCAAGGAAACAACTTCTACAGAGAAAAGGCGCCGAGCGCCCTCAGACCCCCCGCCCTCAGCCCCACCGCGCGCCCCGCGCTCTCGCGAGATCTCGGCCGCCCTCAGCGCCGGCGCGGCCGCGGCCCGACGGGATCTTTCGAGAATTGCCGGTGCCGCGCTCCCCCTCAGCGCCGCCGCCATGTCCGTGGTGGGCATCGACCTGGGCTTCCAGAGCTGCTACGTGGCCGTGGCCCGCGCTGGCGGCATCGAGACTGTCGCCAACGAATACAGCGACCGCAGCACGCCGTGAGTGAGCGCGGGAGCCGCGCTGAGGCGGGTGCAAGGCGCCCGCGGGGCCCGGCGTGGCGGGGCCGGGGAGGGATGGAAGCATTGGGGCTGGGAGGAGCGGAGGTATAAAGTGCTTTCAGAGAAGCGGTAAAGCGCGGCAGACATGGTGGGGGCTTCGGGAGACCCACTCAGCTGCCTTTCACAGAATCACAGGATGTTAAGGGGTCGGAAGGGACCTTAGAGCTCGTCCGGTTCTATCCCTCCGTCATGGGCAGGGGCACCTTCCACTATCCCAGGTTGTTCCAAGCCCCGTCCAGCCTGGCCATGGACATTTCCTGGGATGGGGAGCCACAGTTTCTGTGGGCAATCTGTGCCAGTGCCTCCTCACCCTCCCAAGGAGGAATTTATACCGTATATCTAACTTAAATTTCCCTTTTTTCAGTCTGAAGCCGTTCCCCCTTGTGCTGTCAGTCCAGTTCTGATGCAGAGTACCTCTCTGGCTTCCTTCAGACGCTGAAGACGCTCTGAGGTGGCCGCACAACCTCCTCATTTCCAGGCTGAGCTGCCCCAGCTCTCTCAGCCTTTCGGTGCAGTACGGCCGGTTTGTCCCCCCCGAGGCGGGGCTGTGCTCTTGGGATTAGAAGGACGGGGGCTGTGAGTTTAGAGAAAAGCATCCCTGGCTGCTGGAAGCCAGATCTTAATTCCGGGTGTTCTGGTAGCATGGCTGTCATTCCCCTGCGGTCCCAGCACAGCAGGAGCGGGGAGGGGAGGGCTGGGATGGTGCTCATGGCTTGTCTTGTCATCAGAGTTTGGAAAGCCTGCAGTGCCAGGACAAAGGGAATGACTTCAAAACTGACAGAGAGGAGGTTTGGATTGGATATTGGGAAGAAATTCTTCCCTGGGAGGGTGGGCAGGGCCTGGCAGAGGGTGCCCAAAGCAGCTGTGGCTGCCCCTGGATCCCTGGCAGTGCCCAAGGCCAGGCTGGACTGGGTTGGGAGCAGCGTGGGACAGTGGGAGGTGTCCCTGCCATGGCAGGGGTGGCACTGGATGAGCTTTAAGGTCCCTCCCAACCCAAATCATTCCATGATTCAACCTGGTCAGTATATTCTAGCCCTGCTCATGCAAAGATCTCTCCTACCACTTTCTCGACAGGAGTGTGCATTGCCTCCATTTATTAAGGAACTTCCTGAGAAGCAGAGAGAGAACTGGGATGAAACTATGAATGAGTTGTGAAATGAAAGTGGAAAAAGAATTTGCATCAAGAATTAGGCATCAGACCTGGAGAGCAGCTGAGGGGAAAGCTGTCCTAAAAGTGTTTGTGGAGCTTCCTCTCTGTTGTAGTATGGCTTTAATTAAGCAGGTCCTGAAGTAGCTGTCTCATTGAGACAATTGCAACAACTTTGATGTTTGGGATTTTTCAGATCCCTCAAGTTACTGCAGGAAGCCCAGAGTGACCTTGCTTCTCAACAGACAATAGATCACTGTTTGCTTGCTCCTGTCTCTAAGCAATGAATAAATGGAGAAGGAAATTTTGAATTCAGCACATGTGCTCGAGTATGTGGAGATCTCTTAAGTGTTCTCAGTTACATGGAAGTTTAAAGGTTAGATATACTGGGACAATATTGAATGTAAAGAATATCTGAGCTGTGCTCTAATAGCTGTAGGTATTTGGCCCTCAGGGAGTTGAAGGTCTGCTGATAAATGTATCTATATTTTTGAGATGTGAGCACAAATCTCCCTCATTGAAGGAGACGAGCTAAATAAAATACCTGACACAGTTCATCTCTTGGGAAATAATTCATCTTTGGGAGCCTGAAGTGGAATTGGAAGAATTCAGCATAATGAAAATGAGAGGGTTTTAACAGGACTTAATCTCTAGGTACTGTTCTGAGGGAATGCAGAAAACTATTTTGCAAGCAGACCCTCCTATTAAAAGAACTTCTGCATGGTTTTTAAGTGACTTGGAATCAGAAGCCTGGTTCAGAAAGTCAGTGCTGAGCAGTTGTTACAGTGGGGAAGTCCTGCAAGGTGTTGTACAAGGTTTCCTCAGGCACTGGCTCGTGGTCAGGGTTAAGCACTGTGTTTTGTATGTGTTTTCTTATAATTTGTGTTATTAAAATAAACCCCACTGAGTGCGCAGGACTGAGTTCAGTGGCACAGATGACACTCCCACAGAATCTGCTTTCAGCTCTGGTGCTTGGATTCTTCTGGAGTGCTGTAAAATTAGAACTTGTACATCCCAAAGCTCTGCAGACTGTGTTTGTCTTTGGACATAGACAAGTGCTAGAAAGGTAGTGGAAACTGAGAGGAAAAAATAAGATAATTTAATTATTTCAGTAGGGATGAAGGGCCTTGGGTGCAGTGAAATCATTGTGATTGACCTTCTGGAGCTGGTGCTGATGAGCAGTGCAGAGGACTTGAACTGTCAGGGGACAGAGGATCTTCCCAGGGGGTGGGAGGGTGAGGAGGTGCCTCCAGGTATGTGAAGCAGAGATTTTAACTTCCTAAAGTTGCTTCATTAGACCTCTGATGACCTTCACTGTGAATGTTTCTGCTTAAAATGCACTGGTTAGTTACTCAGCTTCCAGAAATTGTGTAATAGTGCAATTTGTATTTCATGAGTTTACTGGTTCTTGTGAACTGATTTGGGGAATGAGACAGGTTAAAAATTCTTCCTTCACTCCCTCCTCCTTCCTGGTTTCACTCACCTCTATGCTGGGTCCCTGCCAAGGCTCTCATCTAAATTAGTGCATTTGTGTTGGTTAAGGGATCTTGGGTTGTGAATTCAGCAGTGAAGGAGCTGGTTTTTTTTTTGTCCAAGAGAGGGGCAACAATTCATGTCTTACTCCCTTTCAGGAGACCAGAGTAAATTAATAACCAGCTTCCTGCTCTGGGCTTGTTAGATTTTTACCTCCTGTTCCATTGGTGTGGGCCTGAGGGCCTGCAAATCACAAACTTGTCTTTTTAACTAATCTCACAAATTGTTGTTTCAAACAACTGCAGATTTATTCAGAGCATTGATTCTGTTGCAGCACATACTTTAGGGTAGGCCTTGTTGCATTTGTTGTTAATAAACTGGAAGAAGATACAAACCCAGTGCAGTTCTGTCACCCCTGCCTTCAGGTCTGGTGTTGACAGTTTCTGCGTGGAACACCCAATTCCAAACCTCGGGCTGAGCTGGAATGTTTCCTGTGGCAGCCCTGTGGCATCACCCTGCTGTAAAGCAGATTCTTAACCTGATGCATGGAGAGCTGCTTAACTAGCCAGTTGGCATGTTGTGTGAGCAGAAATCTGCTTGCCTAATGGCAAGGATCCCCCCACCAAGTTTACCTCAGTGGTATGAGCAACTTGGATTAGAGGGCTGGATTTTGTTAGGGCTCCTACAGTTTGTTAAGTATGTAAATCAAGAGGTTTAGTTAGCCTAGGAATTTCTCCAAAAAGGAGGATTCCTCTTTTTGTGCTCCATGTTATTTCAGTGGGTACAGGTGAAACTCTGAAAGACCAATCTTTCTTGGCAGGTGGTTTCTTCCTACCCTTGAAGGTTTTGGCTTAAAACTGGAGAGCTTAGTTAGCATCTGCCACAGACATGTAGGAACGATTTCCTTAATATCTGATTTACCTCTGCTGTCTGCTGAACAGTTCTGTGTTATCAGCAGCCAGCTTATCTGTGAGTGCATCACATACACAGGCAATGACTGAGATAAGGCCGGCTGGCAGTCAGTGCTCAGATGGGAAGCTTGAAGGAGCACGGATGGGTTTGGGGTTAGTGCTGTCCTGCAGGGAGCACCATTGCTGCTTTAAATGCAGTGATAGTGTGATACAGCTATATATAATACAGCCTGGTTTTCCCAGAACCCACAGAACGTGCTGTGCACACACTGCAGTGAGTGACCAACTTTTTTAATGGACCAAATCATATTAATTACAGTGATCTTCTCCCCAGTATCAGTACCTTCTCCCCAAAGCTGTGCAGTGCAGCTGTAGGGCCACTGACTGAAGTCACTCTTTTCCTTGCAGAGCCTGTATCTCCTTTGGGCCCAAGAACCGCTCCATTGGTGCTGCAGCCAAGAGCCAGGTGAGCCTGGGGTTAGGGCACAGCAGCTTCAGAGCAGCGAGTGGGGCTTCTCACTGCAGGTAACACACATCCCTGAGCTGCTGCCCTGGTGACTCCCTAACTGAGGAACAGGGTGAAGAGCAGGGCTGCCCTCAGCTCTTCACTGTGGGCTGCTGCTTTGTCATCTGGCAGAGAAATCTCAGGGTTGCACATCATGGATTGTACAAAATAAAGCTGTGCCTCTCAAGAAATTCTGATAACTACCAATGTTTTTTTTTTCAAGTTGCAAACATAAATTCTAAAGCTAAGCAGTGGTCCTTCACCCTGCCTTGGCTTGTTCCAGTTCCTGTACTTTATGATGGCTTTTAATTATGTGACTGTTCTATAGAATGCCATTTAAGTGCATGATTTTGGCAGAAAGGGGGCATATTTGAGTGTAAATAGAGCTTTCTTGACCCTTTGTAGCTGAATTACAACCTAAATATCTCTCTTGGGTGTTTTTGCCCATAGTCTGAGTTTCTGTTGCTGTAGGCAGGTAAATGTGATTTAAGGACTGAGAAGTTAAGCTGATTTGTCCTGCTTATGGTATTTGGGTCCTGCTGTATCAGATTTTACGTTGCTGTGTAAGTAACCCCTATAAAAGATGATGTATTTTTTTCAAGTCTTCTACAGGAAGTGACTAGTCAAACAGTTGGTTTTTCTTAGCCTAAAAAACCTAGAGATGTGTGAAGATTCTTTATCTAAAATACAAAAATCCCTGGACACATCCATGTTACTCAAGAACAGCACAACTGTACTAGAACCAAACACAGCTGTTTTTTCTGGAATTGAGTGTCTGCTTAGCTTAACGAAATCCATTGGTGCAGAGCCCTGTAGAGATGAGTATGTCCTGCACAGACTAAACTTAGAGAACATCCAGCCCAAGTTACTTGGGAAGTAAACACCTGCCTGAGCCCAGATCCCAGGTAATGCTCTGTGGAACAGTGCCTGTTTGCTCTCTCAGTGCCTGTGGTTTTCAGTGCGTGCCTCACTCTGGTGTCAGTGACAGAATTCCCTTCACTTGTGCTACGTGAAGCGAGCTGGGATGGGCTTTCACTTCTCTGTGCTGGTCTCTGATGGTAATGAGAGTCAGTCTACCTTTTGTCAGTTCAGTCAAGGTGACAGTATCATCCTAGGGGCCTCCTGACCTTTTAAAGCTTTGTGAGCAGGTCCTTGAGCTGTTCTGTGAGAATATCTGTGTGCTGAGTGTCATGTGCATGTGATGAACCTGAGCTGGAGTTTATATCCATGTGCTTGTTATGTTTGGGCAATCACTGTAGAAAGGTAGGGGGTAGAGACCAGGTAAGTGGGAAAGAGGTTTTGCTTACAGTTCTAAAGAGCTTTCTACACATACACTATGAAATTTGAGTGCTGTTGTAATCAATATTTTATAGACTTGGCTCAGTTTTTAGTGTTATATTTTATTTTCCATCTCAAATTCCTGTAGGTTCCCTGAGCAGCCAGAGGGAAGTTGCCTCCCAGCACCTGCCCAAAAACTTTTAAGATACAAATGACAAAAATACTCAGGCAGGAGAAGCATGAGAACAAAACTCTTGTCTTCTGTTTGAAATTCAGATGTTCCCCTGCCACGTTGTATTAAAGATTTCTTTTCCTCTAGGTTATTTCAAATGCAAAGAATACAGTACAAAGTTTTAAAAGATTTCATGGTCGTGCATTCTCAGATCCCTTTGTTCAAGCTGAAAAAGCAAGCCTTGCCTATGAACTTGTCCAGCTGCCAACAGGCTCAACTGGCATCAAGGTAAGTCTGGCATGTTTGAGAAGGAGCCAGAGGAGGAAACTGATAACGTTTCCTTTTATTTCTGTGTTTTCAATCTGCTCCCTGTAGTTTGTGTTCTCTTTTGAACAGAAAGCCTTAACAGGGAAGGGAATAAAAGGCTGGTAATGGGGGTGGTGCATGGGTTCCACTGCAGTGTAATGAGTGTGCACAATTTTTATTTGAAGGCCATGTATATGGAAGAAGAAAGAAACTTTACAATTGAGCAGGTGACAGGAATGCTTCTGACCAAATTAAAGGAGACCGCTGAGAATGCGCTTAAGAAGCCGGTGGTTGACTGTGTCGTTTCTGTAAGTATGGAGCCCAGCAAAACACAACTCAGTTACTGTCTGAACTGAAATGGCTGCAGCATTAAATTAAATCTGATTAAATTGGCCACCCATGTAACTGTTTCCTGAAGGTGGCTCCTGTAAATGTTAATACTGGCTCTCTGGCTTCCTTTTAGGTTCCTTGTTTCTACACAGATGCAGAAAGGAGATCTGTGATGGATGCTACCCAGATTGCTGGTCTCAACTGTCTGAGATTAATCAATGAAACAACTGCAGGTAATTCCCTCACTCAGTGTTGCAGTTTTACTACATCAAAGGGCTTTTATTCTGCCAGTGAGCCTTGCTTTCTGGAATTACAGCTGGTTTTATACACTTGAAATAGATTACTTGATCAGAATGTTTCTTAAATTCTGGTCTGTTTTTTCATTGCTTTACCAAGGCATAAAGATGTTTGGTGATTATCTGTTTTAATGCAGCTGAGGGAGGGGCTGGTATTGTTTAATGTTATTCCATGTTTCTTTAGCGTTGGGAATTTTGTTTATTCTATGTCTGTAGCTTGAGAAGCGCAGTGAAATGCTAATGCTGATTCCTGATTACTACTTGCTGATAATTACAAACCACTGTGTCCTAACTATACTTTTATTTCTGTAGTTGCCCTTGCATATGGGATCTATAAGCAAGACCTGCCTGCCTTGGAAGAAAAGCCACGGAACGTTGTTTTTGTGGACATGGGGCATTCTGCATATCAAGTTTCTGTTTGTGCATTCAACAAAGGCAAACTGAAAGTAAACAAGTTGTTGCACATCCATTTTAATTATCTGTAGAGCATTCATCAGCACAACAATGGACTGTGGCAGGCAAGCCTGCCTGGCTTCACAGGGAGGCATCCACACAGCTCAGTTCATGTTCTTAAAATTGCACTTTGTCTAGAGCAGAAAGTAGGGCAGGGAACTAGAGAGCTTTTGAGCAGTGTGTGGAGGAAGCAAACATGCCTTAATCAGCAGACTCTGGCAAAGAATAAAAAACCTGGATTAAATGGTTTATTCAGAAATTACCATATCTGACTGTGCTGCTTTCAAAGAAATACTCCAGTTCAGTCATGAGAGCTGGTGTTAGGCAGGAATTCCTGCAGTAGTGTAAGTGACAGACATTGTTTCTGAACCCTCACTGTGGTGCTCATGTACAAAGAAGAAACATTCCTGATTGCTGTAGGCTGCCAGTGGAAGCTCAGCAGATGACAGTGAACTTCTGAGTACAGTGCCAAAGCATTGCTGTTTTCCAGCAAATACTAGCATTTCTTACCAGCATATTATTGTTACTGTTATTTATTATATCTGGACTTGGCACTTAGAATACTTCTCTCATGACTGGCTGGAGAAACACATGAAAAATTTAAACCATGAGGTAGTGAAATGCATTGTTCTGAGAACACCCATTTTCTCATAGTTTTATGTAGTGAGGAAATGTAACTTTTGTGTTTCTCTCAGATTTGTTTATTGACCTTGGAAGCCATGGCAGTGTGGATGGGCTGCTTTGGGGTCCAGGGTGCAGGGCTGTTAGCCAGTGTAGAGGCCAAAGCCTTCTGGAGGGGCATTGAGGGTAATGTGGTACATCACTGATGTCTGCTCCTAAAAAAATAAATTCCTGGTGTGTTTACAGAGCAGAATGAGCTGAGGTGGGTGGGCTACAGGTGTTCTTTGCTGATAATTCCTTCATCAAAAAGAAGCACCTGCTTTAAGAGTTAATATCATTTATTTTCTTCCTATTTTATTTTTAGCTTGGTGTAAGCATGTTCCACCCTTAGGAGGCATCAAATATTAAACTGGGATATGACTCAAACTGACAGTGGCTAAGCAGAATTTGGAAACAGATCTGTTCCTAGGACAAGCTGTGGAGCAGATTGTGTTGCTGAGTCCTGCCCTGTCTCCCTAAATTCCTTTTAAAGCAGTTATCACCTCCTTCCAGGAAGGCAGATTTCCTTGACTTAGGGTTGATCTATATTTGAAACAAAGCACTGCTTTGATATTTACTGCTAATTGCCTTCATTGGGTTAATGGCACATGGGGCTGTTACTGAAGGGCTCCTTTCCTTTAAGGTTCTTGCTACAGCATTTGATACAACCCTTGGAGGGAGGAAGTTTGATGAGGTGTTGGTGGAATACTTTTGTGAGGAGTTTGGGAAGAAATACAAACTTGACATCAAGTCCAAGATCCGAGCGCTGCTGAGGCTGTACCAGGAGTGTGAGAGGCTGAAGAAGCTGATGAGTGCCAATGCCTCTGACCTGCCCATGAACATAGAGTGCTTCATGAATGATATAGATGTGTCTGGAACCATGAACAGGTAACCTTGGCCTCTGTGCAAGGGGAAACTTGAGAGTGCCCTGCAGGCAGTTAAAAACTTGGTATGTAATGGCAGCTCCTAGGACTGAAGGGAGGTGAGAAATCAGAGAACAACATGTGCAGGAATGCTGCTGGAAATGAAAATGTTTAGAGCCTGCTCAGTGGCCTTGAGTTAGGAGGGAGGGTTGGGAATGTTGAAAGGATGCCAGGGTTCCTGCAAGCAGGTTTTGTCTGGGAGAATATACTAAAGTATAAAGCTAGGGCTGGGGGAGAGAAAACCCTGCAGTGCACAGTGAAAGCAGCATTCTTGCAGTTTGGGCATCCTGTTATTTGCAATGTTGCTTATGGTGTGCTAGAGCTTTGTTTATGGCTTCTTCCAACAGAAGCAAATTTTTAGAGATGTGTGAGGGACTCCTGGCAAGAGTGGAGCCGCCCCTTCGCAGCGTGCTGGAGCAAGCCAGTAAGTGAGAGGGTGTGAGGGGTGCTCTGCATGCAGACAGGAGCCAGCCAGAGTGCAGGCTTCCTTTGTATGTTGGACACAAAGGCTTACCACAAACAACAATTTCTTGCTTAGGAGTTACAGGATTAAAAAATTTCCTCACTCAGGCTAAGAGCTGAAATTTTTACAGCTTAGAAACTTAGCCTAGAGTTGGTCTGTTAAAACTTCTGGTTTATGATGTCAATGTTACTGTGTGAAAGAGAAACATTTCATCTATGTCTGACTTCTTTCTAGGGTTGAAGAAGGAGGATATTTATGCAGTAGAGATAGTTGGTGGTACCACAAGAATCCCTGCTGTAAAAGAGAAGATCAGTAAATTTTTTGGCAAAGAAGTCAGTACGACCCTGAATGCAGATGAGGCTGTGGCACGAGGCTGTGCACTGCAGGTAAAAAGTGCTGGTTTAGCTGTGAGAATATTAAGCAGCATCAATAGCTACTTGCTGAATGAAATGCTTGTTCACCTAAAGTCTGAAAGTTTGTAATGTGGCTTTTGTGCTCTTGCAGTGTGCAATTCTGTCCCCGGCTTTCAAAGTGAGAGAGTTTTCTATCACAGATTTGATACCGTATCCCATCTCTTTGCGATGGAATTCACCAGCAGAGGAAGGCCTGAGGTAAAACCAGCACAAGCTCCTTGCATGTTACAGCTTAAAATTACTGGTGGTGATTAGAGTACATAACAAACACCAGTAAATAGCCTTAGAACAGGGTATTTCCAGGGTTAAATGCCCAGTTAACGCTTCCCGTTTTAATACTTCTGAAAGTAATGAGGGTGGAAAACAAAACCAAGGTTGAGTGGCAGTTTGGCACTTGCTGCATGGCTGTTTGTGTTACTTAACCTGAAAGATGAGGACAGTCTTGTCACTTCCTAAGCAAGCTTTACCCCTAAGAGTATCTAGAAATGCTTTGTTAGCTTACCAGCTGTGTAGTCATACTGAACACAGGCTGTGTTTTTTCTTGCAGTGACTGTGAGGTCTTCCCCAAGAACCATGCTGCTCCCTTTTCCAAGGTCCTCACTTTCTACAGGAAGGAGCCCTTCACTCTGGAGGCCTACTACAGTTCCCCCAAGGAGCTGCCCTACCCAGACCCTGCTATAGGTTAGCACCATTCTGTACCTTTAACTAAGAGTCTTTTCTGTCTAATTATGTGGTCTGGACATACAGCCTGCTGCAAATGTTCTCCGGACAACATTTCAAATGGTTTTTTAGTAAAAAGGGTGGAGTTACAGAAAGTTTATGAGCAGAAAGATCATTGGATCACTGGATAAAACCTGGAAGGGGCACACTGAGACTGCTGCAGTCTTTTGCTCTGATAAAAGTGACACCAGGTTTTACATAAACAATTCCCAATAGCTGTGCCCCAGCATTGCTGAGTAAAAAGAAACTGGATTGTCCAAACTGAGTAGGTTTTAACATTCCCTGAGCACATTGCAGTGAGCTGTGTCAGCAGCAGTTGGGGTTTGCTTTGCATTCAGCACTTAGGTTAATCAGAAGTGTGCTTGGTTTTTGTCTTTCTGTGTAGCTCACTTTTTGGTTCAGAAGGTCACTCCTCAAACAGATGGATCCAGTTCCAAAGTGAAAGTCAAAGTCAGAGTAAATATCCATGGCATCTTCAGTGTTTCAAGTGCATCTCTGGTGGAGGTTCATAAATCCGATGAGAACGAAGAGCCAATGGAGACAGATCAGCACGCGAAGGAGGAAGAGGTAACAGACTCACTGCTCCCAGGAGGCACAGCTGGCCAAGGGCTCAGGCTTGTGTAAGGATTTACTAGCCATGCCCACAACTGAAATACGAGATGGAGTACTCATTGTAGTATGTTACACCAGACCTCTTGAAACCAGGACTTGTGCAGATCAAATCCTTAATGATGGAGCTGTGGCTTGCTGGAGCAATGGCTGGGAGCTCGTAATTTATTCCTTCCATTTTCATTCTGTTTCTTTGCCTAAAGAGCTTTAGAAGTGTTAAGGGATCAGGCTAGAAATTGAAGCAGTGATCTGCATTTGTTTAATGTGTGAAATTGGATCTCTCTGAATTTCAGAAGATGCAAGTAGACGAGGAGCAACAAAAGGCTGAAGAGCAACAGCAAACCCAGCCTGAAAATAAGGCAGATTCTGAAGAAATGGAGGTAACAGGAGCATTTGAGATTTTATTTTCGTGAGATTCCTGAGAGTATGAGGAGTGTGAGCACATCTGCTGCCTTTGTCATAATTCTGGAAGCCGAACTTTTATTTCAGTGCACTGGTGGTCTATTGTGATTAGAGCTTTAGGAAGGACACAAATGGCACTGATAACTGCAGACCTGTCAGTACTGATAAAATGGGGGAACTCTCCTGTTCAGGAAAGAAATAATCATCCAGTTTTCAATAACTTGAATACTAGAACAGTGTTCTGCCATGAGCACTCTCCCCATGAATGTAGACAGAGTGCCCAGAAAAGGTCAGTGGCTGCATTAATTATCTCAGGCTTCAGCAGCTGAGGTGTCAGAATGGCAGGGAGTGTTTGGTTCTCTTACTGAGCTGCTGTTTTTCTGGTGTAAACCTTGAGTGCTCCCCTTGAACTGAGTGGTGATGCTGTATTTACTGTGAATGTATATTATTAATGCAGACTTGTCAGGCTGACTCAAAGGACAAGAAAGTGGATCAGCCACCTCAGGCCAAGAAGGCCAAAGTGAAGACAACCACAGTGGACCTTCCCATTGAGAACCAGCTGGTGTGGCAGATAGGGAAGGACATGCTCAACTTGTTCATTGAGAACGAGGTAAACTCTTCCTGCCCAAGCTAAAAATGTCACTTGCTGGTCTTCAGAAGTGTTCCTTAAGCTTGGTTAAGGATGTTAGGAAAGGATTAAAGGGAATGAAAGAAGCAGGTAGAAGTCTGAGGTGAACAGCAGTGCCCCGTGGAGGCAGAATTCATTCATTGTTCCTGGTTTGGGGAGCTGTCACTCTCAAAGGGCTGTTCTGCAGGAAACCTCCAGAATCACCTGCAGGTACAGGGTGAGGGTGGAGGTTCCTCAGCAGGAGGAGGATTGTCCTGTGCTGTATTGGACATCAAACCAAAATTAAAATGAGTTTTCAGTCATGTGCTCTGTTACAGCAGTTCTGTAAATCACAGTTTTGCAAAATCTTGATCTGGTTTGAGCCTTTGCTAACAAATTGTCCTGGAAATAAATGTTAACTAATGAGATTTTAGGCAATTAATTTGGCACCTTATTCACAGGGTAAGATGATAATGCAGGATAAGCTGGAGAAGGAGAGGAATGATGCCAAGAATGCAGTGGAGGAGTACGTGTATGAAATGAGAGACAAACTCTGCGGCGTTTACGAGAAGTTTGTCAGTGAGGATGTGAGTATTGCTGCTTGAGTGTCCTGATACTTTGTGGTACAGTCAGCACTTGGCTTTAGTAACTCCTGACCTGTACCACATTCTTTATTTATAGACTTTAAACTTGAAAAAATAATTGTAACCTTTCTGGCTCTGATGATAATCTACGAAACGTGGGCACCTGTATCTGAACTGGTTGCCTAAAAATCTCTTGGCATTATTAATCAGCTTTCCCTGTTGTACTGAAGGAGCTTGGTGTGTAATGAATTTAACTCTGCTTTTAGGGATGGATCTCTGAACACCTGACTGCATCTCCATTGATTGCAATGGAGCTCTGCCAGCCAGGTGTCTGCAGAGCCCAAACTGGGACATCCCAGGTGACATTTATGGCACCTTTGCTGAAGAAAAGTTTCCCTCTGCTCTCAGGCTTGCTCATGTAGGGACAGTAAAAATGCACAGGGGTCAGAAAAGCCTTTGCTGTGACAGTATTTGATCTGAACTGGGGCTGCCACACACATAGTTCTTCCTTGGGCCTGGAATCCACCACAAAGCTGTACAGAAGAATATTTTATTTCTTATTTTTCACTAAAATGGGACAAAGAGTCCCAGACAGAGTTCTTTATATTCTGAAACTACAACCCTCCAGAAAGGTTCCAGGTACCATTTAGTGCCATTTGTCACTAATAAATGATGTCACCTGCCTGTTTTGTGTGCATTGCTGCAGGATCGCAGTAGCTTCACACTGAAGCTTGAAGATACAGAAATTTGGCTTTATGAAGATGGTGAAGACCAGCCCAAGCAAATATACATTGATAAATTGGCAGAACTGAAGGTAAGTGGTCCTTACGTTCCTGTGGGAATTTACTAGACTGGAGAATGTTGTCCCAGTGAGGAGCTCTCTGGGGTCTGCTGATCCTGAGGTTACAAACAGCCTGCTTTGGATTGTAGGTGTGTGAGGAGTACATCTCCAGCAGACCTGTAACAAAAGGGCTGAGGGAGGCTCAGTCTTGCTGTAAGAGTTCTGAGGAGTTCAGGAAAGTTGATGTATCCTGTCAAACCTTGAGGATCCCTCAGTGATGCTCCATGAGTTTTGATACCTTTTGTTCTTTGTTTCAGACTCTGGGTCAGCCTATTCAGGCAAGATTCCAAGAATCAGAGGAAAGACCAAGAGCATTTGAGGAGTTGGGGAAGCAAATCCAGCAGTACATGAAAGCTGTTCATGCATTCAAAGCAAAGGTATTTCCATATTGAATTTCTGGAAAATGCAAGGAAATGGTACAAATACTTTTTGAATTTTAGGTAACCTGCTTCAGACAAAAACCTTGTGCAACCTCCCAGTGAGCTTATGAGCTCTTGATGTTTAATAGATTTTCAGAAGTGGATTTTGGGCCTTGCACATCTCAATCTCTTTTTAATCAGGTGTTGATTTCCTCATGGAGGCAAAATGCCAGCAGCAGGAGAACTTCAGTGTCTCGTTACTGAGCTGTGGGTGATCAGTTTGGTTGATTTGTTAACCACAACAGCTCTTGGCTAAATGGTCTTTAGTATTTGGAAGCTGAGTTTGGAGGAGATCAGGATGCAGTTTGTGCTCAGACACTGACACACCTGCCCCTGTTTGCTTGTTGCAGGATGAACTGTATGAGCATCTTGATGAAGCAGACGTGGCAAAGGTGGAGAAAAGCACCAATGAAGCCATGGAGTGGATGAACAACAACCTCAACCTTCAGAACAAGAGGAGTCTTACTTTGGACCCAGTTATAAAAGCAAAAGACATACAGGCTAAAGCAAAAGTAAGTTTTTCTACCTAACTCACTGTATTTCCTTGAATTTTTGTGTTTATTGCTCAATCAGAAAACGAGGTGAGAAGTCTCAAAAGTACCACGGGACGTCAACCCTCGAGTATTCCCAACGGTGGCTTCAAAAGTTAAAAGTTCAACTGTGGGAGATAAAACCATTCCTAAGGATGTTATTTCTGTGTTTTCTAGGAATTGGCAAGTGTTTGTAACCCCATAGTGAACAAACCCAAACCCAAGGTGGAGCTGCCCAAGGAGGAGCAGAAGCCGACGGAACCCAACGGACCATTGGATGGGCAGGGAGACGCCGGGAGCGGGACCCAGCCCCCCGAGCAGGGCTCTGCCCCCACAGCCACCGACAAGAAGCTTCCAGAAATGGACATTGACTGAATTTCAGCACTTGTTTATATTATTGCAAATTACAATAAAGCTTTAAGTTGTCAACTTTGTATGTTCTGAATACAAACTGAAGCAAGTGAATCCCACAGCACTCTCGGTAACTCTTGGAGAGGTTTGGGCAGGGCAGCAGGTCAGAACACGGAGGTGGCGAAGGACTCGCTCAGCTCAGCAGTGTTTGCCTTTATTGATTGTATTTAGAAGTTTTGGTAGTCTAACTAGACCTCTAGGAACAGCCATAAGCTGCTTCTTCATTTTTAATGTCCAGGCTGAGTCAAGTCTCCCTTGAAGGAGGGACATGGCAACATCTGAAGTCTGATGTGCACCCTGCTCTTCCCTTTCCCTGTGGATTGCAGCACTGGCACTACAGGGAGGGCAGAGGAGAGCCAAGGCAGAATCTTCCATTGCTCTTGGTTTAGTGCTAATGCCTGCTCTGGACTCACTCTGATTTGCACTGGAACAGTTGATGGTTACAGGAGGTTTGCAGAGCAGGGGGTGGCTCATCAGCACCTTTACTCCTTAGCCCAGACTGCAGATCAGACTCAGAATGTGCTCCTGGACAGGGGAGTGGGTTTCTCACAAACTCCCCGGCTAATTAGGCCCTGTAAACTCCTTGTCTGTAGTTAAATTAGCTGCTTGTAGAAAGAGTGAATACTTGTATTTCAGCTGCCTATGCTGATAGTTGATTCTGACTTGTTTCTAACTTTTTTCTGGCAGGGGTATGCTTGCTTCCATGAGGCCTTCATTTGGAATGCTTGGTTTTTTGTTTTGGTTTCTTTTTTTCCAGGAAAACCAAGAACTGACGGATATGTTGGTTTGTTTTGTTTGTTTTTTTTTCTATGAGCTTTATACAATGATTTGCTTCTAGTACTGATTGTCATTAAACTTGCAAAAATGAATTTGTATGTGTTAAAATCGAAAGCTGAAAAACACCCATTCAGTTATTGCAAGAAATAAATGCACTGGATTCTACTGGATTACTTGCTGCAGCTGTTGATTCCAATGCAGAGAGCGGTGCCGGGGTGGAAGGAAGGGCTGTCCTCGCTTCTTGGGGCGTGCAGGGAGCTCTGCCGGGCTGTTCCGGGCTGGATGGGTTCAAGCTGCCTGTAATGAATCACAACCATAGAACGCCCTGCGTCAGGAGGGACCCGCAGGGATCGGTGAGCCCAACTCCCACCCCAGCCCTCGCCGGGGCCCCTTCCCTGGGGCGCCCGTTCAGTGCCGGGGCCGGGCCGGGGCGGCCGGCGAGGCCCGGAGNGGCCGGGCTCCCCTCGCTGTCCCCGGCCCGCTCGGCCCGGCCGCCGCTGCCCCGGTGAGGAGCGGCTGAGGGGGACCGGGCTCTGTCCCGGGGGCTGCCGGGCCGGGGCAGAGCGGTAGCAGCGGCCGGAGCCGCCATAGCGGCGGTGGAGCCGGGCCTGGAGCCCGGGATCGTTCGGAGCCATCGCCGCGGGAAAGGGCCCGGCTTGCCCGGGGCCCCGGCCCAGCCCGGCCGCAGCTCGGTCACTGCTCCTGCGGCTGGGAATGAGCTCCAGGCCCTGAGCGAGCTGTCGGGCCCGGCAGCACCGAGGGGACTCTAACCCCGAGCCTGTGCTGTTGTGTTGTTTGTCCGCAGCAGCCCCAGGCCGGGGCCAGCGCCGCGGGTGTTTCCCCTCGGCCGCGCCGTGTCCGGGCCTGCAGGGAGCGGAGGAGTCCGGGCCTGCAGGGATGCTCAGGGAGCGGCTCCTCGGCTCTGCCTCTGCGCTGCTCTGACTCGAAAGGTAACTCATCAAACTGCCTTTATTTCCCCAAATGTAGAGCCGAGATGCTCCACGAGTGCATCTACCTGTGCAGGATTTGAACCTTTTTCTGATATTTTCGATCACAAATAGGACTGTTTGCGTTAGAGCACTGGACAAGAGCTACTGTTGCTAATTCATTTCTCCTGTGGTTTTTTTGGGGGGTGTCTGTTTTCTTCCAAACATCTGTGAAATGTCCCTGTGTCACTTGTGCCATCTGCATATTTTATTATTTCCCCCCTTACAGCTGTCTTTATCTAGTAGCACACAGTTGGCTTTCTGACTTTTCAATATTCTGTTGGGTTTCTTTTTTAAAAATTCTATAAAGCTACCAACATTTTTTTAAACCTGTAAAATACCTTAATTATATTTCACATTGTATTAGTCTGGTTACCTGGGTTTTTCTAAAGCTTGCTATGCTATAAAATAGATGCCTCAAATTGATAATTTGAATTGGATGCATTAACTTGGTTGATGTTGCAGAGTGGTGGTAACTCTACAGAAAAGTTAAATGTCTTCAGAGGACAAGGAGGCTCAGGAGGACGAGCTGCTGGCTCTGGCCAGCATCTACGATGAGGATGAATTTAAGAGAGCAGAGTCTGCCCAAGGAGGAGAAACAAGAATTTGTCTGGAATTGCCTCAAGACTTCAAAATTTTTGTGAGGGGTGTGTTGAGATGTTTTGTGTTATCCCAAGGGAGGCTTTTTCAAGCTCAGGTGGCTGTTGGGGAGTGACCTGAGGGAACAGTGACTGGACAAAGCTCTCTGCTGTGCTTGTTGGGGATTGTGTTTGAGCAGTTTAATCCTCAAACACAGAACATCTTCAGTGAGCTTTAAAATCACAGATGAGTAATAGTACCTCTTCAGAATAATTAAGTTCATTTATTGGGTTTTTATTCCCCCAAGGACATGTGTTTCCAGGCTTCTGGTTTGTGCAGGAGCTGACATTTCACAATGCTGCTGTTTAACTGCTTTAATCACAGACCTCCAACCCTGTGACTTTTTACTACACTGAGAGTTTTGTTATTTAGGGTGGAACAACTAGTTTTAAGCCCAGAAATATATCAAAATAACAGGCATTGGGTGCTGTCAGAAACAGCAGCAGTTGGTTAGTTTTCATTTTTCTGTTATTTCTCGCACTGCCTCGCTGGGCCCTGGCTCAGGCAGTTCCACAGAGAGCCTCCAGAGCAGTGGGTTCGAGTATTCCGTGTGCTTCCTGCCTCCCCTCGTGCTGAATTTCGAGTTCCCACCTGACTACCCATCGACCTCCCCACCCATCTTCACCCTCAGTGGGAAATGGCTCTCCCAGGCCCAGGTTTGCAGAGGATTTTTTACATTTTGACTGCTGAGTTAATAATCAACAGTTAATCAAAGCAAAAAACAATGACATTGCTTCCTCATTTGGCTGTTCTTTTGTCTCTTGCTGGTTTTCATTTGATTGGTGTTCTGAGGAAGGAAAACTTGCATCTGTGAGAGCTATTTTAAGTGTATTTTAGGGATAAAAACTGCTGAATCTGTAATCAAAGTTTGCACTAAGGACTGTGTGAGGGGAGGACCCAGTAAGGAGTTACTCAAACTCACTGAAATCAGGAATTCTTTGTTCTTTCCCAGCTCAGCGCTCTTTGCAAACACTTGGACAATGTTTGGGAAGAGAACCGAGGCTGTGTGGTCCTGTTTGCCTGGATGCAGTTTCTGAAGGAGGAAACACTGAATTACCTGAATATTTCATCGCCATATGAGCTGAAAATGTGCCCTCAGGGAAAGGGGCAGGGCTGGACATCAGTGGGGCCCCTCGAGGCTGGGAAGGACTGTGGGGGTGCCACAGGCTCTGCCACAGCTGAGGAGGAAACCGTGGATGCCAGGGCTGTGCAGGATGTGGAGTCCTTGTCCAGTCTGATCAGGGAGATCTTGGACTTCGACCAGGCCCAGAGGAGGAAGTGCTTTAACAGTAAGATGTACTCGTGCAGTATCTGCTTCTGTGAGAAGCTGGGCAGTGAGTGCATGCACTTCACTGAGTGCAGCCACGTGTACTGCAAAGCCTGCCTGAAGGACTACTTTGAAATCCAGATCAGGGATGGACAGGTGCACTGCCTCAACTGCCCCGAGCCCAAGTGTTCTTCTGTCGCCACCCCAGGCCAGGTAATTCCCGGGCACAGGGGCTGTGGGGCTCTGGAACCTCACCTGAGTTCAGGGCCAGGCTGTGGCTCTGCGTGGTGGACATTGGCAATCACAGAGTCATTGAGGTCAGAAAAGACCTGCAAGATGACCAAGTTCAGCCTTTGACCCAATCCCACTGTGCCACTAAACCATGTCATGAAGTGCCACATCCTTGGACACCTCTAGGGATGGGGACTCCAAACCTCCCTGGGCAGCTCCTGCCAAGGTCTAAGCACCCTTTCCATGAGGAGATTCCTCCTGATATTCAACCTGACCCTCCCCTGGTACAGCTTGAGGCCATTCCCTCTTGTCCTGTCCCTTGTTTCCTGGGAGCAGATCCTTGACCCCCTGTGAGCTGATGGAGAATCTAAAGCGGATTCATCCCAGCTGTTGGTACCTTTTCACTGACTTGCTGTTTGTTGCTGCAGCAGGCTCAGAATTACAGATGCAAGGAATCACAGAATCCTAGACTGGTTTGGGTTGGAAGGGACCTTAAAAGTCCTGGCAGTGCCACCCCTGCCATGGCAGGGACGCCTTCCCCTGTCCTAGGCTGCTCCCAGCCCCAATGCCCGGGATCCAGGGGCAGCCCCAGCGGTGCCAGGGTCTCAGTGGGTGTGGTGGTGAAGGATTTTTGCCCGTGGCTGCAGGTGAAGGAGCTGGTTGGGGAGGAGCTGTTTGCCCGCTACGACCGCCTGCTGCTGCAGTCCAGCCTGGACCTGATGGCTGACGTGGTTTATTGCCCCCGGCCTGGCTGCCAGACCCCCGTGATGCAGGAGCCCGGCTGCACCATGGGCATCTGCTCCTGCTGCAACTACGCCTTCTGCACCCTCTGCAAGATGACTTACCATGGTGTGTCCCCCTGCAAGGTCACTGCAGGTGAGGCACCTGCCCCGGGCTCTGCAGGCACACCCAGGCTCAGTCTTGGCTGGGACAGTCCAAGGCTGGGCGAGGGAAATGCTCGCCCTGAGCTGTCTGTAAGGAACGTGCATTTGGAGGAGAGCTGTTGCTGGCAATTAAATATTCCTTTGGAGAGACTCCTCAGCTCAGGAGCTCCCTAAACTGCTGCTTGTCAAATGTTGAGAGGCTGTAGCAGGGGAAGAATTGCTTTTATGTTTTTCACTATGTTTTGTATTGTCAGAGTTAGTACTGAAATCAGGTGGAGGCTTCTCTCTCTGTCTGGCCTCAAAATCGTGTGTGAGAATTTCATTAAATATATAGTCAGAAAAAATACTTCCATTTTTAGTTTATTTTACATTGTTCTAACTCCCATCAGCAGAGCTCTTTTATAGTAAAACTGCTGAATTTTGGGGCAGAGTAGTTTTAATATTATCATTTTATGTATTTTAATAGTTTTCTTGCTTTTTAATTCATGACGTTATTGTTCTTTGAGAATTTTTATGCTGCAATTAGCTGGACTTCTATATCTAATATCTTAAAAAAGCTGTCTGGTTTGGTTTTGATTTTGCCTCCCAGAGAAATTAATGGATTTGAGGAACGAGTATTTAGAAGCAGATGAGACAAATAAAAGATTTTTGGAACAACGCTATGGCAAGAGAGTGATTCAGAAAGCCCTGGAGGAGATGGAGAGTAAGGAATGGCTGGAAAAGAACTCCAAGTCTTGTCCTTGCTGTGGGACCCACATCGAGGTGAGTGAGGATGGAACAGAAAATAACCCACAAGGAGGCAGTTCTGGGGGTGTTGGAGCCTCTAGGGAGAGGAAATCTCTAGGAAATCTTTAGAGAACTTTCCATGTCTCTGTGGAAAAAGAGCTGAGGTGATGCTTGTGGACAAACCATGACTGGTGGTCAGGCTCCCACACTAAACAGATCCAGCTCAACTCGGGGTCTGTATGAATCCTTTTGTTTTCCAGGTATTTCAGGCTACCTCTGCTTCACACTGGAGCCAGGAAATCAATCCAGCCTCAGAACAATACTAATTTCCAGTATTTTTAGTATTATAACCAATTTCCAGTGCTGGGATTCCAGCTCCCAGTGAAAACAGCAGTGTGTGGTGGAGCCAGGGGGGCTGTGTTCAGTGACTGCTGTGCTCCTGAGCGCTGGTGGCAGAGAGGGACTGAAGCCTGCCACAGCAGGCTTCTGTTTTCACCATTTCTTGGGTTTTTTTCCCCCAGAAACTGGATGGTTGCAACAAGATGACGTGCACAGGGTGCATGCAGTATTTCTGCTGGCTCTGCATGGGCTCCCTGTCCCGGGCCAACCCCTACCGGCACTTCAACGACCCCTCCTCGCCCTGCTTCAACAGGTCAGTGCTCAGGGGCCTCCTCCACTGCTGGAACATCTCTTTTCTGCTTTTCCTTACAGTCTCTCCCAGATTCTTACCTGAAATTTGTAGCTGCAGCTTAAGACACAGTTTCTCCTCTCAAATATTTGCACTAACAGTAAAAATCAGGAGTGATTCAGGATGTGGTTTTGCTTTTTAAGAGTTTTGGTTTTAAAATTCTGGAGGAGTCTTCTGAGCCTATTCCTAATTTATTTTTTTTTTGGTCAGGTCATGACCTCACCCTTTCTGTGCTGCCACAGCCTGCAGGGAAGTGTTTCCCTGACAGTGCTCAGGAGCAGCTCGAGGATTTGGGGAGAAGCTGCTTTAAGGAGCTGCAGATTTGCCTCACATTCCCGTGGGAAAGAGCCAAGGGACAGAGGGGCTGCTGTGGGACAGGTGACAGGCAGGTCACAGGAGGGTGACAATGGCAGCCCCTCTTGCCTCTCCCACAGGGCACGGATGGTGGTTTGTGATACTGAAAAAATCACATTTTTTGCATTTAGGATGATCTTTTTTAACATTTGACTTTTTTTACACCCTGATATCACTGATTTTCTGTCTTGCAGATTGTTTCAAGCCATGCACGTGGACGATGGGGAGTTCTGGGAAGTAGAAGATGATGATCAGTAGCTTCCTCCAGCACCAAGGTGAACAAACCAGAGACAGATGCTTTTTGTGTGTCCTTTGTTTGCTTTTCACTTCCATTGTGTGACAGAAGAGTGGTAACTGCAGGACACTCACACCTCAGAGCCTGTTGCCAAAACCAAAGGAGACATTTCCCCGTCCTGGGATCACCATGGAATGCACAAACAAACATGTCCATTATTAAAGAAGTCAGAAATTCAAAAACCATTGGAAAAATACATACCAAGATGTGCCCTTTTTTTGAAAGCCAACAATAAAAACTGAAGCCTGGAAGTATTTTGGGGGTTTCCTTTAGGGATACAGACCCTTGGAGACTCTTGGATCATGAATATTATGGGGTTTGGGGTGGTTTGATGGAGTTGTAGTGCTCTCTCTGGGGCTGCTTGGACTGGGGGAGTTTCCTGATACAATACAGAAAATTTCTTCTGTATTCAAACAAAGTTTGTTGCTTTTATGAATTTCCTGATGTGCTTCTCTGGAAAGCAGTTCCTGGCTCTGTCACTGGTACTTTCTAATGAAATTAAAGCTGATTATCCCCAACCCTTCTTGCTGGCTGCTGTGCCTGAGCCTTTGCACCCCTGGGAGCTTGGGCAGAAAATGACCACAGCCATTTCCAGGGATTTCTGAGAGGCTGGTGACTCCCAGTGCTGCTGTTGGATTCCCTCACGTTGCCTGTCCTTGTTTTGGCAGGGATCAGTGCCAAGGCAGTGAGCTGAGGATGTGACCAGTGAGAGGGTGAAAGGTATCAGGAAGAGATGAACTTGAATTCTTCAAGATACTGACAATTACTCTGTGTTCTCAGTTGATGAAGTAATTTATTTTTTATTAACTCTTCATAGAAGAAATTTGATTGTTGATACTTTTGCTTCTGGACTAGATCCTTTATTTCCACTGGTTTGCACTTCAAATTTTTTCAGTAACCAAATTGTTTCTCCTAAAATCTCAGCAAGTGGTTTTGAGAAAGTGAAGGTGATTACTGGAGGCAAACACTGATTTTTTACATGTTTTTCCACTTGCAGAACAGTCTAAAAGTTTGAAATTTGAAAACTAAAATTGCATGTGCTGTGTTCAAGAGCAGCAGAGCCTGCATAGAAAGCTCTAGAGCTGAAACTCCTCAGGAACTCAGGGTGATTACAACTCACTCAGTTCTGACTGAGACTTACTAAACTTACCCTGGGATGTGTGGCCAGAACGAGTGGAGCTTCAGCTCCCTCTGCAGAGGAGTCTGCACTGTTGGAACTGGCACAGAGATTAAAAAGATGAAGAGCAAATCTCACCTCAGCTGAGTCTCTAGGTCAATGTGTAGGAGAAGTGTACATTGTGAATGGTTTGAGTTGTATTTCCTGCACCTTTCACATGCACTAAATTCACTTTAAGATGGTAAATGCAGTGTCCCTGTTTGTCTTCCTTCTGGCATGGATTTGGCAGCACAGGTGTGCCCAGGTGCTCCTGGGAATGGGGACAGCCCAGAGCTCCCAGCTGCAGCTGGCATGGGATGTGTTCTGCTCACGGGATTTCCATGGATGCAAAATGCCCTGCTTTTCCCTCTGAGAAAAACCTGCCAGCAAACACGGGGCAGGAAGGGGGGAGCAGCAGGAGCCCCTCCCACCAAGCTGCCCCCAGGACAGCTTTGGTACCCTGAGCACACTGAGACCAAGCACCAGATACAGTCAAATGTCACCATGTAAAAAATTTAAAGACATTTAGTGAAGAAAGTTACATTACAGATCAACAACTTACAAAATTTGTGTATAAAGAAAATAAATGTTGCCCAGTTTTCTTTTCCCCTCGTGTGAGAGCATTGGATAGAAATCCCAGAATCACATTTCAGAATTGGTGGGGTCTTGGCTGTTGTCCACCTGTGTGGAGTGTCTGTACTTAAACTGAGGCTGAAGCCAGTAGGAACAGTGTTTCCTTTGGGGCTGGTTTGGCATTTCCTCAGAGAAGCAGAAAATTCTGGAGAAGAGAGAGCACCAGGCATGGCAGATCCTAGCTGGGCCTGAACATGAACAAGGGCTTTGTGTGTGACAGCAGTGCCATGCTCAGCCTGAGCTGCACCTGGGCCCCGTCTGGGGGATGCTGCTGGAGCCTCTTCTGCTCAGGGCTTTCAAGTCCAGCCTGTGGCTCAAAGCAGGGCTCAGCCAGGGCTTTATCCTGTCAGGTCTTGGCAACCTCCTAAGGAGCCTGCACAGCCCTGGGGGTCCTGCCCCACTGCTCAGCTGTTCCCACAGTGGGGTTTTATCCTCTCCAGTGTGGGCATCGTGCCTCCACTCAAGCACCACTGTCCCTTCTCAAGTTCCCCCGGTTCCATCTTCTTCCTGCCCTCTCGTGGCTGTGGGTGCTGCTCTGAGCTTTCCTTTCTCCAGCTGGACAATCCTCTTTTCCAGGATTCTAATGCAAGAGTTTCATGGAGGAGGAAGAAATAACACCAGACACTTGTCCTAATTGGAAGGAATACACCCCAAAGTGATCACCCACTTGTTTCTGCAACATTGTACTTCCATTTATCCTGACATTTCAGTTCTGCAGCCTTCAGTCCATGATTAGTCAGTTTACAGATCAAACAACTCATTCTTCATTTCCTTCAGAGAATGAGTTGGTGGCAGAAATTTGTGGAACACAGAACACTGCATCCCATCTTCCTTTGGGTAATTAAGGCAGATGTTTGGCATCTGTCTCTTTAATGGAGAGAAGGAACCCTATGATCATTCTGCTAATTTAAAAACAAATATGAGATCAGTTTCTGCAGCAATTCCCTTTTCTTCCAGCTGTTTTCAGCAGCTGGTTCAGCACTGCCCCAGCACATTAATCACTGTATGGTTTCTTGGATTGGCTCCTCTCTGCTCCCATCTCCTTCATACTGTACAAGGGCTCCACGAGCTTGTTGTGAACCAGCATTAAACCTGATGGAGAGAGGCAAAAGACAATTTAAGCAGACATAATAAAGGAAAGTTCTCCTTCATTGGATGCTAATGGAATTAGACATTACTGTTGTCCTTGTGCCTTTGCTCCCACACCAAGCATTAAGCATTTACCTTCACGTTTGTACTACTGTGATATATTTAAAGAATATACTCCTTTGGGAGTTAATTATACAGCAACACCTCTGCAAAGCATGGCTCGTGGCTCCTCAAAATGTCACAAAACAGCTGCCTGGCCTGGCCAAACATTCACCTTTGAAGTATTTCACTGTTTTGACTTTGAGCTCCAGCGTGGCGTCCTCGTCGCACACGAACACGGTGTTGGGGTGCTGCTGGAAGGCCGACACCGTCCACATGTGGTTGACACCGTCCTCGATGGCTTTGTACAAAGCAAAGGCTTTGTGGGCTCCTGTGATCAGGATCATCACCTGCACCCTCAGACAGAGAGACAGAGTCAGGGCCTGGCCCAGGGGGTCAGGGAGAGCCCAACCACACCCTGCCAAGCTGAGAATGGGGACATGCCTGTCACCCGCCCCACAGCCACTTCTCTGTGCTGCTGCTCTGACTGCTTCAGCTCTCAATGGAACCACAGCCTGGTGGGTCACTGGAATGACCCTTTGGGCACCTGTACACTGAGATTCAGCAAGTGTAGATCAAGGAATAGACTCCAGTAGAAGTGGTCCCACACAGTTTTCATGGCCAGCTGGTGTGACATCAACCCAATTTCTGCAGTTACTCTCCAGGTGAGATTCCTAACCAAAGACACCCTCCCAAACCTTCCTGGCTCCTGGGGGGAACAGCTGCTGCAGGGTTACACAAACACAGGTGCCAGCAGAGACTGAGCAAGAGCCTCCCCATGGTGTTGCAGGATGCCAGGGGACAGGAGGATCAGGCATTCTGTGGCAGGAACACCCGACACCAGAGGCTGCTCCCTAACAGGATTAACCTTTGGCTGCTCCAGAGGGGCTGCAGGAAGCCACTTCTTATTTCCTCACCTCTCTGGCATCCATAACAGTGCCTACTCCAACTGTCAAAGCCATGGTGGGCACTTTGGAGAGGTCACCATCAAAGAACCTGGCATTGGCCAGTATGGTGTCCATGGCCAAGGTCTTCACTCGTGTCCTGGACACCAAACTGGATCCTGGCTCGTTGAAGGCGATGTGGCCGTCGGGGCCGATACCTGGGACAGGGACAGCGTGGGCAGAGGGTCAGCTGTGGGAGCAGGGCCAGCAGCTCTCCCAGGAGAAGGACAGGCAGTGCTCCTGGGAACACTGAGCTGAGCTGCAATTCCTCTGCTCCGCCTCACACTCGTGTCTGGTAGGAGCAACAGCAAGAGCCCCCTCAGAAGCCACCAGACAATTCCCTGATTGTGCTGGGACAACAACAAAGCAAAGTAGGTGGCAGAACCTTATGGGAAGAGCTTGTGTGGGAAAAGCTACTCCCAGCAGTTTCCTGTTGCCAGTGACAATGGATAAACACTTCACATTTGTACAATTCTAGCCCTTCCCATTTCTTCTGCTAACACTTCCTGAACAATTCACTGACTGCACTGAAAGACCTAAAGCTGGGGGTGGTATGTGGGGAGGCAAGGCTGCCAGGACACAGCAGTGCCCAGGGCCATGGATTGTGGGGTGGATTTCACTGCAAATGCACTGAAAACAAACAATCCTGGCAACAAATGAGAGCTGGGGAGGACAGGCACAGCTTTGGGACAGGGTTTAGAGGCTGCTGCTCTCGGGTTCTCACCTCCAACAAAGAGCTCGATGCCTCCAGCTGCTTTGATTTTCTCCTCAAATGCATCACACTCTGCCTGGAGATCAGGGGCATTTCCATCCAAGATGTGGACGTTCTCTGGTGAGATGTCAATGTGCTTGAAGAAGTTATTCCACATGAAGGAATGGTAACTTTCGGGGTGATCCCTTGGGAGACCTGGTAACAGAACACACAGGAGTGAAGCCAGTGGAAGACTATCACCCATAACAAAGCACTTCCACACCCTTGCAGTGGCTTTGGTGACAGAGCACTGCTCTCTCTGTCCTTTGTCATGCCCTCAGCTTTTAGAGTTGTTTTCATTTCCCTAAATATCAGAATTAAAATCAGCTCCTGTAAGACAGATGCCCATATTAACACACAACAGATGTTCAAAAAGCAGGTGTGTGCTGTGCCTCATCTGTCAGTACCTTTTCAGCCTTTTTTCCATTTCCGTAGTAAGAATTATTAAAAAAACTGTGCAGAAGCCTGGGAAATAACAATAGTCGTGTAAACCCACACTGGACTGCTTATTCCCTAATACTGCTTGATTGGGATTATTCACAGAAAAAAAACCCTCTTGACTAGGATAAATTAGCATTAGCAAATATTTAGCTTGTATGTTTTTCACCTTTGGATCTATTTTTTCTGAGAAGACTGTTTCACCATGACTTCAGAAATGAATCCTTTGCTATCTCAGCAGGAGATACCAGAGGGCACTCAGGGAACACACTGGTCCTTGTGGGGACCTTTATAATGGCAGAGCAAAGGTGGAAGTTAATGCTGCACACTGCAGTGATAAGCTGTTCCTTACCTGGTCAGTACCTGAGTGCAGCTAACACACAGCAGGGTCTGCAATAGTGTGCAGTACTGGACAACACCCAGCATCCAGTTTTGTCCATATGCTTTCAAACCTAGGGAAAATTTCAAATTTCTCCCATAGGTTTTCAAATTGTCCCCCTCTGCTAATTCCCTGGAGGTGTTTAAGGAAAGACTGGAGGTGGCACTCAGCACCATGGTTTAGCTGACACAGGGTCATAGACTGGATTCAATAATCTCATTAGTCTTTTCCACCCTAACCAATGCTGTAACTCTGTGTGAAATGTTGCCCATCTTACCTGGACAGGTGGATTTCGGGCACCGCCAGGCTCTGCCAGGCTAAGGGCCCAGCAGCTCCGGGCCGGGACAAAGGCACAGGACAGGCTGCGGCACTCACCCACGTACTCGTCCATGTTGAAGGTCTTCACGTACTTGAAGGAGAGGTCCCCGTTGCGGTAATACTCCACCAGTTTGCGGTAGCAGCCCAGGGGGGTGCTGCCTGCGGGGAGCGGCCGCCTCAGCCGGGGCAGGGCCCGCGCCGGGCCCCGGCCCCGCGCCCGTCCCCCGGCACCCACCTGTGGGCAGCCCCAGCGTGAAGAAGCGCCCGGGGCCGGGCCCGAACTGCACGATGCGGTTGCGGATGTACTTGGCCGCCCACTCGCTGGCCTGAGAGTAATTCTCCAGGATGATGAGCTTCATGGTGAGGCCGCCCGGGATCGCCTTAGCCGGGGATCGCCGCCTCCTCCCGGCACCGCCTCTGTCCGCGATCGCCGCCGCCTCCCGGGATCGCCTTGGCCGGAATCTCCGCTTCCTCCCGGCTCGCCCCTGCCCGGGATCACTTCCCGTGGGCGGGCGGAGAGCGCGGAGCCCGGCCCTGCGGGAGGGAACGCGGCGGGGCCGGAGCCGCGGGGGCCGCGGGGGCCGCGGCCGCGGGGGCCGCGGGGGCCGCGGGGGCCGCGGGGGCCGCGGGGGCCGCGGGAGGAGCGAAGCGCTGTCCCTGCCGAGCGGCCGCTCGCATGAAGCAGCCGCCGCACTCTAAGTGCGCCTGTTGTCCGGGCAAAGCCGTGGGAAGCAATGTTTCCTCCAAATACATCAAAAGGGCCAGAAATGTCGCGATGTGGCTCTGCTGGAGTGTCACCATCACAGCAGGATCCACCTGACTCTGTCCTTTTCAGCCCTAAAGGGAAGCTCCCAGCCTTGTCCCACCAAAACGAGCTGCTCTCACGCTCGAACTCTTCTGTAGGGATTCACTCTGGGGTATGTTTGGGTCCTTCTGGGGGATGGAGAGACCATGATCTCTGTCTGTCCTTGCTGCTCCTGGCACGGTGATATCCCCAAAACACCTTCCTGCTGTGGCTCCAGCTGCCTTCAAGTTCTTGTAAAAATGTGCCCGACCTCTCCTTGCACAGGTTTGGTTCATCGCTGAGATACAAAGCCCTTACTTCAAAGTTAGACCGATTTTCTATTCCATCAGAAGGAAGAATGAGCTACAAATTGCTTCGCTGGGATCCAGCCCATGCAATTCCTTTTCATGTTAATAATTTAAATTCCCTGGCTAGAAGCAGCGCTCCCGGTACTGTGTCGTGCTGGAGAGCCCCTGGTTTGCCTTGGGACGGGAATGACGGGTGTGGCGAGCTGTAGCCGGACGGCTGTGGGCAGACACGGGAAGAGTTTTAGGCCACAGAATCTAAATAAATCGCTCGGCCGTGTGTTCCATGAGCAGTGCCAGCCCACGGGCAGGTCTCTGGGTGGCTGGTGTTGGGTGAGGAGCTGCCAGCAGCGGCATTCCCGGCTCTCCCGCAGGGCAGGGCAGCCTGGGCTCTGCCTCTGTGGGACACAGCTCTTCGCTTGTGCCATCGGGGCCATTTCGGTGCGACAGAGCCATGGGTTCCAGGGACAGCGGCAGGAATGACGGCATCGGAGGGTTCAGAGGCACAGGACCGAGCTGCTGGGCTAACAGGGCGCTGTGCCCCCTGGGATGGAGGGGACGGCGATCCCGATGAGGTCTGGACCCTTCCCATCCTGGAGCTGCTTCAGTCCCTTCTCCAGGACGCTGCCGGCACAAAGGACACCCGGTGAGCGCACACCTGACCTGCACACACACCTGGGAGCTCCCGCACCAGCCCTGCTGTGCCACAACTGCAGCTTCTGGTGCGCGAAGCCAGAACGGCTGCAGGGCTCGGCAGGGAGGGAGCGCCGGCGCTCTGCAAAGAACCCTCAGCGCAGGGCTCCGCGTTACCGTGGAAACGCGGCCAGCGCTCGGAAATTTCGGAAAAGCAAAGTCTTTGGAATTGATTGCAGGCACACCATGGACTTCCCTCGGCGGTGAGCTCTAGGGCAACAGCCGGGGTGACTTGCGGGTTGTGGGCTTTGTCTGCCCTCCGAGCGGCTGCGGCCAGTGTCACCCCATCCCCTGCTCCCAGCTCACCTGCCCTGCCTCTCCCGGGACGTGAGGAGAGCTGCTGCCTTTGACGCCGGCCTTGCAGCCCCCCCAGCTGCTCCCACAGCGCCCTTGTGGGGATGGGTTGGGTGAAATCCAAGCGTTGGAGGGCTCTGACCTCACAGGGCTTTCATCTCCCCTGCGAGTGGCTCGGGCAGCTGCGGCGCACAAAGATGCACGAGGAGCCGACAGCGCACTGTAAAAGCAAAACATGTTTTGGTGAAAGCCAGAAGTGCAGCAGAGGCAGGCAGGTGCCCCCGCGCTGCCCACAGCCTGCGCATCCCGCGGCTCCCCCGCTGCATCCTCCGAGCCGCGCCGGGGCTGCCTCAGGCGTGTGACTCGCATGCAGGGTATTTTTAGGTATGATAATTTCTACCCGTTATTGTTCCTGCATTTACAGCGAGCTGTTCCCATGCTGAAGAACTTCCTGGTGTCTGAACAGGCTGATTTTCCTTCCTTGCGAAAGCAGCAGATGGAAGGAAACAAACACTTCTCTTCAGGAGAAGTTGAAGTTTAAGGGGGAGATCTAGCAAACATAACATTTTCTTCTGCCCCGTCTTGAAGGGATCAGAGTCAGCAGAGCTCAGAGACCAGGGCTTTTGCTATTGGGAACTGCCTGGGAGCACTGGGATTATTTTCCTGAAAGAGCAACAATTAAAAAATTATCTCCATGAAGAGTCGTCTCTCCAAATCCTGTAATTAAAGAGTCTTTTTAATAACATCCACCATCAGTCACCTCTTCCTGCTCCAGCATGTTCCATTTACCTTCTGACCCCAATTTATAAGAAAAGGAGAAATAATAGATCTGGAGAGAAGCTACTCTTTCCTGCAAGCCCCACTCACATCTTAGCTCTCCCAGCAGCACCCAAACCCTAGTTAGGATATTTCTGGGGTCACAACAGGCTGATGTGTAGGGAAATGCATGAACAGGCAGCTCTGGAGAGTACCCATGCCCGTTGGAGAGTCCCCGTTTTACAGGCGAGGTTCCCATGACAAAGCTGTCAGGATGTCACTCTTCACCAGGTTCAAAACTGCCAGCCTAAGCAGTAAGGGAATTAATCTGCATAGCAGAGTTAAATTAACCATTGGTTAATTGTGATTTCTCCAGTAGGCTGAAGAAATAACAGAGCAACAAAGGACATGAGTGAAATCAGTGATTTGGTGCCCCTAAAGTCAGCCTGGGCTGAGCTGGCTGCGCGATGTGGAGGCACTTTGGAGCTCAGCTCTGCCTTGCACCATCCAGCACAACTCCCTGCTTCCCTCCCTGTCTGCCCCTCGCCTCTGCTGCTGCCTGTCAGAGGAAGAGAGCTCCCATTGGGAAAGTCTTCCATTTCAATGCTGCTGTTGTTTTCATTCCCCCTCCTCACAACACTCGTGGCTTATCGGAACATCACTTTCCGCACGGGTGAGCGAGGCGCTGCTTGCCCCGGCTCTGCTCGGGCTGGCTGCGTGCGGCTGCGCCCGCTCGGGCTCTCCTCGTTCCGGCAGACCCGATGTGACCGAGTGCCTTTTGTTGTTGCAACAAACACCGAAACTGCAGCTGCCTGCGTGTCCAAAGCCCCGTACAGAGCCCACACCTGCAGAACCTCCCGAGGCAGCGGGGCAGCTTCCCCGGGCACGGGCTGTTGCAGAGTCAGAGAATGGTTTGGGTGGGAAGGGACCTTAAGATAATTTGCAGTCACCAGTTTCACCCCCTGCCATGAGCATCCCAGCATTCCAGGTGGCTCCAAGCCCTCCCCAAGCTGGCCTTGGACACTTCCAGGGATAGGCCAGCCACAGTTTGGCTTTTTTGAGCAAAAAGATCAGAGATGATTCAAATACAAGATGGTCCCAAGTACTAAACGTCTTTGTGGCCAAGTGATGTTTTGGGGAGTAGCTTCTGTTAGACAGCATTTATTAATCCTTATCAAATCTCTCCAGATTAATTATACAACTCTAATTCAGGATGTTATTCCACAGTGGGAAATAAAATCTATGTATGTTAAAACCCTGTGAATCCAATTCTTGCACATGGAGTGTCTCTGCCTCCAGGGACACAGGAGTACTTTTGAATTGATGATGGGAAAGTTTTTGTCCAATGCTGTAACTCATTTTTTTTTAATTTAGCACTAAATTAATTGGGTAATTTAGCACTAAAAGGTTAGAAGAAAGATCTAGCTTTAATGTTCTGCTCAGTTCTTACTAGTTTAGCTTACACGCCCTACTTTTGAGGTTTATTATTTAGCTTTTAGTGTTCAATATTTATTACAGAGTGCAGATTAAAAGCGTTCCTTTTATTGCTCAGTTGTACACAATAATTAAAGGAGCACATGTACAACTCCAAGATTTCAGAGGATTCACTCCACTGCACTTCTGTCATACTTTCAATTACTTTCGAACACTTTCACAGCATATCCCGTACGGAAGTCACTAAAATCAATGACTTCAAGCTTCAAGTGTCTCTTGGGAGAAAAGACATTTTGTACTGGAGAAAAACAAAAAACACAGAGGCATGAAGTGATTTACCTCAAATCACTTGGGAAATGAAAGCAGAACCAGTCATGTTCTGTAACCACAGCATCATCTTTCTACTGAGCTTCCCCACCTAAGAAAATAAAAATAAATACAGGGAGAGCAGCTGGAAGAAATTGCCCTTACCCCTCTGGAGTCAGTCATGCTCAGACTAGATGGACTAATTAGGCCGTGATTTGCCTCCACTGGCCCTAAAACAGCTTTGACACAAATGGTTTCACCATTTCTCCAGGATACAGTCCAGTATCTTCTCTGAGGACGTGCACAGGTTGCATCTTATTTTAGTCTCTGTGTTGTTCAAGTCAATCACTGCTCAGCTAATTACCACAGCTGCTACAGCCTTACTGAGGGATGTAATCCCACCTCTGCAGCAAGTAAATCCATCAGGACAGCTCCTCACTGCAGGGAGATTCTCAGTGCCAATTGTGAATCTTGTGGAAAGGTGAAACCAGGGTCTGTCAGTGCCTGCAGCTCTTGTTCCAGCTCCCTCAAAGGCACCTGTGTTGCAAGAGCCCTGCCTCATCCTCGTGTCTCCAGCATTTCTCAGGAGTCACTCTTTGAGGTTATTCATGGCTAAAATCCTTCACAGTGCCTGCCTCTCCTTCAGCATGAGAACGGGGATGTTCATTCATCTCACTAAGACATCGATGAACTCCCTACCCCTCAAAGGCAAAACACAGGGAGAAAAGGATCCAGGCTGATTACGGGATGGAATAATGAGCACTGAGGCCTGTGTTTATGACTGAGTGTGCAGTTTAAAACCATGTCCTCGGGCTTCAGTGCTTGCAACTCTCTGAATTTGCAGTTTGGAATCCCAGCGGGGCTGATTCAGCCTTCCTCTTCCCAAAGCTGATATATTTAAATCTCATCCACCTTGGGGATTGATGTAGGTAAGTTTGTGCAAGCCTGACTAGAGCTGAACTGCGCATGTAGAAAACAAATGTTACACAAGCTGAGAAGTCTTTTGGCCAATGTAACACTGAAGAACTCAGAATAAACCAACTTCTCGCACTGCGTGGTTTCCTACACGTGCTCCTTTTGGAAGGAAGGAGCTCAACACCATCTGCTCCCTGTGGATATGGAAGAGCTGACGGCCAGCACCTCGTGTTTGGTGCAGCAGTCACCGGCCTGCTCCCTGCCTGCCTGCTGGGACAGGGATGAATGGGGTCATGTGTGACCCAGGCTTGGTCAGCGTGGCTCAGACAGCTCTGGCTTCTCAGTGCTGACTCTGGTGTGTCCCTGCTGAGGCAGCATTGTTTGTCAGCATTGCTTTACACCAATTTCCTGACTCCCTAGGTTTCACTAACACATCCTGTGGTAGCTTCCACTCTGAAAATTATACTTGAGTTCCACAATGTATATTTTATGTAGCACACGGAGCCTGTGGGGTCACTCCAGCAGCTCTGGCAGTGCCGGGGCCATGCTGTTGGCTCTCAGCATTCCTGCAGGCAGCGGCACGCTGGCTCTGCACACAGAGCCGGGCTGGCTCCAGGCTGCTTCTGGTCACCCTCCAGCCCCAGTGGAGCTGCCCTGGTTGGAAACCAGCCCAGCAGAGAAGGACCTGGGGGTGCTGGTTGACAGCAGCTGAACATGAACCAGCGTGTGCCCAGGTGGGCAGGAGGCCAGTGGCACCTGGCCTGTCCCAGCAACAGCGTGGCAGGAGCAGGGCAGTGCCTGTCCCCTGTGCTGGCACTGCTGGGGTCACCCTCGAGTGCTGTGTCCAGTTCTGGCCTCTCAGGGTGAGAGAGACATGGAGGGGCTGTGTCCAGGGCAGGGAATGGGGCTGGGAAGGGGCTGGAGAATTCCTGAGGGAGCTGGGAAGGGGCTGGAGAATTGCTGAGGGAGCTGGGAAAGGGCTGGAGTCCCAGGAGAGGCTGAGGGAGCTGGGAAGGGTCTGGGGAATTCCTGAGGGAGCTGGGAAGGGGCTGGAGAATTCCTGAGGGAGCTGGGAAGGGGCTGGAGAATTGCTGAGGGAGCTGGGAA
>VWYI01037247.1:5602-26419 GCA_013399455.1 Anthoscopus minutus | reverse complement strand
AGCGCCCGGGGCGGAGGCCGCGGGTCCTCGGGGGGTCGGGCCGGGCTCGGCCGCGGAGCCGCTCCCCGCCGGCTCGGGGCCGGGTGTGCCCGGGGCCGGTGTTTGCCCAGTTCCGGGGCCGCTGCTTGCTCTGTCCTGGGGCCGAGTGTTTGGCCAGTCCCGGAGCCGGGTGTGTCCGGGGCCGGTGTTTGTTCAGTCCCGGGGCGACCTTGGAGCAGGGCGCTGACCCCGCCGGCCGTTCCCCCCCACGGCCGGGGAGCCGTCTCGTTCCGCACCGTCCCGAGGTCACCGTTAGTTTTCTTCCATCTTTTACGCGTAGACTCCTCTGAAATCCCACTAGGCCAGAGGCTGGCTTTATAGAGCTCTCTCGGGAATTCGGGTCGCTCTTCTCGTCCTGCGTCCCGTTTGTCTGCAGTAGCGGCCCCACGGAGAGGGCCCTCGGGGTGACCCACTTCTGGCAGGCGCCTTTCTGACATCAGACGTGGAGAATTCTTTACTCAGAGTAATGGAGAAATCCCTCAAAACAGCAGACAGCTCGCTCCTGCTGAACCGAGGCTCCCCCAAGAAATCGCTGTGTTGTGACTTTTCCTGGGTAGCATTCCCAGCGTGGGTAGGCTCTTGCTCGGCAGATTTGAGATACACCCTCCCATGGGATGGAATACTTGTCTCATCTGACAGCTGCAGGTCTCCGTGGTTTTACATACTGGAAATGTAGAAGTTAAGTAAAACTTAGGCTACCTTTTTTTTTTTTGTCAGTGCAAAACAGATGTGCTCACTTCCACTGACAAATGGCTTTGTGTTGCTCTGTGACCTGCTAGGGACAGATAACCAGGTCTCTGCACTAATCACCTTTCCTGGCAGAGTCCTGCTGCTGGTGTTGACCCCAATAAATGTCTTTGCAGATGCCTTTTCCCAAGGGATCTGCAGCGTGTCCCATTGCCCTGAGCCGTGGGGATGGGTGATGGAATGGCTGAAGGAGCCTGCTGCCCTGGGGTTACCTGGGGGATGCACACTCTGCTGCTTTCCTGCCAGAGGGGTGTGTAAAGCTGTTTTGTGCCAGCTCAGTGTTGTGTCTGCTCACACCTCGGGCAGACCCAGGGCAGACTCATCTGCAGAGCCCTGTGGAGATTAGGGAGCTGGGCTGTGCCAGAGGATTTGCACTGCTAAAGACAAGCACATAATGGAGGCCTGTGGAGCCACTGGTTTAACTGGAGTGAGAGGCAGATTCTCACATGTAAATGTATTTACTTTTGTGCAGCTGCTTAGAAATTGCTTCTCTTTCCTTGCCTTCTGCCAGAACCCAGGTAGTCCTTTTGTGATGGGTGTTATCACTGAACTGGCTCCTAATGCTTGTGTTGTTTCAAAAACCCTGCAAGCTGTGGAGATGCAGTTGGGATTTAGACAGAGGATGGGAGAGTGGGTGAGTCTCTGTAGCATTGAAAGTGTCAGTTTTTCCCCCATATTTTGAAACTTACTGTGTGTGTGAATGTACAATAGTGAATGTACCAAGTGCAAAGGAAGAGAGGCTGATAGTGAAGTGATAACTGTAAGGGCTACAGGTGAATACAGGACCCAGTCATTGGAGGTAGCTGGAAAAATTCACAGCAGGCTCATTTAATCCTTTAAATTATTGGATTATAAATCAGTGGAGGAATTTTTAAAGCTTGATCTTTTTGGATGATGGGGTAATGCATTAATGGAGTTGGTTATGTAGGTTGGTGGTTCTTGTACTGGTAAATGTGATTTTGACTGTCCAGGCATGGCAGGGATGGGTTCCTAATGTATTCATGTGCGTGTGGATGCAGCTCTGAGGTGTGGGCACTATGGAACCTATACAGTATTTGTAGGATTCCTCAAGTACCTGTATTTTCAGGAAAAAAAAGGTGGGAGTTAGTGACCATGATCTGAGCACAACAGAACTTGATACCCGAGTTTGAGACCTGTGTGTTTCCTCTCCCACCCCTTCCTCAGCCTTGCAGGTGAGACGTGGGAAGGTGGGAATGTGGGAAGGTGGGAATGTGGGATGTGCTCCATCAGCAGCCTCTTTCTCCCCTGCAAACTCCCAGCCCGTGTCTGTTCACCATCGTGGGCAGTGTGCAAGGGGCATGTGCTGATTTATTTTCCAAAGCCAACCCCCTAGCCTGTGGCTTTGTTCAGGTTAGAAAATCTGATAAAAAGTAGCCTGCAGTGATGTGAGTCTTGGGGTGATGTGAGTCTGAACTCAGTACTGAGAAAGTGCAGCTCTATGTAAAATAAAACTAAAACTCTGAAGAAGGGATTTCAGCCTCCCTGACCCCTTCCATGGGGAGCAGGGCTGGGACAGGGTCAGACTGCTGGATCTGGGTCCTCCTCTGCAGGCCAGGAGCTGGGGCTGCGCTTGTGGAGCTGCAATGGAGAGGTGTGGGAAGAAGGAGAGCTGCAGCCTGCCCTGGGACTGTTATTCCAGGCACTGCTGTGTCCCCAAAAAGGGCCACTGAGAGGCTGTTGTCACTTCAGTCTGCCTTTGGGAAAGTTATACAGGGATGTTGTTGGGATTAGGGGGCTTAAAGCCTTTCCATCATAACCCTGGATTGAGAGTTCAGTTGGCAGAACTGTATTTCATCCTCAGAATAGAAATTACCCTCCATCCTGGGAAAAATAGCCCAGCTTTAACAGGTTTATTTACACTCTGTGTTTTCCGGGCATGCTTTGCACTTGGAGCATTTGAAAATATATGTGAGGTGTATGAGTAATGTAAACCCACCTAGGAAATGGTGGGAGTGTTAAATAATGAAGACGTATTCCTTTCCAAGTGCTGTGTCTTCCTGTTCCACTTGTTGAAGGTTTACATGGATCATGAATCATTCCACAAAGGGAGGTGTCGATGGGGAAAATAAGGAAGAAAGATTTTTCCATTTGTTTGGTTTTTGTTTTGTGAAAACTGTAGAAGAAATACAGTGCTGGAGATGGAATGGGAATAGAGTTTAAATGCACGAAGGGCCACAATGCTTCTTTAATATCTGGGGGGATGGAGGGAAGCAGGGAGGCAGGTATCAGTTGCTGCCTTGTGTGTACTTCAAGCTTGTGTTTAATTTTTCAGCTGAAATGGGCACACAGATTGAAACTAAAAATTGAGAACATCCCAAATCTTTTCATGTCAGCAATTAGAATCAGAAATGTCAGTGACTGTTTCCTCAGTGAGGTCCTTGCAGTGTGCAAGATGTGCTGGCTAATGATAAGAATAGTAAGAAAAGTTGCAGGGTAGGTTGTTTGCATATTTATTTTTATATTTTATTTTATTTGGAAGCAGAATAGGAGATGCCAATGACATAAACCCAGTAAAATTAGAAAAATTGCAGAGTAAAATTGTTTGTGCACAACTACTTGTTGTGCACTATTGTTGTGCCTTGCTACTCAGCAAGGTTGTGCTGAAGCTGCCCTGTGTCCAGCTCAGGTGACTGAAATCTGGTTATTTTCCTCTGAAACCTCCACTTCTGTAGGCAACACTACCTGTCAGGTGAGTTTGCAAGGGTTTAATGATTCTGTGTGGAAAAGTTATTACAGAATTTAAATATATTCTGTCCCTAAACCTCAAAGGATGTGGGAAAGGCAGGGAAGCAGCAGCAGTCCAGTGTCATCTCACAGCTTGTGTAGCAGGAGAAAATAGCTTTGCATGCAAACTTTAAATACTATATTATCTCAGGTGTCAGGATGGGATTAAATTCTTGAGTTGGGCTTTTTTAGTAACTTTTCTCTCATCACAAAATTCAGTGGGGGTCAGTAACCCCATTGGGAAGTAGCTAAAGGAACAATCCCTGAGGGCTTTGGGTTGTTAAGTGCTCCCAGGAGACAAGGAACCTTTTGCTGTGGGTTTGGCATCCTGACTTAGAAGTAACTGTACAGAAAGCAAGGAGCAAAAGTTCTGTGTGTGTGTGAATTCTGATCCTCTGTCACTGGGACAAGTGAGCAAAATTCAGTGATGAGGGGTATCCAGTCATTCTGTTCCTGCCTGTTGTGAAATATCCACATTTGATCTGTGATGGCGCAGTGGGGATTTTTTTCCATTTAAGAGACTTAACCTTCTTCATATGACCATTTAAGAAATGTGATATTTTAAAATATCCAGATAAATACTAATCTGATTATAAATATTATGAGAAAGCCTTATGCTCTAAGTGTGAGAAATTTAATTACAGCTATCCAAGATTAAAACCTACTTTTTCCATATTAAGACCTTGATCTCTTGAGTCTAGGGCCAGTGTGTGGGCACAGGTTTGTGCTGGCCCAAGTGCTTGTTTCCAGTTTGTCCAGACCAGCCTAACTCCCTGTTTGAACAGAAAGGAGGGAATTAGACCAGCTTGTTTCCCAGGACTGAGGAGCATTTCTGTGGTGTCAGGCCCTTGGCTGCAGTGAGTCAGAGAACAGCACCCTTGTGAGCACAGGTTGTATTTTATGGACATAAAATAGGTTTTTGCCTTTTTCTGGCTCCCGGGGTCGTTGCCATCAGCTGGATGCTGCTGCTGCTTCCTGCTCCACGTTGGTGCTCACTGGGTGCCAGGGAGCTGCTCCAGCTGGGGAAGAACACGTGGGTTTTGGGAGTGGAGGCAGTTTTCAGACCTTTGTTAAAAGGGGGGATATCTCAGAATTTCAAAAGTCACTCTTTTTGGAAAAGCCCCTCCAGCCCATCGAGTCCCAGCTGTGCCCCATCCCCATCCTGTCCCAGCCCAGAGCCCTGAGTGGCACCTCCAGGGATGAGGATCCAACCCCCCTGGGCAGTTCCAGTGCCTGGGCTCCCTTTCCATGCAGGAATTCTTGGCTGGCAGGTGCAGGGAGCTCACTCCCAGGGCTCTGCTCAGGGCTGGTTCCCGTGCCAGGCCGGGGCAGCAGCAGCAGCAGCATCTCCCCAGGGAGGGCTGGCGTGGCCCAGGTGCCAGGTGTGTCACTGAGGGGTGCTCAGCACGCCTGTGCCAGTGCAGGGGACACTCAGGGCTGTCACTGCTCCGGGCAAGTGGGCTGCAGGAGCCTGTGGCAGAAAACAATTATTTGCTTATCAGAGAGAGGGCTGAAGGGTGTGGGTTGGCTTGGCTGGTAGCTTATAATTATTCCTGCTGATTAATAAGATGATGTTAAGTTAAAGGAATTTGCAGCAACACTGGGCAAAAGTCAAGATTTTAACTCAGGGTGTGTTTATTAAGTAAAGTGAAAGTCAGTAAAAATAAGTCTCCTTTTCAGAGATGGCAGTGACTTTAATTTACTTCCAAAAGGCTGGAGATATGTAATGATTGTAATCTATTGCTAAGGCCAAGCTTGTAGTAATGCTGATTTAGTTAGTGTAGTGATGCTGATTTTGTGTAAGGAATATTTGCATGCAGCCTCAGAACTTGGCAAAGGGGAGAGAAAAAATAAAATAAAAATTCAAAATTATGTCAGCTGCCCATATGCTGAGTTTAGGAAATTTGGAAGAATTAACCAATATACTTATGGGAAATGTTTTCTTCAAAGTTTACGTGGAAATATTTCTAAATAGCTTGGAAGATTTCAGCTTTTATGCTGCTGTGCTGTGTATTTACACGGGGCAGGTCTCAGTCAGGGCAAGTGGCAACCAGAGGTGATGGCCTGCTCAGTGCCAGGCTTCTGATGATGGGAGTTTGTTTGAAAATAAATATCCCTGAGTGTTCTATCAATCAACTTTCTGTTGGTTTAGCAGTCTGGTGAAAAAACCCAACCAAGCTGTTGTTTTAATAACTACATGCATGGCTGTAAAGACTGTCTTATTTTATAATGCCACAAACACCAGAACCTTGCCTGAAAAGCCAAAATCTGTCAGTGAATCTAGGAAAGAATTACCCCACAGGCTCAGCAGAACAGACTGAAGTCAGACACTGCTTTTAACCTGGTCTCTGGCTTCTGAAGCCTCAGGGGAATTCTCTGGGAGCCCAGTCCATACCTGGAGCTGTGCAGGGCAGGTGGGAGCTGGGGCCAGGCTGGGGCAGCAGTGCAGCCCTGCGAGGCCTGATGAGTCATTCTTCCTGTCACATGAACCCTCCCTGCTCTGCTAATAGGCACTTAGTTGAATTTTAGATGCCTGGAATCATTAAAAAGGCTGGAAGGCATTTGTGTACCTTGTCCATTAGAAGAAAAATATGTTTTCTATAACTGTAACCTCCTACAGCCTGGAGCTCAACTTGAGAAAGAAGCTGCATTTTTTGTGTCATTATCCATTACCTGAATTAGGATGTTTGAAGGCAGCAGTGAATTCAGCTGCTTTCTCCCACATGACATTGGTGGAAGAACATGTATTTCTTTCTACTATTGAAAGAAGAACCGGTGGTAGGAGTTAATATTCCAGTCCATATCTGTGTCCTCTTTTGTTTCGTTTCTTCCAGTGCTGTCACAGGTAGTGCTTTCCTCCCCCCTCCCTGGTGACTGTGCTCTCAGGCTGTACCTGCCTTCTTTCTTACAGGCATGAGGGGTTGAATTTCTGCCACCCTCTCACCTGGAGAGCAGGTAACAAAAGGCACGTGGAATCCAGAGAGTCCCAGCTGTGACAGAGCCTTTCCTCCTGTTAATTGACCAGGTCCTGCACAGGCAGAGGGAGAAAAGAAGTACTGAATTCTCATGGATAGACTGGCAAAAGCATGGTGGAGCATTTTCTGAGAGTTGATAAACTACAGAGCTGGGGCCATCATGGAATCACGGAATGGTTTGGGTTGGGGTGACCTTAAAGGTCATCCTTTTCTACCCCTGCCGTGTCCAGGGATCCAGGGGCAGCCTCTCTGGACAGAGGTTGACTCAAGCAGTTTTTTTCTGTGTTTTCCTGTCCCTTCCATTGCCCCTTGTGCTCTGTTCAGGGTGGTTTGGGATTTCTGGAGTAATGCTGTCTTGCTAAAAAAAATGAAAGCATATTTTAACAGGCCATTACCTCTCGAGTTAGTTTGCACTTACTTGTAATGCCGAGCTCCATGTGGTTTATAAAATGGGGCATCTTTGTTTCTTGGAAAGGCTTTGAGAAGATGAAGGTTCCTCACTGGGGTGGGAGCTGCTGCAGCTCCTGCTGTCCCTGCTCAGTGCCCTAGGGCTCAGCAAAGCTGCAGGTGAGGCAGGTCCTGCCACCTCCACCCCCAGGGCCTCTCCCTGGCACTGTTTGTCTGCTTCACATCTGGGCAGGGCCCAGCGCTGGGGGTGTGTCCTGCTGACAGCTGTGCTGGGAGCTGCTCCTGCCAGAACACAGATTACATTTTTATCTGGATCACTGATTTCTCCTTCTTCAAGGAAATGGCTCAGCGTTGTCATGTGAGGACTTCTTACCCACAAGCTTTGACCAGCACCCTTTTTTGCTCCCCCATCTGTTCTGTTTAGAAAATGTTGCTGGGTAGCAGAGTGAGCTTCAGCTGACATGGAACTGGAGTGCAGGACTGTGGTGCTCTGCTGTTTTGCTGCACCTGGACTGGCAGACAGTGCTCCTGGTTTTGTTCTGGTGCTTCCCAGTGTAATTTCCTCCCTCTTCCCCCTCTCAGCTGAGCCCTTGGACCTGCCAGCAGAACCACTCACTGTCATCTGCAAAGCCCAGTCAACACTTTCACAGAGGATGTGGCTATAGTGTGATGTGGAACAGACTATGGATTATAGCCTTTCACTGGCACAGAGCAGCTGGGTCCCTGGCAGTGCCCAAGGCCAGGCTGGACAGGACTTGGAGCAGCCTGGGACAGTGGGAGGTGTCCCTGCCATGGCAGGGGCTGGAATGGGGTGGGCTTTAAGGTCCCTTCCAACCCAAACCATTCTGTGGTCTTTGATGTTAAGCAGCAAAAGGAATAAAACTCCAAACCACAGAGCACTTGGGTATCCAAGATCTGCATTTAGAAGTGTGAGCTGATTTATTTTCCCCTGATAAGATGAACAAATAAGAACATCCCCCTACGCCCCCACCCCCTGTGTTAATGCTCCAGGAGAATGGCAACATGTCTCTCCAAAGAAAAGAAAGCAAAATATCCTGGTTGGCTTCAGGAGCAAATGTGTGGGATTGCAGGAGGGAAGGCTGGGGGAGACATAGTTTAGATTTCAGATGAGGGCAGTGCCTCCTGCTCAGCCCAGTGCTTCAGTCCCGAGGTGCTTCTTGGAGGTGAGTTGCTCTGTAGAAAAGCTCAGTGCTTTTGCTGCTGAGGAGCTGAGAAATGGAAGGAAGGGAAACATGAGATGGCAGCTGTAACCTCCTTTCTGGCCTGGTCCTGCTGCTTCCCTGATCAAAGCTGCCATGGCACACCTGCCTCGTGCAAGTGATCCTGGATCTGTGATAGCTCCTGGTTATTTATACAGAGCCTGTGGGAAGCACAGTGCACAAAATAAACCAGCTCCTTTTCAGTCATGCAGTGTGAAAGGTTGAAGGGAAATGGCAACATTTATACTTCTGTGCATCCTTATGTAATATAATGTATCCATGGAAAAAACCCTTCCCTGGCAAAGCCACAGGCAGCAATGGAGCCTTTTGTTGGGTATCTCACTGTATTTCTTTGACTAAAACAGATGCAACTGCAGCTCCTAAGCAGTGTGAGCTGAGGAAGTGCCAGGGAAATGGAAAGGTACTGGGAAGCTGTGTGCTGTGCTTTGCTGGAGTCCAGGTGTGAGGAGAGGATTTAAAAACAACATTAAAACTGAGATGGAAGATTGATCATTTCAAGTGGGGATGCTTCGGAGGGAGGCTGAGCAGCTGCTCTGTGTCCCGTGGTGCTGCAGAGCAGTCTCCTTCCAGAAGAGTCTGTTGTGTGCAATTAAAGCTGCAGGGGTGATGTCAGAGCACTGAGAACCCCCCTAACCCCTGGTGTGGTTCTGTTCAGCTGCAGAATGAAGAGGAGCCGGGCGAGGCCGTGCCGGTGGTGAGCGACGCCCCTCCGCCCTACAGCAGCATTTCTGCAGAGAGCACAGGTACTCCCACCTGGGCAAGGGCTGGCCTTGCTCTGCTGCCCCTGCTGCTCTCCTCATCCACAGCTGCCACTGCAGCACCTTCCTGAGCTGCAGGGATCAGGATTGATCCACACAGCCTGCTGGTACTTGTGGTTTAGGAGATGCAATTTGGCTGTGTTCATCTGATGTCATCCCATCAAGGGGTGTTCAAGTTACAGTTCACAGTGTTCTCAGTAAATTGAAGACAGTTAAAAATCAAAGTGCTGTGAGGATTTGTGGTTCCCCTCTCATTATCTGGCATTTGGATGATGCTGTGCCCCTTCCTTAAAGGGTTTAAAGAATTCCCTTCTCCTGTACTTTCCAACAACTAAGCACTTGGTCATAAGGATGGGACTTTGAGTCATCCTCCTGTCCTGTCACTATTAACTTTAATAACCACTTGGATCTGGAAACGTGACTATTTCTGAGTATCCAAGTCAGCAGAGGCACAGCATGTGGTGTTGTTTTAAGCAGAAGTACAGCCAGACATGTTCAGTGAGTGTTCAGTGGTTGCTGGCTTTCAGAGAAGGTGCTCCTGTGCTTTTCACTTTCTGTTTTGGGATGGCAGGAGGCTGGAATGGATGGCAGGGTGGGGAGGGGGCTCCCTGGGGAATGGGGCTCCCTGGAAGTCACCTGGAGCACTGCTCATTCCCAGCACAGTGTTCTTAGGGAAGTGCTGAGTCCCTCCTGTGTAACTGTTTTTGTGCAGCTTATTTTGACTACAAGGATGAGTCAGGGTTCCCGAAGCCGCCGTCCTACAACGTGGCCACCACTCTGCCCAGCTATGACGAGGCCGAGAGGACCAAGGCTGAGGCCACCATTCCCCTGGTGCCTGGCAGGGTGAGTGTTCCTTCACTGCTGGCTACAATTTCAGCTTTAACTCCTGCCCACTATGTGTCATGACTTTTAAAATTTGTGTTGGGTTTTTTGTGGTTTTGAAGCTTTCTGGAGTGGTGGTGTTCCACACTCCTGAGAATCCTGTGGCTACTTTTTTTTTTGGGTTTTTAATTTTCCTCTGAGCACTGTGATGATGTCAGACACCTCAGCAATGCCAGCATGTGCTAGCCAGATTAGCTTGGCAAGCTGACAGAGGGGCTGTGCTGTATCCCTGTGCACTGACACTAGGGTTTTTGTTGGGTTTTTTTTTCATTTATAAAAAAGATTTAGGATTAATTCTTCAGTTGTCTGACATATCTACCCTTGATACTCTTGCTTCTTACTTAGTTGACTTTTCTGGAGGTCAGTATAGCTGATTCAAGGACGATAAAACCATTCTGTCAGAAATATTTCTTTTTGTTTTTTCAACATTGTCTCTTGTTCAGCCATTCCCTCCACCCCTGCTAGCATGAGACGTCCACTGCTCATTACACTTCTTCACAGAAGTCAAATTCCTTGCTGAGATGATAATTTTTTGATGAGTTGAAGAATTCTTCACAATGAGAACAAGAACATGCTGGATCTTGACTATGTTAAAAATAAAGATACATTTCCTATTATATAGATAACATTTCATGCCCTGCACCATTTCAGAATGAGAAGCAGGAATTTTCTCGTGCTTGCATTTGTAGCCTTTTGAGATTTAGGATTCCAGCCCTTTTTTTGAAGAGTCACACCCAGAAGTGGGGTTGCTGTGTGGACTGGACTGACCGAAATCCCCCTGTGCTTTGCAGGATGATGACTTCGTGACACGGGATGACTTTGATGACACTGACCAGCTGAGGATAGGAAATGATGGCATTTTCATGCTGACTTTCTTCAGTAAGTACCTGATGGAATGAACTTTTTCCCAAGCAGTGACCCAGAATAGTTTGGGTCACATTTATGTTTATGTAGCACCAGGAAAAACCTGTGTGCCAAGGGGTTTATGGGTTTTTTCCTTGCAATATAAAGGTGTCTTGACCTGCTGCTTTTCTCCTGGTTTCTCAGTGGCATTCCTCTTCAACTGGATTGGATTTTTCCTGTCTTTCTGTCTGACTACTTCAGCTGCAGGACGATATGGGGCCATTTCTGGGTTTGGTCTGTCTCTTATTAAGTGGATCCTTATTGTCAGGGTGAGTTGTGTGGTGCAAAACCATGTACACAGACACTGATACTCTTTTTCCCCAGCAGGTTTTTATCTCATGCTGAAGTTAGTGATAAATTTAGGGTTGTTTTTTTTTTTTAAATAATGAAAATTTTTTTAAGCTACTTATTCACTAAGAAAAGAGATTTTGCATGTTATATGTTGTCATGTCAATATGCTAGAAGTACAATTGTAGTAAAAGAAAAGGAAAATTGCACACCCAGATGTGGTTTGGGAATGCTCCCTCCCTGGAAGTGTCCAAGTTTAAGCTGGACAGGGATTCCTGGGATAGTTTTGCCCTGTCTGTGGCAAAAGAGAAGAGCTGTAGGATCTTTTCCAAGCCAACCCACTCTGGGATTCTGGGATTCATTCTGATTGTGTCTGACAGAGCCACTGGCCTGGACCAGAGGGTGGTTTTGTGCTGAGCAGCAGCAATGCTCTGATCCTGGGAAAGCATTAACCCAGGCAGAGCCAGCCCTGCCTTTGGCCTCTGCAGCCTGCTGTGCCTTAGGCTCTCCTCTGGAAATAAGGAAAGCTTCTGAAATGCGGGGTGGCTGATGAGGAGAGGGAAGCAGGGACGTGGGGAGGTTTGGAGCAGCACTGGGAGAAGGCCGTGGGTGCCCTCTGGTGCAGCCTCCCTGCGGCACAGGAGCAGGCACCAGCAGCAAGCTGCCATCCTGCTCTAGGTTTTCTGGCTCTTAAATGTTTTGGAGGGATTGGGAGAAGATAAATCCATCAGGAAATCTTTATTTGGAGCCTGGGAAATGATGGCATGCAGACACTCCTGGCTGAAAGTTGAATTTCAAGCAAAGCAGCTCATTGGCTGTAAGTAGAAGTAAAGAGCATTAATGTCAGAGCTGTCATTTCCCATCTTGTTTTTTTGAGGCTGGGAATTCTAATTTGTAAATACAGCAGCTCTTCACTTTTCTGTAGACAGTTTTTGTGGTCACCTTCGTAGAGAAGTGTTAAGAACACCTCTGTGTGATTAAGAGCTGCTGGATTAAGAGAGGTGACAGAAGGAGGTGACATTATCTGTGGATTTGACTTAAACATCAGTAACAAGTTTATCTTTTGTTAGTGTGTTAAACATGAAGAGAACAAACCCACAGGAATGATGCTGTTTATACTGGAACTGTGAACTTCTGTGCTCTCATAGTGTTGGTACCTTTCATTTAATAGCAGTAATTTTCCCAGTCAGGAATCTTGTCACTGGATTCCACAGATGTGGGATTTCTTTTCCAACTGTTACACCATCACCTGACAGTGTGATGAATGTGCTGCACTGCTGCAAGCCTGCTCTGCCCTTTCAGAAACTGCAGCTGTGCTTTGTAAGCATCCAGGACACGATTTAAAACAGGAATATTTACCTAGGAGTGTCCTTGTGCCCCCCTGATTGCCAGAGTTCACAGCTGGGTGTTGAGTCTGTCCCATTCCCCTGTTAGGGCTGGTGCAGGAAAACTGTCAGTAACCATTTGTGGAGGAAACTCATTCCTGCAGCTGGTGAAATGCAGCATTCCAGGAGATCTCTTGTGTGCATCCCTGATCTGGTTTCTGCTAAAATTGGTGGGAATAGTTTTTAGTTCACAAATGTCCATGTGCTCTAAGCTATATTTTTTTTGTTTTTCAGTTCTCCACCTATTTTCCTGGTTACTTCGATGGCCAGTACTGGCTTTGGTGGGTCTTCCTTGTACTAGGTGAGTGTCTGGGAGGGGGAAGATGGTTAAAAACTGTGTAAAGGCAGGATTTTGTGAGCATTCCTGGCTGTTAAATATGTGTATGAAGATGTACAGATGGCATGTGACCCTCATACTCCTCTGACTGAACACATTCAGGTTTTAAAGGCACGTGTAAACCCTGTCCTTCATTGCCAGTTCTTGGTGGCAGCATCCTGGTATCATCCAGAGGTTAAGAAGAGAATAAGGCTTGCAACTGATGTTGTGTCTGCTATTGCATCTTAAATGGAAGAGTGGATTGTTGCCTTCCTCATTTTCATTTCTTTTTCCTGCTTTGGGTGTGACAGGATCTTGTTTGGAGCCAGAGTTTTGTGGTTGCCCAAGGAAGTTTGTTTTTGAAATTACCAGAAATGGAAAGATGAGGTGTTATTGCTAGCAAAAATAATTACTGTGTGTGATCAGCTGCTGTGCATCTGTGCAGTGGTGAGGTCCCTCTGTGGTGGTGGCAGGGAGCGCAGCTGCTCCCTCTCCTTGAAGAAGCAACACCTGTGTTAACTGGACAAATGTGTCTCTCTCCCCCCTGCAGGTTTTCTGCTGTTTCTCAGAGGATTTATTAATTATGCAAAGGTTAGGAAGATGCCAGATACCTTTTCCACTCTCCCCAGAACCAGAGTTCTCTTTATTTACTAAAGGTAAATTTTCTGCTTTCATGTATTTGTTCTGCTTTGATTTTAACTCTATTTAGTGACTTTTCTAGGCTACACTTCCCATTGCTTGAATATTTTTAGAACTCAAGGAAGCAGGGAACGGTTGTTTCTTGGTATCCCCTACCCAGCTCCTGAGTCTGCAGAGCCCAGTCTGACCCAATGGGAGGCAGAGGAACACTGGACATTTCTCCCTGAGTTTTTGCTGTGAGGAATTGGATATTCATTTGATTCCATGCCTAAACAGTGTGAGAACAAAACCTGTGCCCCTTGGTACTGCATTGTATTTGGCAAATGTGTCTGTGAGAATAAATCACATGCCTGAAACACGTGGTGTGTCCCAAACCCGAGGAGAGGTCACTAACTGTTCTTAGAGGGGTGTGCCAGTGCCTTTGGCTTTTGTCCCAGCACGAGCAATTTGTCTGAATTCTGCTGTTTGAAAGTGCTGCCAGGTTCCTGAAGAAACGACACCCTTGCACACCTTTGCTCTCCCCAGGCCTCTCCCACACACCTGAGCTGAACATCTTGCAGAATGATGCAAAAAGGCACCTGAGTGCCTGGGAGTCTTTTCCTTCAGTGTTGAGCCTCAGCCTGGCTGCCCTAATGGGGCTTTAAAGGAGGAGGCTTAAGTAGCTGAAGCCTTGTAGCATAATTTCCTGCTCACAGCAGATAATGGCCTGGCATTAACTGTCCCTCCCCGAGGGGAAGGAAATCCTGGAATAGGTTGTTTCCCAGCTGGGGAATGCAACATGATGCTCCCTTTAGAAATAATCATAATAACACTCCATTTCCCCAGACAGAGGCAATTGCAGCTGGGACAGTCAAAGAAACCAAACCAACCCTAGCTTTAAATTGGGGGTCATTAAATTGTTGAGATTTGAAAACCGAGCCTTAGGTTTCCAAATGCGCTTCCCTTTTATTAGAAACTGCAAATTGCCCACGATTCTCCTTCATTTCCAGGCTGTGAGGGGAACCTGCAGCACAGAACAGCCTTTGTGCAGTGTTTTCCTCTGGTGATAGTGTGTAAAAATAGTTCAGCCAATTTCTTTACATGTTTCAGTTCTGTTGAACAAAGTTCTGGTTTGTGACATCCTCCAGGATGTGGAATATCCTCCCAGATTCCTGCTGAGTCACCAGAGGGTTGATTCCCCCCACTTTCTGGTCACAGAATGTGAGCATTTAAAGTCAGCTTTATCTCTGTATTTTATCTGACTGAACAATTTTTTTTCATTTTGCTCCTTTACCAAAACATTTTTTTTCTTTGTTTCGTAAAGGTACTCTGTGGTTTCTTTTTCCACAGACTTTTCCTGTGTTTGAAATTTGAAATTACTGTTTTAGAGACCTGGCTTCACTCCTTGCTTGTGGAGTTGCAGAGTGTTTAAATTCTTATTTATGTGACATTTAAAAGCATTTTCAAAAAGCACTATTTCTTTCAGATATGCTGAGATAAATGGCCAGAATAATTCATAAATATTACGACTTTGATACTTCCCCTGAAAATAAATCTTTAATCCTGAATTCTGAGTGAGGAAACCACAAAAGACTTGGATTTTTAGTGCATTATTGTCCTTAGATGAGATTTCCTCTTCAGGGCATGATGCAAAGGGCACAGTGAGGGGTTATTTTTATTTTAGAGCCGGGATAATTTTTAGAAAATTGTGAGGGGAATAATGAGTGTAAACCAGAAAATACAACCTGGTGAAATGAATGCAGTGGAAAGCTGGAGTTTACTGTTCCAGCTGCATGTGCAGCAATGGACACAATCCTGGAGTTAGCCCATAAATACACACAGATTCCTGAGCATCTTGCAGGAGTCACATCATTGTGTGCTGAGACACTTCATAAGCCCTTAGACATCCTGTGCTGTGTGAACGACATCCTCCTGTTATCCACAATAACCCTCTGACTGCAGTTTCAGTGTTCAATATCCTCCTCCAACAGATGTTTTCTGGCAAACGTCTTCCTGCATTAGTGAAATCCCCCCCAAGAAGCAGCAGGACACCTGCAGGAAGTGAATCAAGGCTCTGGAGCAGAAGAAAAAATAATCACCTGCTTTAAAATAAATAAATAAAAGTACTGTTGGAAAAAGGAAAAAAAAAAAAAGGAGAAGCATTTCTTTCTATTTGTTTTTAGGTGTAAAATTTTAATAATTAACGCGGAATTCTGTAATTGTTGACTCATTAGTGGCTGATGTTTGAAGCAGCTCTTGCAGTGAGTCTGTGCTGTGCTGGTGGAGCCCTTCAGCCCCGGTTTGTGGTGCTTGGGCAGCAGGAGCCGTCCCGGGGCCAGCAGGGGCCAGGCTTGGGCTTTAGTTCCTTCAGTTCCTCCTCCAGCCTGGGAGCTGCCCGGGCTCTGCCTGTGCTGGGCAGGGTGACACTGTGTGACACTGTGCTGGGCAGGGTGACACTGTGTGACACTGTGCTGGGCAGGGTGACACTGTGTGACACTGTCCTGTGCCGTGTGACACTGTGTGACACTGTGCTGGGCAGGGTGACACTGTCCTGGGCAGGGTGACACTGTGTGACACTGTCCTGGGCAAGGTGACACTGTGTGACACTGTGCTGGGCAAGGTGACACTGTGTGACACTGTCCTGGGCAGGGTGACACTGTGCTGGGCAGGGTGACACTGTGTGACACTATCCTGTGCGGTGTGACACTGTGTGACACTGTCCTGGGCAGGGTGATGCTGTGCTGGGCAGGGTGACACTGTGTGACACTGTCCTGGGCAGTGTGACACATGTGCAGGGTGTGACACTGTGCTGTGCAGCCCATGTAACTCCATGTTCTCTGTGTCCTTTCCATCCTGTGTATTCCATGTGCTGTGTCCTGTCCCTGTCCCTCCCTGTGTCCCTGTCCCTCCCTGTGCCCCTGTCCCTCCCTGTGTCCCTGTCCCTCCCCGTGTCCCTGTCCCTCCCTGTGCCCCGTGTCCTGTCCTGCTGGCAGCACAGGTGGCTCTGGAGCTGAGGTGACAGTGTGGGGTGGCAGTGCTCCTGCAGTCCCCCAGCACCCAGGGGCCTGTGGAGGAAAAGGGGTCACAGCAATCCTGACTCCAAGGTGGCATTGGGAATTTAGAGGTGGCACAAGTATTAATTTTAGCAGTCTTTATTCTCGGTGTTGTAGTATCCTGTCCTTTCACACCACCAACTTTTTGGGCTCTCCAGGGGTTTTCACAGAACGAGTCTGTAGTGTAAAACTGAAAGATCATGTTGCAACTTTGTATAAAGATCATCTTGCATAACAAAGGCCTTTCTTTTTCTTTGGCTTGGGACTTTTGAGACAATTCCTAACATACCTGTAATTCTTGCTTTTATAATCTGTGTTAGCAGAGATGTGATGCATTGGAAATGTAGATTTAATGTGCACTCCTGTGCTTTCTGCCAAGTGTTCATTCACTTTGGAGTTTTACTATGTTCAACCTGTAAATACAGCAGAACATCAATAAATGTCACTTCTGTAGCGATTGTTGCTGTAGGACAATATTTAATTGAGTTTTGATGTGTTATTGCACCTGGTTATCCATGACAAACACAGATTATCTGGAGGCATTCCATCACTTTTCCATGGCAGGTGTAACACAGATCTCCAAGGTGTCCATCCTTTTTGTAACCAAGCCTGTCAGGAAATGGTGATTCCATTCTGGGGGGGATTTGTTGGGTTCTTGGGTAGTTTAATGACTTACCTGAGCCATGAAACTGGTTTTGGTTCACAGCTGAACTTCTCAAATGTCCAGTCCCAACAAACAGGCAGTTGGGGCTGAGAGAGATGGATAGAGGTTCCACAGATTCCACTTTAAACAGGAATAAGTGAACACAGAATTAGGAATATTATCCTACAAGGCAAAATCTGCAGCATTAGGGGACTCTGAATCACATTTGCCCAAACTTGGTCGATCAGCCTTGTGTTTGCTCTCCTGGCATCTGAGCCTTATTTGGGCTTGAATATCCAGAGAACTGGAATATTTGGCATTCCTGTTCCTCCTCCTGCAGTGGCCTGAAGCTGCAGACACCTCCAGCTCTGTGCTCCTGTGCAGGCAGAGGCTCAGGAGCGTGGGGAAGGACAGGTGGGTGACAGGGTCTGGAGAACGTGTTTGGTGTGGGCTCACACCAGGCTCAGATACTTGTGCTGGGTCTGTGACAGCTCAGCCACTTCACACCCCGTGAGTGGCAGGGCTGTGGTCACCTGCAGTGACCAAGTCAACACCTCTGGCCCTCCCTGGCAGCCGGGCTGGGCTGGAGGCTTTGGGAGCTGTGGAGGGCAGGAGCTGCTGTGCCATGCTGGGAAGAGAGCTCGGACTCCCCAGGACTATAGGATAGGGGGAATGGCTTCCCCCTGCCAGAGAGCAGGGTCAGATGGGATTTTGGGCAGGAATTGTTCCCTGGCAGGGTGTAAGGCCCTGGCACAGGTGCCCAGAGCAGCTGTGGCTGCCCCTGCATCCCTGGCAGTGCCCAAGGCCAGGTTGGATGGGGCTGGGAGCAGCCTGGGACAGTGGGAGCTGTTCCTGCCATGGCTGGGGTGGAATGGGATGGGCTTTAAGGTCCCTTCCAGCACAAACCAGTTAAGAACTGCATCTTGAGATCTGATTTCCAGTTTCCATGAAAGAAAAGCAGGCTCAGCTGGAGGGAGAAGAGCACATGCTGGAAGAAATCAGCTCTGCCTGTGGAGGAGGTAGGAGCACCACAGAGGGAAGGAGTGGGGTCTGCCCATTGTCTCTGCTCTTCTGTCTGCTCTGGTGGGAACCCCAGTGAAAATATTGGTGCTGATTGTCCATGGCATAATGTGAAACAGAGGATTATACTGAGGAATAAAACCACTCAGCTGGAGACCTCCCAGTTTCTTCAACTGGACATTTCCCCTCGCTTTGGGTAATACAGTTACATGTACAAGAAGTTGATAAATATTGCTGGATTTAGGAATGATTTCTCTAAACCTTTTGGCTTTACTGCAGAAGTCCTTTCTCACCAGAGAAACTCCAGTGAATTAATCCCTGTGTGCCTTGGCCAGACAAAGTCAAGGGCTGACTCATTTTCAGTGGCTTCCTTAGTGGAAGTGATTCACGGGCGGGACTGCCCTGACCTCTCCCCAGGTCTGGGGGGTGCCCCCCGATATCCTGGAGGAGGGGGGAGCAGCTGAAAGGGCCAGAAAATGTAACAGGGGCAGAGCTCATCCCGAGGCTGCTCTGGCTCCGTGTGCCCAACCCGTGCCTGGTGGGCGCTGAGGAAATTCCCTTTTCCATGGAGTTACATGTTCATAGCACCTACTCCTGTCTTCATTGCCTTATATTCAAAAGATGGCACAGCTTCCGTGGGAGCAAAAAAGAAACCAAAGTGTTTGGAAATGCACACAAGACTCCAAACCTGGTAGCAGCTGGATTAAGGAACCTATCTGAAACCTCGTTGAACATGGAATTTACATTTACAAGGGCTGTTTTAGTGCTGATACCTGTAACTCGTCACATAAAACACTTCTCAGTGTGGTGCTGGGGGGGTCGTTGTGTTCCCCCCAGGTTTGGGAATGCCCAAATCCTTTCACTGCTCCGACTGGTTACTCAGCTGGGCTGTCACCCCATCCCACTTCTGCTCAGGGCTGGCTGCTGCTTAGAAGGAGTTCCCCTTGGCGTTTTTTTCTCTGAGATTTTTGGGTAAAATGGACAAAAGCCAGGCTGGGAAGGAAATTATCAGAGGAGACCAGGATTAAGTCACGGTTTAAAGTAAAAAATCAATCACAAAATGTATCGTAGAAGGTAATTTTAAATCACAGGACTTACATGGACACAAACCTTATTTTGCTAAGCTTAAGATATGTTAATAAAACCTCATATCCATGAATATAACAGTACAGCTAAAGGCGGGGGTCTGTGCCAGGCTCTGGAGCATCAGGAAGGTCTGTGCTGGGAGCCAGTGGGTGCCACGGTGCCAGGGGATGAAGCACGATCCGTGTCCCAGGGCCACGTGGGGTGAAGAACAAGAGCACTCTGGACTTGCTTTTAAAAAAAAATCTCATCTTAATAGAAGCTGTGCCAAGTAAGAAATCAGTGTTTCCAAAATACCCATCACGCCTCGATGAGCTCCAACGGGCCCCCGAGCTGTAACCTCGGGTGCTTTCCTCTGGAGCCACCTGGGCAGCGGGGATCGCCCCTGGAGTGTCCCTGGGGGAGGCGTGAGGGGCCGTGGGTGAGGCCAGGGTGTCCCCTGCCCGTGGGAGTCACCTCGGAGTGCTGGCACCTCTGGCTCTGGGGGCAGCATGAGGGGCTTGGGGGGCCAGCGTGCCCCATGCCACCGTCACACGCCACAGGGACAAAGTAGGTGGCAGCTCAGAGGAGCCGTGGGGAGAAAAGCCCATCCTTTTCCCAATCCCGACCAGATTCCGTGTTTGTTTTTGTTGTTGCTTTAACTAAAGTGGTCGGAGCGCGGTAATTAAAGGCTCAGTGGCTCTAATTGGAGTGGGTTTAAACTCGAGGTCAAAATCCCTTCTGGCACTTCCTCTGCCTAATAACCATCAACAGAAATCAAACAAATCCAAGCGGCTCCAGCCCCTAATCTGTGACCAGCAAGGGTCGTGGTGGTGATAAAGGAGCTGAGACAGCCCCGCGTGGAATCGCAGCCCCGTGGCCCCCGGTGCCGAGGGACAGCGGGGACAGTGCCGCTGCTGCCGGGCTGTCCAAGCCCTTGGCCGCGGCTCTCGGGCTGTCCCTGGTGCCGTGGGACACGGCAAGGATGGGACACGGCGTGCTCAGGAGCTCAGCATCACAATCTCACCGAAATGCCCATTTCCTCCGGGCAGATGAAGGCAGCGGGGCCGTGCTGGGGATGCTGGAGGAGGTTTTACAAGGCAGGGCCGATTCCAGGCGGGTGCTGTGCCCCCCCAGGCCACCCACGGCTGCTGCTTCCTGCCACCGCCCAAGGTCACTGCCCTCGCCACTTTAACTGCTGCGCTAATTATGCCCTGAGCTGGACCTTTAAAGTGATCCGGGAGGAGTAAAAAAAAAAAAAAAAATAGAAAAAAGGAAAGCAAAGGGGTTGCAGATGTGCAAAAGCCAAGCTCGGCGGGGCCGGGATGAGCGGGAGCGTGGGGACATCCCCCTGCCCATCCTCACCGCGACGCCTCCGGGAGCTTTTGCCTGCAGTTTGTGTCCTTTTGGTGGTTTTGGGATCTTTGTTCCTGCTCCTCTCTCTGCCAGCCCCCGCACAGCGCTGTAGCAGCTGCACAGAGCGATCTCAGTGTGCCCTGGGCTGCATTTGGAGGCTTCGTTCCCTAACCCTGAGCTGGAAGTCAGGGCTGACCTTGGCCAAAGTCTCCCGCAGGGGATGGAGACGCAGCCCCGGGCTGGGAGCGGGGCCGGGGCAGGCGGGGCAGGTGTCCCCACACAGCCCGTGAGGGTGTCCCCACACAGCCCGTGAGGGTGTCCCCACACAGCCCGTGAGGGTGTCCCCACACAGCCCGTGAGGGTGTCCCCACACAGCCC
>VWYI01037243.1:6159-49096 GCA_013399455.1 Anthoscopus minutus | reverse complement strand
TTTGGACTTATTATGGTTATTCACTCTTAAATGCATTTCACTTGATTTGAGACAATTGAGGCATTTCAATGTTCTTTGAAAATAAATAACAAAATTTATATAAAATTTTTTTAAAGCAATCCTGATGTGTATAAATACTGTCTTTGTATAAACAGATTAAGTATGAGAGAGGGATAGATTTAATGTGGGATAGATTTTTAGCATGAGCAATAGTAAGTTTATGTGTAGCAGCTCCACTTTTAGAGATATTTACACTAATCTGTAATGTTTTGTGCCCAGGTTTTTAAGTGATCAGGATCATTTTCCAACTGAAAACCACAATATTTGCTGTTTTTTAAAAAGTATGCAGATGCCAATGAGTGCTGCATATAAAGCTCCAATGTTCTATAATTATATTAGATACAGTAGCTAAGCCACTATTTTAAACTGCATATTTGTAAATCTATTTGGCAACCAGGGAAAAAGTTTAGCTGTCAACCAATTATTATATGATTTTCTCTCAAAGAAAAACTTTTATTATCCTGAAATATGTAGCATAATACAGATGTACCCAGGTTCATTTTGCTTAGATAAATTTATTTTTCAATAATTCCTGAAATATGACTTTCACTGCAACCTTGTTTCTTATGGGGATTATCTGGAATCTCTGTAGATGGAATCTTCAGTGATACAGAATTAAACATTGAATAAGTGACTGCAACTTGCATCCTGTCTGTGAATTAGAGCTTAGCCCTTTTGTGATTTTTAGGTCTCCTAATTTTATTGGCTCTATTTAATCTCAAAGTGTGTATATAAATGCACACACATGCTCTTTATGTTTTTTAATATCTACATATACCTATACACACATACACTTCCTATTTTAAATGTAACTATAGGCTTTTTTATTCCCCTAAAATGTGTTTGGCAGGTCTGTCCTGTCCTGTATAGGGCATTTCATGGCCACAACGTGTTTGCAGTTACCCTGGAGGTAGCAACATCAGTAATACTGTGCAGCACAGCTGGGGATTCTCTCAGAGGTCCAGCATGAATTCCAAAATCAGCTGAGCTGCAGTAGCTCCACAGTGCATGGAATCTCCTTAGCCTGGGCTTTAACTCTTCAGGCAGAGCAGGAATGGATCTGGCTCAAGAACTAGCCTGATCAGGGTTTGGATCCAGTGCTAAGGTCAATTGTGCAAAGATTTTAGAAGGATTTAATACCAAACAAATGGAGATTCATAGTTGGCTATCCAAAATCCTTATTTCAATAGTCTGATAGAAATATATCAGCCCCAAATTTATTGTATTCTGTGTCATTTTTTCAGAAACAGGTCAGGCACTACTGTACCCTAAGAACAAACATTATTTCCTCCCCCAACACCCTTAGATTTTTTTCTGCCTCCTTTCATTTCTTTTATTTTCTGGTGTGGGCACTCGCATTCACCAGGCTACTTGCCAAGCTCTCTTTCCTTTTGGTGTATTGGTGGAAAACAAGATCTTAATCCTTTCCACCTGCCATGCTGAAGAAGAGTCCTGCTGTTAGGTGTGAAGGTGTGCATCCAGATCTTGCTTTAAAGGGAGGAAGCAGGGATTGCTAGGAGCTTTGCTGGTGGATGAACCACTAAATTGAGCTTGCAGCTCAGGTGGCACATGTGCTTGGGGACAGAGCATTAAGACCAACTTCCCAAGGGAAAAATGCAATCTCCTATTTCATGCCACATTCCCTGACATCAAAATAAGGAGTCCTTTGTGTGAGGACTTTATTCTCCTTCTTACCAAACTGAGCAAAGAGGTCATCCAGCCTTTAGCCTGTGCACCTGAGAAAGAGCCTCTGAGGTACTCAGTACTTTTGTCACAGCAGCCTGGAAGCTGAGTCCTGGCCTACAGGGTCCAAAGTCATGAGGGTAGTTCAGGCTGTACTTGAATTTTCTTCAGGCTTCAAAAGGCAGAATGGGAACAGAACAGACTGAATTGAAGTCTCCTGTAAAATCATATATTGGCAGTCAGAGTTGCACAGCTGAGTAAAGAGAGAAATAACAAAAAGGAAAAAAAAAAAGCAAACATGCTGAGCAATATATTTTGGCTTTTGAATTGTTTTTGTGCTTCTGGATGAGGCAAATAACGCACCCAAGAAAGCATTTCTGCCACTGTTGATATGAGACTAAAGATCTGCATGGAATACTTGCAAATGCATAAATTGTTCACTAATTACATCTTAAACAAACATTTAATATAATTTCAGATTTCACCACATCATACTAATGAGCTGCAAACAACTGTCCTTTGACCCAGAGCTTACAGCCTCTGGCAATTTCCTTTCTACTTAGCACATCATGAAGTCTTTAGATGGCAATTTTACAATATGACATGGTTAATAATTTGGTCTTTTAGAAGCAAATGAAATAGAGAATATTCTTCTAGGGAATTGAAATTATCAGGATTATGCTGCCTATGAGGAGCTCAATGAAACAGGAACAGAAGCATCAAAGTCACTTTTGACTGCAGAATTTTATGATAAATATATTGAGTTCTTTTAATTTCTACTTCGACTTTTTGCTTTTAAAAATATTGTGCCAATACCAGTAGGAATTACCTACTCTGTTACAGGGGTAAATTTTTAAATGCTTTCACCTCTTCTTGTCTGGTTCTATGTGTTCAGGGTATTGACAGAAATTTACTTTATATAGGAAATTATTATAATAAATCTGCTTTAAAAAAACCACAAACTACTGGACAACCTAAAATTCAAAATGAAAGATCCATTGCAAGCAAAAATCCAAGGGTTTTTTCACCCTCATTCTGCACCTAATTTCTAATCTCCTCCCTAATCTGAAAACACACTTTTTTTAGCCCCCACTCTTGTAGAAACTCATCAGCTCATATTCATGTATTTACTTTCCCAATACATAATGGGCAATCACCTCGCAGAAACTAAACAGATTTTCACTCTTCTGAATCCACAGAAGTAGTACTGAAATGTTTTTTAAAAATTGCTTTTATACCATCCTGATGCAGAAGTGATCAGAACACAGTTCTCCAGCTACTTTCCTGATACATCAGGAATGATGCTGATCTTGCTACTTTAATACCCACCAGCTACTCATTCTGTAGAACACATAAACATTTTCTTACAGCTGTAAGGGAACTCCAGTGGAAAAATGAGTTGAACCTCCCCAAATTCAAAAGATATTCAACACTCTTGCTCAGAGCTTAAATGGACAAGGTGCTTCACTTGACTGCTATTTTTGACTAGAGCAAGGATAAATGATTGGCATTTAATTTACTGAAGCTTCTAGACTTTTGAGAACATTTCTGGATCTAGTAGTATTAATTTAAAGAAAATGAATCAACATGTATTATATTTAAGACCAAAAAAAAATGCAGCAGAATCATGTAAATTAAGTTATAAAATAGATTTGAGCAAAGGACTGGAAATTGGTCTCTAGCAACTTTCTTCAGGCAAGTCTAAAGTCCACAGTCAAAAAAAGGGAACGTTTCTGTTGTTCTCTGTACCTTCTTTATCAAGTCCTTCATTTTGTATGATCAAATTTAACCAACTGTAGCATCACGGTACCTATATCATACTACTCCTCTCAGTGGAAATAGTCACATAATTGTAATTAATCAGACAATTAAGTTCTTTGTTGAACTGGGACTTAAACAGAAGAGCCAGAAAAGAGCTGAAGGCAAAATCAAGCCTATGCATTTTAATCTTCTCTTTCTCCCCATGAATACTTCATGGGAAATAACAGGCTGTTTTGAAAGAACCTGCATTTTAAGCACAGTTTGTCCCATAATCCGTATCACACATTTGGCAGCCTATATAACTTTGATAATAGAAAACAAATTATTGCACACCAAATACCAAAATGTTAATTCTGCTTTTCATTGGCTTCATATAAATCCAGATTTTGTAACGGTTTTAGGCATATGGAACTACAGCCCAGGGGCTGAAACAACAGCTTGGTCCTTGCAGGGCTTACAGATCATGGAAAGTGTGTTGTGGATATGTCTTTAAAATGACCTTTCGATGGAAAGAGAAAGAATAAACTACTGCTGCTCAGTGAATACATACAACACTGGATGATAATTACTAAAGGAACTGGTCTGAGCAGGAATATATTAGCAGATGATGTTAATTATTGAAGAAAGAACAACAGAATAAATTTGCATGTAGATGTTAATATGGAAAGCAATGGTACTGAATCTATGTAATACAGTACCTGAAGCAATCACATTTATTTTATGGACTTGAAAAACTGATGAACAAGAAGGTGACTTCTTACTGCAGATGCGCTTCAGGCATTACTTCATTAACAATACAAGAATGAATAATAAATACTTCAAATAAGCTGTGCTTCTCATATCTGTCTCTAATGACTATGTAATTAAAGCAAGTTGAAAATGGGAAGTCTGGTGTGAAATATAGTTCTTAAATAAAATTAATATCTTCAGTGAACTAGCAATTGCTTTTTTCTCAAAAATAATCACAAGGATTTGTAAAATATATTTGCTAATGAACTCGTAAGCATTGGAAACAAAAACCCACTTTTTCTCATCTGTTGAGTGCTATAAAGCAAGAAAGACAGCATAAGGAAACTTGATGGTTTGGAACATGCCTGGTTCTAAAGAGAAGTTATCTATGACATTGCTTCAAGATCAATGGAGTCAATGGTACATAAAGAAGAACACAGCTGTTCAAGGCATGTACAGGAGTGTTTACTTCTCTGTGAGTCTGATTTCTGAGTGGTGAGCTTCTCAGAGGAAATCTTAGTAACAGTATCTTCAATGCAGGGATAATCCCTGAAAACTCTACAAATATTCCCCCCTGCCTCCCCCATAAATGTGTTCATCTTTGTTTTTATTATCTTGTATCAGAAACAAAGCATTTCTGTCTGAAAACAAAGACATTTATTGAAACGTTCTTTTTCTTTTTTTTCCCCACTGACACCAGTCTCTAGGAGGTTTAGCTGTCAATTCCCCACTCAAAGAGAAGTGGCTTGTAGAGTATTTAATTTTCTTAACCTTTAGAGGAACTTGGACTCTTTCAGTCACTGAATTCCCAAAGTGGGATATGTTCTTCAGTATGCTGTCCCAACCTCCTGTCCCAGCTGAACCCCAAATTAAACATTCCCTTGCAAGGGAAAGAATTGTGAGTAGGTGGATAAAAAATGAACCATTTGCAATGGGCAGTTCACGATGTGCCCAGGTAGAATGACTGGAAGATTAACGTGAAAAAGGGCATTAAAATAAAAAAAAACCACAAAAATGCTGTGAAAATGTGCAGCCATGAACATGAATGACTGTGAACACAAACTCATATTTTCATCTTAGTTGAATGTGTAGGATTTAGTTGGGCCTGATCTATGTATTTGGGTTAAAGTCTAACTCCTTGGTGGGAAGGCTGTGTCTCAGAAGTCAGATAACAGTAAAATCACATGAGCAACACTATACTTGATATTTCATCTTCCTCAGGCTTCTAAACTTCTTGTGTTTAAGAATAAACAAAATGTGTTTAAGAAAATGCAATGAATAGGCGAATAAGCAAAGACCTTTGATACTTTCTGCCAGTGAAGATGAGCACAACTAAATAGCTGTAGGCTTGCCAGGGGCTGGTGCACTGATCTGTGATCTGCGTAGGTAGATCTTGAATCTTTGCAGAAAAGAAAGCTGTCATACATGAAAACACAGCAGCTTGCTTGAGGATGTAGGTTTGTAATTCTAAATTTCAACCAGGATAGGAAATTTCTTGTTTCCTAAAGCTTTTTCATTTTGTAAAAGAAACTTGCGTCAGCTATCAGAGAATTTCATTTGGGATCACGGCTGCTTTGCACACATGTCACATTTAATTAAATTAATCCCTAGCTCAGGTTTTAAGAGCCAACTATTGTTGTCTCTAATCTAATCTAAACTGGCCTTCCATTCCCTTAAGAACATGTCTCATATGCAGTTCTGGGGACACACAGAGGGACAGCCCCTAGACAGGTCTCACCTGCAATCCTAATTGCTATTAGCAAACTTTGTTAGCATCCCAGGATCCTAAAAAAAAACCAACTCAGGATATTTTCTGGATATTAATTGAAGGATGTGTAGCAATTCTTTTTTCCATTCAAAGATAATGTGCTATATTAATGATCTAATATGGCATGAATAATTTGCTTTTATTATTATTATTGTCTCTTGTTCCTTCAGTTTTGTATGGTGGCAATTCCAAAGATTTTCTAGAACAAATATATCTTGTAACTTTGAAGAATCCGAGGATATTATGCTTTGAATAGCTCAAAATAGCTATTTTTTGAAATAGTGACTTTTTGAAACCATTCTATATTTTTTATAACTCTGCAGCTTTCATTACAATGGACTATAAAATCCAATATTTGGGCAGGAATGGCATACTGACATACAGGCTTAGAAAATATCTTGCACTTGGCATGTAATAAATCTGCTTTTTTGGATTTATTGGAACATTTTAAACCATTCTTACTGTAGAAGGGAAAATAATCCTTGAATTTCGATTTACTATAGCTGCAGCATTAATGTTTTGGTTGTTTGAACTCAGTGAGGGAAAGACACTTGAGAGAAGGTTCTTTGCATTTCCTTCATTCTTATTTCCTCTATTTTAAAATCATATTTTCATTTGTTTCCCACAGTTTGGAGAGGAATGGGGAATTAGGATATATAGTGGAGATTTTAGTACAGACTACAAGCTGGAAGACCTACAAGCAAGGTGTTTTGTTTTACAAAAATTGTCTTTTCCATTCCATGAATGAAGCAAAGAAAGAATTTTTGGGAAATGTAAAGAGGAAAACATGAATTTTTTCCAGTGACTAGGAATATTGATAGACTTTGCTTTCTGCCAACAGATAACTGAAGTCTTTATTGCCTGTTACAGATTTATCTATTCTGAAACAAAAAAATAAATTAGCTCATGATTCCATATGTATATTTGAAAATGTAATCATTAAGCTTGTTTCACTGTTTTCATTTTGATAGGTTTTCCCCCTGCTGTAGTACTAGCAAAACATGAAGCAAACTTTATAACACGAACATTAAATATTCAGTCCAAATATTAAATGTCTTCTCATTTTAATGCAGCTGTAAGCTGACAATGAAGTCCAAGCTAAACTCTAATGTTACTGGCATAGTAATGTTGATAATTTTCTTTACAGCAACAATTAATGGCAGATTCAAAATTATTATCAGAAATAAAAATTTTGAGACAGTTTAGCTCATTTGTACCAACTTGATGATTCCAATGAGTCTGTAAGCCTGAAAATGGAGGAGCAGAGTTTTAACAAAATTCCCATTTTATTTTGAAATGGAGCAGGTGATTTTCTCCTTGTGAAAAAGAGCCATGACCACTCAGGAGCAACCCAAGATAAGAAGAACCAAAAGATACCTGATGATGATGTATTTTTGCGGGCACAAAGTCTTTCCCAGCAGTTATGACTGTAAATATGACAGAGCTTCAATTCCAGGTGTGCTGTACTCCTGACTGCAGTAGAAAACTGCTGCCTGATACAGCTGGATAACTTGAATTTTTGTTTTTGTTGTATATATAAATCTATATCTATTTATATATATGAGCCAATCCTTCATTACTTTTTTTAAAATACAGGCAGCTGAAAAAAAAAAAAAAACCCAGAGGGATTCATGAGCAGCTATAAGAATGGGAATAGTTTTCAAAGCATTTGAGAGAAAAGGAGGCTATTTTAGGAATAAAGCTGGCATGTATTCTCTATGCAACAACAAAAAATCACTTACAGACAAAAAAGCAAGCAGTTGCAGCTAAGTCTCAAAGACATTCAGAGCCACAAAAGTAGATAAATAAAAGTTCAGTGAAGTTTTCCACGGTGTTGTACACCTTCCGTTTCTTCTCATAATGTTTATTCTTCCCCAAGTTTCCACTTTCCGAAAGAAATTAAAAAAAATTTATTTACATATATATATATTTCCAAGCCCATCCTGGAGAATGTAGACGGAAAACTGATAAAGCCTGTTTTGTAATTATCTTTTTCAGATTAATTTCATAGCCTTGCAAACAATGAATAAGCATTTTCATAAGTCTGATCAGAGCATTTATTCTGCCAAAATTCCATCCTTCTGAGCAGCTTTTGTTGCAGATTCTGGTTTCATAGATTCCCTCTTTTATAGAGAAAGGAAATGGAAAGAAAATGTTCATAAAAGTAGACTGATAGACTGATACCACAATACTAAATGCTTTTTATTATTGCATTCCTTGCTACAGTTTTACTATATAGAAACAGCATTTTAAAGTAGAGAGAATTGAATTTTACAGAACCAAACAGTGTATTGCAAAATGCCATGTAATTGCATCTCATAAGGGATTGATCTCGTGGAATAAATATTGAAACTAAAAGTTGTTTAATTTAGTCTTTTTCATTGTTTGCTATTGTTCATGTACAATATTTGTGAAAAAAGTGATTTTTTTTTCCCAATTTAGAATTACTAGTGTCATATCTGTTTCTGTTAGCACTTCAATCTATGGCCAAAATTTCTTCTGTTTTTTTTGTACTGCACTCCCAACAGGCCATATTGGTTGTAGCAGCTCTGGGTTGTATAACATTTTTAATAAAATTACTTTTACTTTCAATAAAGAAATAATCATATATTCAACCAAATTCCATGTAGAGACAGCTGCCTGCTCATTGAATGGTCTCCAGCAGCAAATAGGCACTAAAGGACTGGATTGGTGTTGGATGGATCTCAGTAGCAGCTGTGGGGTGAAAAGAGAATGACCCATAGGTAATGCAGCTCTCTCTGAAGAACCAAGGGAGCACAGAAAATGTGCTCTGTGCTCCATCTTTCTCCCTATTCAACTGCATTGGTTCCTCTGGGAAATTATTTTATCCAGATATATGGAGAAAGGAACCTCCCAAATCAGAGGGCAGTAAGGATGCAAAATCTTCATTTTTCTTCAAAGGAGCAATCTGAAGATGCCGATTTTTGCACAGTGTTTTTTCTCCTCGAAATCATAGCAATGCCTAGCTCTTTATGACATTTGAAAACCAAGAAAATTAATCATGGCCAGTCAGCAGTGAATCTATAAAGCCACAGATGAGGATTTCTAAAAGGGCTTGTGGCACTTCAATTCCCACCAGCTCTGACGAACAACAGCAAAATCTTATGCTTACATTAAAAACATCTAATATTTGTAAGAATAATGCTTAAATGTTTACAACTTTTTTTTTAAAGTGTAGTGTTCACAGTAGTGCTTGAAATTAAACTTTATTTCTGTTTAAACTCTAATTAAAAGTTATGCTTACAGAAAAGAGCAAGGAGGGTAGGTATTTATAATAATTTGTGGTAAATGTAAGGAAATAATCACTATCATAGCTTGAAAGTAAACCAACATCACATGCATTCCTTTGGCCTTTGTAATAAATACTGGGAGAGGGGGAGCAACATTACTTTATTCTTTAATGCTGCAACACCCAGCCTACATTCCCTGGTCAGTCCTGAAATATCTCCTGCACTAGCTATAAGAAATTTATTCCTCCAGTGTCCTGATCTTCTTTTTGTTCATGTGCCTGTATAAGGGATTCAGAGATATAAGCACAAGCAAAGCCTGAAGGCTGAATTTACAGGGTTTCAGTAGCAATGATAAAAAAATCTAGATATAATGTCCCAATATCTTTGCCAGTCTACCTTATCAGCTTCCTTATAAACAACGTTTCATTTGGTGTGAAGATAAGTGAATATAATTTTGGTTAAAATTACAAAGGAAAGTAAGAATTTGGTTACTATCTCACCTGTAGCACTGTGCTGCCTTTGACATTTTGACCATTCCTGGTAGAGTACTTGAAAACTACATGAAGAAAGTGGAAAAAAAAACCAAATTATTTCCAGTCACTGCAGACCTGAATTACTTTTAAAGTGGTGATTGACTGATGGAAGTCTCTGTACTCTCCTGAGTGATCCAGAAATAAATCAATTAAACAACTCCATTTTGTCTTTTTTCTCCCTTTTTTATTTAGACTATCATATCAAAGGTGGTATTTCAGTAAGCATTGAGGCACTTCAGCATTGGAGACCTTGGTGTTCAGATGCTGATCATTCCATAGTTTATTCCAGTTCATAAAAGCGTTAGTAACAGGGAATTCCTCGACAGATTTTCCTCCCATATATCCTCTGACAAAACCTGAATGTTTTCCAGAATGTCAATACAAAACTTGGTGTCCTCAGCTTTCACAAGTTTCATAAAATCTGTGGCAAACTGCCTTTGGTCTGTCACATTTAGAGTCTCACTCAGGCTTGCTGACAGCTACAGGGAAGCTGGCAACTTTGAAGCAGTTTGCCTGGAGAAGAATCCCTGTAAAATGAGTGGGAAATGGAGTCAGGGCGAAAGTCCAGCCTGATTTCCAAGTCATTTGAAGGCCATTTGAAGGTTGATACAGGTGTGCCTCAAAGCAGAACATGGACAGTGGCCTCCCAGCACTTTGGGGTGGCCTTTCACAATTCTCCAACATCCACCATCACCCTGTGCCATGGAGCCGGCTGGTTCCCCGAGGCCCAAAGAAGGGGCTTCCCCCCAGATTGCCGCAGTGGGTCGGTAGCACAGCACTCCAGTTATTTTGGGCAAGATATTGGGGTGACAGCCTCCTGCCTCACCAGCTTGTCACCTCAGCCAGGAGCAGGGAGCAAGCTGGACAAGCTGGCCAAACTCCCCAGGAGGACATTGACTGCCAAAGGCCTACTCTGCCTCACTCCAGCACGGGCCGGGGCCGTGGGATATCCTAAGGCTGGGAGACGGTGGATCAGGGCAGGGCCTGGGAGCCACTTTGTGCTGGAAGGAAAAGGCACAGAAGGGGCAGAAGGGGCCTGTGCTGGGCTCCTGCAGTTTGTGACATCACCAGAGCAGCACGGGAGCGACACTGGAAGGATGGGGGAGCGAACGTTCCATGCCATTCGAACAGGGCACAGTGGCATGAGGAGCCTACTGTGAGCCCAAGTGAGGTGCTGGCAATGCCACTGAAGTGAGGGGACTGGAGCAGGCGATGCACAGCCACCATGGATGAGAATAGATATCCTTTTCCTCTTCTACCTTCTCCTCCTCCTCTCCTCTCTCTGCCCTGTGACAGCTGCCATTGGGATGCCCCTGACGTGTGTCTTTCCCCTCAGGCCTGGACGTGGCCTGGGCACCCAGGGGACCCCCAGGAGGGTGGCAGGGATGGCCTGGGCAGGCAGTGCCGTCAGCCAGGGTCAGCTGATAGTTTTTGGGTGGGCACAGTGCTGGGAGCCACCATTCCCTGCCACTGCTGAATCCCCTTGGCCTCCCCACATTTTCCTCCTCTTGCTGAGGCTGTTTTTGCACCCTGACCATCCCTTGATGTCCTTCACACCCTCTCACTGCCCTCCGAGGTTTTGAGGACAGAGCAGAAATATCTTCCTGGGAAGAAATTCTTCTTGGGGCCTGCTGCATTCTCAGAGGTCAGAAGACAAGGATGTTCTGGAGTATGAGAAAAGGAAAGCACAAGTTTCTTAGGTTTAACAAAATTAAACTTCTCCCCCTCGTTCACTCCATTAAAAGGCAATTTCATGGGCCAGAATATTCCTTAACCTGATGTGTCATACGTGGTTTTGGAATGTCATTCAGAATGATTTCAAGACTGGGAATATTGATTTAGAGGGTTGCATGAGGCTGCTTGAAAAAATGCAAATAAATTTTGATGAAAACCATTTAAAACATGTTTTCAAGGTAAGGTGTATGTACATTAAGCAACTAACAGATTAGAAGTTCAGTTACACACATCATACATTTGCTGATTTTTGTTAAGTTGATTTTTTGGAAATGTATTTCATGCTAGTGTGGTGTGCAAAATCACCAAAGAGTTTTCCTCCCTGAGGTCTTTTGTATCTGCGTAAAAACAGACAACCCAGTGCTTGGATTCAGATCACAATCATTTAGATTGGAAAAAACCTCTAAGATCACTGACTCCAACTATTAGTACATTGAAAAGTCCACCTCTAAACCTTGTACCTAAGCACCACATCTACACGTCTCTTAAGTACTTTCAAGGAATGGTGGGTGACCCAGACACTTCCCTGGACAGCCTGTTCCAATGCTTGACAACACTTTCAGTGAAGAAATTTTTCCTAATAGCCAATATAAACCATTCCTGGCACATCTTGAGTCTACTCCTGCTTGTCCTACTGCTTGTTACTAGGAGAAGAGCCCGAAATCCACATAACTCTGTCTTTCCACCACAACAAATCAGTGTAAGATGGAAAATATGTCAATTTTGATTCCCATTTTTTTTGTAACATAACTGCACTTGAGAAAAGTTAAAGCATTCTGGTTTCATCCTAGGCAGCTTCCTCTGTGATCAAGCTAATGAGCCCAGACATGCCTGTCTGATGCTGGACAGAGCCATGAGAACAACTTGCTCAAAATCCTCTTGCCAGAAGGACAACATGGACTTGTCTGAGCTATTTAGGCTTTAGATCCAGCACACATTCATTCTGTTCTCCACTATAGCTCTTCTGTCATATTTAAGACACGCCTGAATGGATGGGAATAGCTCTCTAACCCCCAGGGAAAGGATTTGGCCTTGAGTTGTAGCAGTTTTTAAGATATTTCTGTGAAGGTTACATGGTACAGCTAGAAACTGGACTTAAAAAGTTAATTTAGCATAGGTAAGCAAACTACTCCCATGCAGGTCTTGTCTCAGTGAGCAAATACTGCAAAACTGAGTGCCTTGGCAATACTGGGTATATATGTTCTTCATGTAACGACTCAAAAGATGTAAGGTTTTCCCTTTAACTTCATTTTTACCCCCTCAAAACAGCTGTTTCCCTAAGAGAATGAAAACACTCGTTTGTGTGTGTGTGTGTGTGTATTTATATTTATTTATTTACACATTTATATATAGCATTCTTTTGAGAATGTTGCAACCAGCTGGCTGATTTTGTCTTGATTTGGCAGAGAAGAATTAACTATGGCAAGTCAGAAACTTTTAGTTCATGAGAAGGAAGACACTGAGTTTTCCTCACCCTGTTCTCCTCTCTCATTGTTGTCTGCCTTGTCAAGCCAAGGTAGAACCAGCAGCATGAGCTCAACCCTGGCTAAAGAGGCTTCCTGTGGTTTTTGAACTTGTGCTGCATGGAGATGCAAACCTAGAGAATCTCTTGAGAACTTAAAAAACCTTCTGGCTTCCTCTGGTTCCTCTATCTTCCCCTACTTTGGTTTCTGTCAGGAAATTGAGAGATGATTAAGCTGCTGGTAGAGAAGAGAGGAATTATTTGAGGGAAGTGACCTGCAAAGAACAAGTCTGATCTAGCTGTATTTAACAACATATTATACCCAATAGCCTGATCTAGTTAATTATAGCAGTATTGTTAGGTGTTCTTTGTTATTTGGGAAAGATTTACAGAGGTTCAGTAGTTTGAGGGGTGAAATAACACGTAAAATAGTGAAATAACACGTAAAACAGTGAAATAACATGTAAAAATTCAAAGCATTCTGGAAGGGAATCTTACTGACATCACAGTAACTACACATCAGCAGTGAATCTAATGTTTATACATAGCAAAATACATTTTAGAGAAAACTAATTTTAAGGAATAATCTGCTTTTCCTCTTGTATGTTCTCTTCTCTTTATTTTACTGTAATACTCTTTTGAGCAATATCAGAATAATAAACATTTAAGGTTTTAAGGAATAATCAATTTTCATATGATTTCTCTCAAGACACTTCGTCTCTTCTTTTTCTGAACAGCAAAAATTGATGTGCATTAATAAAAATAGGAATGATAAAAGTCTACCTCAAAAATTTATAATAATATCTTTTTATAGTGACATGATTTTTATCATTATAATTTGAAGAGCTCTCTTGTGTAGTATTATCGCCTGTATTTCATCAAGAGGCAACTAAAATAGAAACTAATTTTTTGCCCAGTTTCTCTTTGTGCCAGTAACTAAGTGAACATCTTCCAAGTCCTGATACACTGTTTATTTTCAAAATAAGTTGGTATTTCCTTTTCCTGCTTAATGGTCATAAAAAAATTTGCAATATTGTTAAGAACATTAAAAATTGGATTGATAATATCAGCCTTAGATGGGGAATTTCTCAACAGTAATGAAATGTGTATAATTACCATTTGTACAGAAATATTTTCTTGCTAGTGATTTCTCTTAAAAATGATCATTATTATTCTCCTTCACACACTCAAAGCAAATACTGAAGTACTAATTTTTAAGACTTTTCCACTAGAACTCCTCGTGAAATATAATTTTGTACTTGTTTCAGTTATCTAATCTATTTTTACTCCTGTTGTTGTACTTATTCAGAAGTACAGTAAGAACTGTACTGCGTAGGAAGGAACTGGCAGTGGATCCTTAAACTTTTTAGATTTCATGGTATGGCTTCAAAACCAATCTAATTTAGCAATAATCCAAATTCTTGATCAAAGAGCAGCCAGAGCTCAAGTAAGCAATTTCCTGTTTATAGACACTTTTGTGGAAGCCAAACCAGCCACAGGAGGTGCCATGTTTTGGATGCTGGAGCTTGGCCTCTTTGGCAGTCTCAGTTTAAGGAGCCAACAACTGGGAATTTTCATCAGCTCCCAGTGATAATCACTGAGGCGGTGGATTGCCATTTGTGATTTTTGTGGGCAATTTTGTCAGCAGATTTCTCTTGATTTGGCAAGTTTTAGGAATAAATTGGGCTAAGATGTTAGAAACATTTATATTTTGTTTACATGCAGTTGCTTGTTTTGAGTAGAAAATTTTAAAGGAAATATAGAGTTGTTAAACCTGAGAAAAATGTAAAAAGCAGAAATGGTAAAGTATTATTCTACTCAAATGCTTTTGGCCTTTTAACTTTTCCATGAAAAGTTTTTGATACTGAAACACTGAAATTAATTACTGTGCTAACATTTTGTAAGCTCTATGAAAACAAGCTTACAATTCAAGAATTCTGAAAGTGTGAATAATTAATCTAAGTTAAACATTCTGGCTTGCTGAGAGCAGAACATGATGTCATAGGTTTTTACAGAATATCTTGTCTTCAAACTTTAATATTGTTTCTTATCTGAAGTGTTGAAAGACTTGTATCTCTTGGTGATTTGGTCATCCTTATTTCATTTTTACGAATACTGGTTGCCGTTTTTGTGTGCAAATTTCACTGACAGTATTTACAATATGGCACAAATAGCTGTTGGAGAGGTATTATACTAAATATATTTTCCACTTGATAAGTTTTATGCTGCACATTTATTTTAATGCTTAGCATTTTAAAGATTTTCTACAGTGTGTTTGGATATTAAAAATGCTTTAAATCTAAATTTATTGTACATATTTAGATGATAATTACGTCATATGGGCCATTTTATTTTTCATAAAATATTTGTCTCACACAAAGTATAATCTAAAATTTGAAGAGTGTAATCTGTTTGCAATCACTGTTGCCTGAGGATTCTTCTATGATTCTCACTCTTATCGCCAGTTATAAAAGAGTGTTTGGTGCATGACTTGTATAATTGCGTGTTGTTTATTAATTTTTTCTTAAAATTATTTTGGTGGCTTTTTTCCTCAGAAAACCATTGACAAACACCAGGGAGAAATAATTAGCATGGACGACTTCAGAGCAATTTATCGAGCTCTTGTACACAGACCTGAATTTGAAGATCTCTTCAGGGCTTACTCAGCAGATGGCAAAATTCTACCTGACAGCCAGCTCCTTAAGTTCCTTGTAAAAGAACAATTTCAAACTGAAGCTACTGAAACGACAGCCTTAGAAATTATTATGAAGTATGAACCCATTGATGAAGGTGTGTATGGTTTAACTATTTGATATCTAGTTGTTATTTATTGTGCTTCTCTCAATGACTGTGTTTTGCAAAACCTCGTGTCTTTATTTCTTTAAAAGCATGTCTTTTCGTCTATTTGTTATTTTTTCTTCCTGTGTTTCAATTTATTTTCATGGTGCCCTCCTTTCTCCGCTGTCTTCTATTTTCTGTCATTTATAATTTTTTTTTCTAGTCCTTCTATAAATTCTGTTCTTCAGCTCAAACAAACTTTTCTCAGTTTGTTTTTCTTAATTTTTCTTCTTTGCTCATTACACTGTCTTCTCTTCCTTGAGTCATTTAGTGATGATGAAAAGCCTATGGACAAGACTTTTTGTCCCTCTGATTTCCTTGCAGGAGCACTGTGTAAGATTTTCACAGGTGCCTGATCACCCTTTCTGAATCATGACAGTTCTGAGATGAGGAGGGGTCCATAAATCTTATTACATGTTCTTCACCTATTTAAAGATGCCTCAAATTGGAGCATAACACTTCTGCTGAGTTTCACTGATTTAAACCTGTGGCAAAATTTACAACTAAGCTATGAAAAGGATATAAGTGCATTTTGTTGCAAGCTGTTACTTTATTCAGTGGAATATGTTTAATTCTGTCATTTCTTTGGTTCCTAGTCTTTGAAAATGGGTGGAATTGATAGTGTGTTAAAAAAAACAAACCTAAGGAGAAAATATTTCTTCTGGGATAATAACACAGGATTTTTTTATGCTGACCTGTGGTGGAAGAAGAAAATGGAAAATGCCACTTTTTCAGTGAGAAACAGAAGAACATTTGGTGTTTCATTAAGAGGCACTTGCTGTCCAGTAATAGCTGCAAAAAATGTGACTCCTTATGCCTTTAGCTTCTGAGGTTGCCTTTCAAATTTGACTGTATTTTATTGAACATATTCTATTTACTCTTTCAGAAGAACTAATGCTTACTAATTGTTCAAGTCACCAGTTTTATTTTGTGTTACCTGTTTCAATGGCAAAGTTAAAAGCTGCAGAACGGTTTAACAATGAAAAATCTTCAGTCCATTAGAAAACACCTTTGTGAATATCAGCTGAAGTTTCTATAGGTTTAACTTAATGTCTGGTTTAAATTTCAGATGCTGAGCCAAATTCCTGTTTGTTTCTTCACCTGCGACAAATTTGTTTGTCTTGTGATTGGAAATAATCTTGCTGAACGAAATAATCTCTGTATTTTTTCACGCTCCTTTGAGTGAATTCAAACTCCCACTCAAACATATTTATTGAAAAGTTCCAGTGATGATTGACATGAGGGATGATTCATGTGGTATTGTGATAGACCATTTTCTGTAAGTGTGGTTCTGAATTTGCTACAGGACATTATTCATCAGGATGATCTGTTGGACTCATCCGTCACCCTTGCCCTCCCTGTGTTTTACAGAAAGGGAAAAGGGCAGGTTTTGACACTTGATTGACAGGTTTGCTAATAGTAATGACCATTCTCTCCTAAATGTGATAGCACTGGTATGTTAAGATTAGGATGGAAACAACGACTACATTTTACATATAATTTAAATAAATCCATTTAGAGCATTTAGTGCAATCCTGACATTTGTGCAGAGAGATTTCCAAAGCTACTGAGCTAGGTAAATCTGAATTTACTCTCTGTGGCTAATGTAGCTAGTTCAGAGCAGTATGGAATAAACTACTCTTTCATTTTTGTTATACAATTTAAATGCCTAATGTCAAAATGCTACACTAACAGATTTTTTCATGTGTGTGCTAAAAGCTTGCATTTTTGGCAGAAACAGCCATTTCTATGGAATTTATCATAAGATATGGGTATGTGATTCACACCTGACAGTTGTCTCTTACTAACACCCAAATGTAAGTTTTATTCTTCCCAAACATTCCGTTATCTCCCCATTTTACTATTAGCTTTGAATAGAAGCATCAACTCATTAAATGAGATTAAGGAAAACATGCCAACTGAATGCATTTTTTAAAGCTTGTTATATATGTCTTTAAAAAAATAATACTGTTTATTTACATGGATAGGATTAGAGGCACAGTGAGGATAAGAAAGTGCATCCCATTATTATTTACAATGTAGTGCCATTCAAAAACTCTACTCCTGCCTGTTTTCCCACTAGGCAATATAAAAACAGGGCAAAAATGCAATCCCATCTTAAAAAAACCAGCTTGCTTTGTAAATAACAATATAAGCCTGGTGCATCTGTCAGATAAGGACTTTGAGTAATCCAGAATGTATTTGTGAAGCAAAAAAACCATTCTCAGTTTATTCCTAGTATACACAGTCGTGAGGGATTTTTTGGTTTTTTTTTTTGTGCATGTATGTGGGAGATGGAGCAGGATGTAGATAACAAATTTGCAGAAGAGAGCATTTGATCCCACTGGCCAATGTAAATCAAATTTAATAAAGTAGGCAGCTCTACCAAATTCCTACAGATTTCATAAAAAATCATAGGAAGTAAGAAAGATGACTTAAAAATCTCAGCTAAGACAATGTCTGTGGGTGGATTTGTGAGGCATGATATATCAGATTTATGAAAAGATGTGTAAATGTCCAGTCTCAGGGAAAATTTTCAGAAGAAGGTGATTATGAAATACAAGTTCTTAGAAAACTGAACTGCTGCTCAGATACTTTTTTCTAGTATGCACCAGTTATAAGTGTGGGTAAGGTAGAAAAAAGCCTTCCTAGAATATAAACTCAGAGTAAAAAAGAAATGTATTCTTTAGTCAAGGAAATACTTCTCTCTTTACTGTTCCTTTAGAGCATGAATGTTTCGTTTTGATGTAAAGTAGTCAAATTTCATAGTATGAAATTCCATCTGATGATGTTTCTGCCTGACTTTTAGCTTCCTCCTTCCAATATAGAAGAGTATAGATTGAAAACTTCCTCCTTCCAATATAGAAGAGTATAGATTGAAAACTTCCTCCTTCCAATATAAAAGAGTCTAGATTGAAAACTTCCTCCTTCCAATATAGAAGAGTAACACCCTTATCTCTGATTGCAAGTATTTTTCTTGACTTTACCCTTAAAATTCCCATCAAATGTATCTGTACTCATTCTCTGTTCCTGGGGGCCAAGTAACATAGACATTTAATTGCTAATTTAGCTCTTAGGAAACAAAGAACACACACATATATTTGAAAACATGGGAAACACCCACGTTTCTCCCCATTTCCTAGTCTCACATTCAGTTCAGGCTCCTCTCCTGCCCACTCCCCAGTCTCTACTTCAGCCCAGACACCTCTCCCTCAGTCCTGTCAGGGCTGCAGATGTCCTCAGTCCCTTCAGGAGGAAACAGGTCTTGCAAGAGGCTCTGGCAAGTGTGGAGTGGTTTCTTGCTTGTTCTGTCTGCTTCAGTGTGGGTACTCTAAAGGCCTTCAGGGCAGCAAATATCTTATGAAAGTTTTCAATTTTTTCTTTCCAAAGAGGAAGAAAAACACTTTCAGAGAAGGTTCAAGATAAATAAGAAAGTAGAATGTAATAAACTCTAAAAATAATGTATAATGTAATCCGAGTTTTTCAAATACTCAGATTATATCCATAATTCCTCTCTGATATATATATATTGCAGAGCTGGAGTTTACCTTAAGAGGAGGAATGAGAAAAATCATTTTTACTTAAATCAGATTTTAAAACCCTCAAACAATATAAAAGAATATTGTTAATAAAACGAATTCCACACTATCCAGATGAGTAGGGCAAGAAAAAAAAAAATCATTGAACTTTGTGAACAAAAACAGGCAACAGGAAGACAGAAATCCTTTCTTGCCTTCCCTTTCTACAACGAATGGATATGTGTGTGCACACTAACTACTGCTAAAAGGTCCTAATGGAGAGAAAGACTGAGGTTCCTCCAGGGGAGAAATGTAAGGCCTTGATGAAAGTCTTTTCACTGTGGAATAGTTATGGAGATGAATTCCCATTTCCTTTAATGTAGAAGAAGAAAATGTCTGTAAATGGTCAGAAAATAGTATGACTGAAATGTAAGAAATGTAAGGGCCTGTAATAAGCTCTGTAAAAATACAAAGATTTTTAGTCTTTTGATTGGAGATATGAGCTGGATGTTTTACTGAAGTTCATGAGCTTACATATAGACTAAAAAAACAGTGCTAGGTGTTAATTTTCAGGGGGATTATGGTCATTAGCATATTTGTCTAAACATTAATTTATCTTGAGGATATTGCAGTTAACTTTTATCATTGACAAGAACAGCCAGGAGAACATCATATATAATTCAGAAAAAAAGCAATGCTTTGAAAAGCCAGTATTTTCCACTAATTTAATAAATAAATGCAGAAAAGGTAAGAATTGTTTGAAAATGAAAAACACACACACACAAACACACACACATACAAATAGTTACTAGCTCTACTTGTAATAGTTCAGAGAAATCTATAGACCATGAAAAATAAATTAATCAGAAATGAAATCCAGACAGTTCATGTAATTATAGGCAAAGCATACAGGACAAATGTATTCCATTTTGAGTAATGTAAAAAATTTATAATGTTTTTTATTAATCTGAGTAATATCTCAGTCAAAAATATGGATGAAACAGGGTAGGACCTTCTTAAATGATGTTATTGGGTCAGTGAAGACAGATTGACAAATCCAAGTTCTTAGAAAATTGACTGTAACAAGCTTGACCAATACAAGTCAAAGGTTGCTTTTGGAAATAGGGGGGAAATGAATGATGAATTGAAAGACTGGAAAGGAAAGAGAACATCCAAGGAACTGGACACTGTCAGTTACTAGAAATAAAATGGAGAAAAAAATAAATATGTGAACTCTTCTAAGATGGTAAAGCTGAGAAGCCGTTTGTCAGGACACTCCATGAAGAAATAGTATCCCGTTTTCTCCTATGGAAGATTAACAGCACTAGTGGGTAGCAGAAAAATTAAAATGATCAGAAATTTGAAACAGAAAGATGCTCAGGATTTGATTTGTTTTTGTGGAAAGCAGTGGAATGAGGAAAGTGAAAGAGCAGTTTTCATAAATGAAAGTGTGTGAAAAAAAAGGAGATGATACCACACAGAAAAAATACTTTGGACAGCAAGGAAATTTCAGGGTAAACTTCTGTTTCTTAACTATGAAAATCTTTCCTAACAAGGTAAATTAGCTGTGGAAATGGTTTAACTGGGTTATCTATCGATTCTTCATCAATGGAAGTCTGAAAGAATAACTTCAGAAAGACTTCTGGTCAGAATAACAATTATTGGGTGAATGTATGTTTGATGTCCTGATGGCCTTCTGGTTTTCTTTATCACTGTAAAACATTGCAAGTTTTCTAGTTCAAAGACCTGTGTAATTGAGAAATAATTATTTTCTGTAAATTCTCATTCAGGTATAAAACTTTTGGTCTGTCACACACTGAAGATCGATAATTGCAATTCTAACTTTTACATTCTGATTCTTATAGCTACAGTAAGAATTACCAGGGAAGAAAAGGGAGTTTTCCCTGCAGGTATTTCCAGTCCCCAAGTTTGTATAGATTGACTTCTAATTTATTGTTAGCGTAAAATGCTCTTGGATTATTTACTTATTGTTCACTACTAGCTTGCTGTGGTGACAGTAAAGTTATTTTAGAGTAAGAACTGGGCAAAATTCCTCAGTAATTCAAACTATATTTTGAAGCAAAGCTAACTTTTGAGATGATATCATTTGCAAAATGACTGCATTGGAAACATGACATTGGGAGCAGTAATTGGCATTGTAATGCCTCTGTTTGCCATTAAATCAGTCAAAACCAAAACAAATGGGGTGACTGTCACTGGTATGTGACTCAGTTAGTTCATTTTGTTATAAATGCAGTAGTGTAATAAGCTTGATTTGCAATTCATCTGTGTAGGCAGTTATTTCTTTGGTTACTATGCTATTTTTATTTCAAATATTTCTAAACATGATTTGATCAATATTTATTTGGAATTTTCCACTCCTGGGGAAGACATTTGGTGCTAGGAGTCATAGTTTCTGCAAGATTATATTCAGAATTTCTGACTGACTTTTTAGAGAACAATCCTGGTTCTTTTAGAAGAGAAAAGAAGATTTCCTTAATGCATTGTCTAGCATGTTACTTTCCAAAGTAAATGGCAAATATTTTACTTTGAAAACTCTTCTTACTGCCGTCCATAGAAGAATAAAGGTGTCAAAACACATTTATTTCCTCTCAGAAGTTTGAACCACAGCAATTCAGCTCCAGAGTCACACACATCTGATGTTTGTGTTGTTTGTTCATTTGTTATGAATTTTAAAATTGCAGGAAAGTGTTGTGCTGCGTTACCTTTAGCAGTGTTCAGAGCTGGCTATTAAAAATTATAAAAAGTGCATAGCTATAACCACCAGAGTGGCTTCACAACAGAGATATTTTTTTCCCCCCTTTGTTTTTGTTCAGTGAGGAAGAAAAGGCAGATGTCATTTGAAGGATTTATAAGGTACATGAACTCAGATGAATGTTCAATATTTAAAAGTCAGCACAGGACCATCTATCAAGATATGAACCAGCCATTATGTGACTATTTTATTTCATCTTCTCACAACACCTACTTGATAGCTGACCAACTAGTGGGACCCAGTCATTTATGGGGATATACCAGGTATTTAGACATTGTTTTTTAGTATTCTAAACATTCTTTGGTTTGTTTGTTTTTTTTTTTAATGAATACTAAGTCACATACAGTCCTACTTGGAAATAAGGGACAAAGCCATCAAAGATACAAGTTGAAAATGTGAGAGTGATATTTTATTTTGTGTGTATAGTTTTCAATATATTTGCCAAACCATCTGTTCATAGTCTGGAAGCAATCTATTTTTTTTCACTTACATCTCAGAAAATCAACCTTACAGCAAATGAAATCTTTAGGATGGTGTACAGTACACGATTAAATCAGTTTTTAATCTCAACACGCCATGCAAAAATAAATAACTCCCTGAAAGAAATGTAAAATTCCCAGGCAAACTCTAATCTGTTCAATGTACAGGATGTGTGTTGGAGTATATCTGTGTCAAGGACATTTGTGTTCAGTGCTGGTTGCAATTTGGCTAGCTTAGAAACAAGAAAAACAACAAAATGTGGGCATTCAAGTAGCCAGCAGGGAGAGGAACCTCTGCAGTGGGTGATGAGCAGGATGCCTTATTGCCATGGCAGGGAAGAAGGAAATGGATTGTGTAAGAAAGGCAACACTGAGATGGCAGGATGTATCAAGAATTAAGAGGAGATGTGTCCAGAATTGTTATTATTTGTACTACTTTAGTAAAGAGAAAGCAGTTGGAATTATCATCTATCTGAATGCTTTTTTATGTTTGTTTGGTTGCTCTCTTAATATTCTATAGTGACTTGCAACCACCAGAAACAATACTGAATTTCTAAAAGTATTTAAAATTCCATTAGTGCTGTGTTGCTGAAAGTAATTGCAAAGAGGGTGTAACCCCCTCCCTCTTTATCTCCTATATTTGTGAGGAAAATGCTAAAATCAGCTGAAGGCATATTTGACATATTGTTAATGTGTGAAAAGCAGCATGTAAAAGACAGATTGGTAATTAAGTAAAACAGTTCATAAGAAATGTTTCAGTTAGTTGCAAATCAAATATTAGAAACCTAAGGATTTAAGGGATGCCTCTAACATGTTAAAATCAAAGCAATAAAGTCAAGGTGCCTGAGAAATTTTAGTACTCCCTCTTAGAAACCTGGTCTGGGGAGAAGAACTGTCTTATGTAAAGACCAAGTACAACCTGATCCTCTAAGTGCAATGGATTTTTAAATACATTGTTTCTCAAAATTTCAAGCAAGTTTGGAATAGCAGCACAAAAGACCATTTAAGATATTTATTCTTTTATTATAAGTGGCAATTAGCCATTATTCCTAAATACCTTTATTGAAATCTTTGATCCTCGTTTTTAGCCTTTTAAGGGAGATAACTCAGGTAATCCCATATTCATTAATGGTCTAACAAATTTATTACATAACACACCTAAAATAAACAACAGAAAGTATGTCAGGCTCGTATAGGTATAATTCTGTAGGATTTCTTTATATTCCTGGTGAAATGGAGGTGTTTTTTCTGTAATTCATCACCGTTCTTTCAATCAGAAATACAGCAACTTGTATAAAAACGTGTGGTATCTTTCTTTGGGCTGTAAAATTGTTTCTCTTGTTCTTTTGAAGTGCTCTCTTAAAAGGATGTCGTTGCCTGGAGATTGACTGCTGGGATGGCACCAACAATGAACCTATCGTGTATCATGGTCACACTTTAACAAGCAAAATTCCATTTCGTTCTGTCATTCATGTGATTGACAAGTATGCATTTATGGTATGTATAGATATATGTGTGTATGCAGAAGTTGGTTGGAATGTGATGGTCACTTTAACTAAGTGGACACATGGCTCCTATAGATTCTCCAGGGTAAAAAAATGTGAGACAGAGACTGTGGCAATGAGCATTGTTAAAATTACAGAGCAATTGTGCTATTTGTTCTTGAAGTGTTTTAAAAACTTCTATAGGAATCAATAATTTTTCCTCATAATGAGTATAAACCAACTCAGTGCAAAGGATTCAGGTGATCTCACTCAGCTTGTTAAGTGGAATTCTCACCTGAGATAATTTAAACAAGGACTGAACATAAATTGAAGAACTAGTTCAGAATTGGTCTGATGTTTTGCTCCTTTATAACTTTTAAAAGTTTTTGCATCACTTATTCTTCTGCCTTATATCCTATGTGTAAATTTATGAAATAGACAAAAATATTAGATAATAAATGAGTTTCAGACTTTGTTTTCCATTTCCTCTCTTTTTATTTTGAATGTTGACCCTGATAAATGTTAGCAGCTACTGATTATGTTTGATCAGGTGACTCATCAGGGCAATTTTCTTTCTGTCTATCTCTGGAAAAGCACTGAGATCTGGAGAGATTTTGGAGTCTCAGGCTTTTGTATAGGCTTCTGACAAAACTCCTGCTCAAAGGAAGTGAAGAGTGACTATTAGGATAAAACTCAGAATCAGGCCAGCATCCATGACCATAAATTTATGTGGCTTTTTATGCATATGTATTTATAGCCTTCTCAGTGTTATTCAAAGCTGTGTTTTTTCTTTTCTACTTTCTAGATCACCTTTAATATGTCTCTGATTTTAAAAGTGAATTTAAAACCATGATTTTATTCCCCTTGTTTTTCAAAACCCATTGGATATAACTTTCCTATTTTTGCTAATGCACAACATATTGTGCTTAACTCTAATGCAAACTTCATTTCTCAATCTCAAGTGCCAATGTGATGATAAAATCACAATAGGTAATGGTTGGTACCAGCTGTTGGTGCAGGCTGAGCTTTGCTTCTTTTGAAAGTCAATAGCAAAATGCTCAGGTGACAAATGTAAAGACAGGAAAAATATAAAATGGTGTTTTCCTTATTGACAATTTAGGTCCAGCCTGAGCAAAAATTTCATTCAGACTATGTTTTTGGTAACCACCAGTATTATTGGCAACTTATGAGATTTACTTATATGTTTAAATGAATGCATTTCTTTTGAGTTATTCTCTAGTTTTAACTCAATTTCCCTTTTTCACCTTTTACCTTTAATTTTTGCTCAATTACCCTTGCTTGAGTGCTGTGATGAGCAAAGTGTAGACCGTCCCTAAAAAAGTTTATATTATGAAAAAAAAATATGCATAGTTTGTTAGAAAATATGTATAGCTTGTTCATCTAAAGAAAATAATTTCTGAACAAGCTTTGGGGAGACTATCAACTTGAAAAGTAGTAAAAAAAATCTGTCATAAACTAAAGCAAAACACATTTAATCCCACTTTATGTTGTCAATTTTAATTTTAGAATCTGATTTTACCATTTAAAACCAAAACAAAACAGTTCTTTTTACACCTCTGCATATGTCTAGCTCTGCTTTAACTTTCTGAAGGTGCATTTCTTTTCTTCAATTGTGTTTGCTTCTTCCACAAATGTGAGCTTTTCTTTTGTGTTATTTACCTGAAACAAGTGATCTATATTCTGAAATTTTTTGAAAATGAAGGTAAATACAGATTGCCAAGGGGACTTTTGTAAGATATTTTAGGAAAGCAGTTATTCATATTTTTATTTATTAATAATAAAATCCTAAAATTATATTTCTAGTCATCTGCCTATCCAGTTGTACTGTCTTTGGAGAACCACTGCAGCCCTAAACAGCAGGAAGTAATGGCAGACTGCTTGAAAAGTATTCTAGGTGACAAACTTCTTTCTTCACCAATTGGTGGTGAAATAGATATGACTCACCTGCCTTCTCCAGAGGTAATAAATTTTCATTTTTCTCTATGAAAGAAATGGAAAAAATTGAGGGTTCTTCATTATATTTTTTTTAATCCTCTGGAATTGAATTTATGGATCACATCTGGTGTCTGAAATAGACTTCAAGTAATAACAAAAGTATGTAAACAGCTTAAAAAAGCCACATGGAAAGATGCCACGTGTTGATGTATCTGTTATCTGCTGACTTAGTTTTTGTTGCTTAAATTGAAGGAAATTGCTGAAATTTAAACATGTTATTGAAATGGAAACCTGAATCTACATTTTTTGGCAGCAACAGTGATGATGAAGTTTCTCCTCTGTGTTCTGCTACTGCAAAGTCATTCTCTTTCTCAGCATGTTTCTCCCTAAGACAGTGTTTCTCAGCAGGTGGCCTGAGACCCCTGGGATATGAAGTCAGAAAAGGCAATTAGATGGGTGTTGAAAATTTTATTACAAACTAAAGCAAATACATTTCCTTTGTTCCAGTCCTTGCACATAATTTTCTTTCAAGGAGAAAAATTTTTTTCAACTCTTTTGTAGCATAAATCCATGCATACATACAAAATTCTTGCTTTGGCTTGTCACTGTTGCCAGTGATAGCTATATTTTACTTTTTTTTTTTAATTGTAGCTGAAAAAAATGCCAGTGAAAATTTGGGGAAGAAGCACTGTCACAGGGAAAAAACAACACACAAAAAGTTGTAATTTTTAAAGGATTTGTCAAGGAAAAATATTTTTGGAGTGATCTGTCCAGAAGATGGGTTAAAGTATTACCATACTCTTATATTTCCATAACAATGTTGTAAATTTGTTTAATATTCACATTTCTCCACCTTTTTTTTTTATTGTAGCATTATATTTTTTTACATCAGAGCGTCCAAATAATTTTGAAGCCTTGAAAACTGTTTTTTCAATTATGAAAAAATATAAACTATATTGAACAGGAGGGCTTCTTTTAAAGCTTCTCAAATCATGGCTGGATTCAGTGTAGGAGAAGTCCAAGGGTCATATATCCTCTGAAACAAGCACAAAATCAGTGAACATGCAATCACTGAGTCACACACTTAAAAATATTACTTTCTATGATATATTTCCCTTACCATTTGTGGTATAGGGAATTTGCTGTGATATAGAGAATCTGTATTTCTGTAACTTAGAGTTTCCATGAGTCAGCTCTGTGGAGCTTTGCCTGAAAATGGATTGCTGGGTCTATGTATGGAAATGCTGTCAGATGAGATTAATTCTCCTGAACTTTTAACATATTAAAATATTGTGAGATGTATTTCCCATCTTTGCAAGGTGTAAGGATTACCTAAATAACACCACTGTCGTCAGCTGGTTACAAAAGTTCTAATTTAATAAATTATTATCTTGAGAATTAACATAAATTAGGATCTTTTCTGTTTCTTCTAGGTGTTCTGCTCAAGCATGTAAGAAAAATTAGTAAGATTTTTCTTAACAACGGAAATATGTAGCTATGACTGAATTTGTAAATTCAGTATTAAACTTGTCTTTGGCTGGCATCTTTTTAAAGAACCACTTTTGGTCCATGTTCAAAAGGAGTTCAGTGACATCACATCTTTAAAGCTTGGGACCTTGTGCACTTTCAAGGCCTGGGTAAATTCATTATCTTTTGAGAAAGCCAAATTCTGAATTTAGTCTTCAGACTGCTTTACTTAAGCTGTGCAAAAGAGATGTTACAGAACCATAAATGATGAATTTAAAATGCTGTTCGTCGGAAGGATCCTCAGGTAGTGTGGAAAAAAAACCCCTGTAACCTATGTGATTTACTGCTCCACTTTTGTCAAAATGGAGAATGAGAAAGAATAGGGGAAAAGCCACTTCAGTGTTCTTCAAGATCAGAATTAAATAGTTCACTTGTGTGTACAAGAAGTAGGAAACCACCTGATTTCTCCAAACACATCAGAGAAACGTGTGCCAATTACAGGTTCCTTTTAGGTTTTGGAGGTTTGGAGGCTTCCATGGAATTTATTTGCTCTTCTCTTATATGGTCAATCTTCTACTTTCTTCTTTAAGTAGATTTTGAGCTATACCTTTGTCAACAGATGATTCTGTGTGTGTGGAAGGAGGTTAAAATGAGGAACAAACCCACTCTTAGGTTGTTCCTTGGACCACCTTGCAATGATGTCTCTTACCATTGTAATTCTAAGTGGCAATCACATAGAGGACCAAAAAAATACAAGTGGAGTATCACTGAACTCTTTCTCTCTCTGCTTTTCCCAACACTTGCTTCATCTGAAAAACAAACCCCAGAAAATTTCAGGAATAAAGGGTTTTTTTTAATGCTTTGCCCTCAGTCATATATTCACACTTTCAGCTGACTATATTGATATTGTTAATTCCCTGCAATTCCTGTGTTCTCCTGTGTATCTCAACACATAATTGTTCCCCTGCATATGGAGGAAAGGGAAGATTTTTGCTCTGTTTCTTTCTTTCACACATTCCTTATCCCATGAGAAACTGAGGCTGCCCTTAAGCTTCACCTATCTATTCTACCTCTGTCCCAAGGAGATGTTTTGCCACTCAGAGCAACAGACCTGACACAGTTCTCTGCTCCCAGTCTTGGCCATCACGGTGCTTCTAAAGAGACTTCATGAACTCCCTCTAATATTCACTGGGATATCAGGTCCTTTGAGTCAGGTCCTGCATTAAATTAGATTTGACATCACTGACTGTGGCCAGACATCCCTGCTGGTTTCACCAGCACTCCTGGTGATGTGCCGGTAGAAAGAGAAGGAATGAAGTGTCTTATGCAGCAATTTGTAGATGAACTTAGAAAATATCAGAATGCTAGAGGACATAAAGTTTTACTTGCCCTGCTGTGTCCTTTCTGAGAAATTTGAGAGCAATTGAAAGAAACATGTAGGCATCCAACATAACACAGAAAATGTAAACACACTGATGCTTTGATGAAAGTCTGTTCCTCAATTATTTTGCACTGTAGAGCATTGAACTGCCTTACTCTGCTGACAGGATATATACATCAGATAGTTAGGATTCTTTTATTATTTGCAGGTTTCCTGTCACAAATTTGGAATGAGAAATTGATGTGTGATTAACTGAAAGTGAAGTGGCAGCTACTGTGATTTTACAAGCTGTCTTTAATGTTTATCACACAGCTGCAAGATCAATTACTGTATTGTGTTGGTACAGAAGCTTTTCTGGCTAGGATTGCCAAGGTTTCCCTATGGCTGTTGGACCTGTGGTGTCCAAATAAAGGGATCTGTTTAATAATCTCCTTGATAAAGACCAATAGAAGGTCTCCAGTACAACTTTATGGGCTATGGACATTTTAAATTCTGTTATTATGGGGAAAACCAGCTAACTCCCATAAGCCAGGACGCATTCTTCACTCTTTTCTTCACCTTTATCTACTCTATTGAGTACATAAAGGAGGTTTCTCTACACAGTGAGTGTTCTCACTGAGAAATTCAAGATTAAGCCTGCTTTGGCATATCTAATTCTGTTGTTTCAGTTATGAGATTAATTCCTATTTATTTTGACTGACACATCACATATGCAAATGTATAGACCAAGTCTTTGCGTCAGAAATATTTTTGTTTCTTAGCGAGTCAAAACATTTCTGGTTGCTCTTATGCCTTTCTATCAATCTGTGGCATCTACACTTTACAAAAATAAGAAGCAAAATGTGAGAATTTGGTATGCATTGGTGATGACCTAAACAATAAATAAAGAAAATCTGCATTGTTTCTCATAAAATGTCTGGAATCTCTAGGCTGTATTGAGTACTTACAGAAGATTCATCTAATTCCTTCACCATTTTTAGGCATTGCACTCTTCTTGAGGGAACATGGTTTTCCCAGAAATGTACTAAACCTGTGACAGTCATTCACAGCTTCCCTGTAATGTAAAGCAATTTCAGGAGGTAACAAAAAAAACCAAAACATTGCTATATTTTATATCATTACCTAGGTAGGTCTTGGCTCGATGGTTTATTTGGTGTATAAAAATCAGGTGATTAATTTGGCAAAGTGTCTTCTTGGATCATTGAAGTCTGGTAAGGAATCTGTGCAATGAAGACTGAGCCAGCCTGTAACCATCCTTCTCTGCAATCATCCCTTGGATTTCTTTCCAATCCATTCAGAGATTTAGTTGCCTGTGTAGAATATAATTTCGGCTACAGCTCAGCTGTTTGCCTTGGACCACACTTACCTGAAGTCTACCACAAAGCACCATACAGAAGTGGAATTTTCAGGGTAAATGTGTTGCATGAAAACTTGTTATAAGGTAGCTAAAATGCTGCTCCTGATATAATTAATATTTGTTTACTTAGAGCGCAGACATTGCTGGCAGTATTGATTTAAAGTATCTTGATAACTGTGATTTATAAGACATCCTTTCACACTTCACTAAGTGTGATTCTCTTGAATTGATAAAGATAGCTGGTGCTGGGTTTTTTTAACAGTTGTACTTAACAAATCTTGCCATTGTCTCAAAACCTCTCCCTGTGTTAGACTTCACAGCAGGTGTTGCACCTTTACCCCATGTCAGTATTTCAGACAGCAGTATATATATGTAATGCATGAAATATTATGTAAAACTTAGAAAAGACTTTATTCTTGTTACTTTGCAAGTTTTCCAGGACCTGATATTCCTCTAAGCACTACAGCTGGTCAGGAAAGAAGAAAGGAGAACAACAAGCTAAATCTGAACAAGAGAAGCTACTCTTTTTTTAATACTTATGTCTCAGATCCAGGGTTTATTCCTTACATTTCTGAGGACTGAATATTTACATTAATCATAGTGGTCAAGAGATGGGTTTACCTGATCCAAAGTGCTTGTGATTTTTCTTTTGGAAACTTGGCATTACTGCAGCTGATTTGTGTTGTACATCCAATTAACCAGAATGTACAAGAAAAAAGTTTTGTTCATTTAATTATGTAAATATTTGTTCCAGTTGATTGTACTTCGAAGCTTTTGCTTATGCCAGCCTTGAAGTCCCACTGTGCTCTAGGGAAGTCCTGTTATGTTTTACATATTTAAATTTTTTAGTATGCTTATCGTTTGTATGGAAGAAAACAGCAAATGTATTTTTAATATATTTTGCTTTTCATAATAAAACTAGAAAGAAGAAGTTATAGTGAGTGCTCAGACTTTCAGCTCATTAAAAGTCTTTTCAGCTCTGTTAGAAGACTTGGAGGTGTAGAGAAAATGATGTCACATGCTTAGCAGTGCTGATTACCAATTAAAGAACTCTGATTTCACAGTCACTGATTTTGTAACCATACATTTGTTATGTTTTTTTGAACACGTGTGAAGTTCAGAAAAAATCCTGTGTAATTTTATCACTCTGTATTTCACTTTCAGTGATTTGGGGTAACTATTATTATCATTTGCTTCTGGCCAAAAAATAGGAAATTTTCATATCGCTGGAGTATTTTTTGTAACTGTTTCTAAAAAGAGCTGTGATTTTAAAATATTACTTTTGTAGAAAACAAAACAAAAAAAAACCCTTAAAAAACATCTCAGGATGTTTATATTTTTGCTAACAGCTCATAAACAGAATTTTAGAGATTGACTGACATCATGGCCCATTTTTATATCATTACACACACACACGCACTATGGTCTTAAAGTTAAGTTTGCATATAGGAGGCAGTAATGTAACCAGGTCTTTTTTTTTTTTTTTTTCATTTGTAGAATTAAGTCTTTCTGTGAATAACAAAACACAAGTTCAATAGTGTATAGAATTGCTTTTAAATATTGGGAACATGCAAAGGAAAATTCAGAACTCTTAAAAAATATGAGTAGCATGAATCACATTAAAACTCTTCTAAAAATATCACAAAAAAAAAAAAAAAGAATGAGTGCATCAATAAGAAATGAAGGAAATGTTAAAGGGCATCCTTATTCTGGGTCACTAGTGCAGAGAGACTAATCAAACTTTTCAGCAGCATGGCATTGAGAGATATTGGGCACAGAATATCTCATTGCACTGGCACCCTGGCAAACTACCAACACGAGATCTGAAGTGATAAGGGGATTATGAGCAATGGAAATAAATGGAATGTCTCTATCCTTGCCTATGGCTCTGGTTTCTATTATAAAACTTTGGGTTGATATGTTTCCATCATCTATACTTTTCATATTTACTTCATAGATACTTTAAAATACAAAATTACTGTTGCCTTTCATTTATTGTGAAATTTTTTGTTCCCTGTTCCTGCCACACTCCCAGTAGTGTAATCTTCCTTTTCACTAGAGCATAGGAAATTTAAGAATATTTTTGTGGATCACTTTTTTCAAGAGTAAGTCCTGTTACTCACTGACAGCTCCTGTGTAGAGATGTAGAGTTGAATGTCTGCTACATAATAGCAGCTTTACTACTAATATAATTTTATAAATTGAAGTGAAATGCATACTCATAGGATTCTGTTGCACAGATGAAAGCCATATTATTCGAATCGATATAATTGAATGATGTTTTTCCCCCTTTACATTATATATTATGGAATTTGATGCATGTCTATTTAAAAATAGAGAAACTGCTCAGGCAAAATTACCAAACTGTTGTTTCCCTGGCCAGGTAAGATCAGGATAAGGATCTACTGTAAAATAACACAAGTTATAAACAAAAGTTTTTATTTGGCACACAAGAGAGATATGCACAGAGGCACTAATCGAATAACAAATGTCCTGCAGCCTCAATGATATATCAAAACATTCCAAATGAATAGGAGACACATCTCTAAGTGTGTATATATAAGTACATTTAGGCATATTAAAGAAATCTATCTTCTGTGTCTTGCCTTGCTGTCACCTTTGGCTCTTACTTCCTGCTTTTATCTTTTCATAGCTTCTGTGTGCCTGTGGCAGAGAGCCTTTCTTTTCTGTCATGAGGTTAGCTAGTCTCATTCTGTTGTGTGCTGTTTGGTTTATTTGGCTTTAGCTTTATTTGGCTTTAGCTCCTGCCTCACTCATATCTATTGTGCTCCATTTTGCAAGCTCACTTCATTATACTTAATAAACAACACTGAAGTTTGGTTAAATAATACCAAGAGATTTAAAGCCTACATAATTCTAGCTACTATTGTTAAACCTCTTTTCTATAGGCATTAAAATTCAAAGTTCTGATAAAAAATAAAAAAGTTGGAACACTTGAGGAAAGCATGCTCAGGATGGATGATGACTATTATGGTGAGATAGAGGAACTGAGTGACTCTGACATTCAGTCTGAGGACGAAGAAACAGATGACACAATACCTCTTTACCGACAGAGGAGTCCCACCAAAAGAAAACGAGATAGTAGATATTCACCCCCACCTCAAAAAAAACCAAAGGTAACTTTTGCTGCAATTGAATATAGAGAACGCATAGATTTTTTTTTTTTTCAAATCTTTTTTTTTTAATCTTAAAATAGAGACTAAATTTAAAAGGGAAGCTTTAGAATTACTAAGATCAGTGCATTTGGAAATTATATGTTTTAGCTCAAGGTTTCAGAGTATTCTTGTTATCAGAAAAGTCAGACTGGACCACATTTTAGTATCCAAATAAAAAGCAACCCCTTCTTGTGCTGCCATCTTAAACTTTAACTGCATTTTCCTCTTTCAAATGTTATGCTTGTCCCACGTGCTCAGCACCACAGTAGATTTAAGATGAAGTTACCTGAGTGTTTTGTTGGTGCCATGGCCCTCCTGGAGCTATGTACAGAAAACACATACAGCAGTTCCTGATGATAACAGATAGAGTTAACTATTTCTTCCCCAGGTCTTCCAGTTTATTTTTGAGATAGAAAGATTCCCCTATTTTCTTCTGTTCTGGATTCTTTTTTGCATTAAATTAGGTGCACATTCCTGGTTGTGCTGAAACATTTTTTAGCACTTGGAATTGAAGAGGTATTTTTAGATTTATCATGCAGAGACTTAACATTAGGTACTGTTTCTGAAAAAGTGTAAAATTTGGTGTAATCTCCTTTTTGAAAGTCAAATTGAACTTATTTGTTTTTAACCAAGTATCATTCTCTACTATGGAAAATCTGTTGCTACATCAGGATTGAAACTACCTTGTTCAACTTTTTTAAGATGTCAGGCAGCACCTGAAGTGTCCAGTCACTCTTGCACATCATGCTCAGATTACCTGAATGTGGCTAAACTGGCAATGCTCAGAGCCCAGCATTCCTGCTGAGAGGCAGTGTCTCTTTTTTTTTTCTATGATTTGATGTTGAAAGTTTTTTACTTCTTTCTCATTCCATCTGACATGGAGAAACAGCAAGGAAAAATTCTGAGGAAGGATGGAGTCTTCTTTGAACAGGAAAGGCCAACTTTCTAGACAATAGGTTTCAAGTATATTTGTAGGACCACGTTATAGATGAGAATGTATTCCACATACTCTCAAACAGCAGTGACAAAAAGGATCTGCTCATGTTTTAAAGGCAGAAGAGAAAGTGCTTTCCAGGGTCTCACTCTGTTGGAGTATTTGTCTTGATGTCCCACTGCTGTATGGGAGGGTGGGAGAGCATTTGAAGGTGCAGCAAGGATACCCCAGTGATGCTGCTGGCTTTGCCTGCCTCCAGAGAGTTGTATTTTTTAGGATTTCCATGGCACTAGACTCCTACTGCTCCTCATGGGACATAGCCCCAGAATAATTAATGCACTTGAACTTTGCATAGTTTAAGAGCCATGAGCAGGCAATCTCTACTATTTTGTCAGATGAGAATTTGCCTTCAAAGGCTTTGATGGAATGTAAACATGATTAGCATCAGCAGCTCTCTGCTGGCTACTGCCCCCAATTAACTCACAAGTTATGCTAAGGAAAATGAAGTGGTCATGCAGTGCCTCACTGTAAGAGAGAAGATCCTGGTAAAATTTCAGTCACTTTAGCTTGTTTTGGTAACTGAGTAAGACTAAATTAAGATATTGGTGAGAGAACTTTTGACTTTAATCAAGAAGAAAAGAGTTTTCCTGGCTTCAGAGCAATGCTTAGAGGAATATGTCTTTGACTAATTTGCGTGGCACAGTGTTAAATTTTCCTGTTATTCTACATTTTATAGATGAGTTTATGCTGTTGGTCTTTTCTAGCACTTTATATACTTACAAATAGAAAGTTGGAGGTATATTTTTAAAGAGCAATGTTAAAAGCCATGAAAAATGATATTATTTGCAAACCAGTCTTAAAAGCAGGAAAATTGGAAAGCTATCTAGAACATTCTGCTAGGAAGGATCTCTCCACTCACCCTATGATTACTGTGATAAACATGGACACAATAACCTCAATTTTCTCTCACTAGATCAAATCTCACTATTAAAGGTCATATTTATTAAATTCATTAACTGTGAAATATTTTTTCATGCTTTATGCATCCAAAATGGTTGTTCCTCTGAATTATTGATATTAATAATAATGAAATATGCATTATTGTGACTTTTTAATTCCATTATTCATCTGATTATTATTAGGTGAAGAAGGCAAAGATTGCCCTTGCATTGTCAGACCTTGTGGTTTATACAAAATCTCAGAAGTTTGTGAGCTTTGACCATTCCTTGCAGCATCAACAGTGCTATGAAAATAATTCTATTGGAGAGTCTGCAGCACGAAAACTTGTAAGAACTTCAGGTAATTTCTTTTGAGTTAATAAGTTAAAAGTTATATTGTTGCTATTGTTGGTTCATTGCCTAGGCATTGGAAGAGTTAAATTTTTATGTAACACCTGCTGTCTGATTTTATTTGGTTCTTTGTATCACACTGTTTTAGAAATGTCCTTTGCATAACATTTTTCATTTCTGTTGGCTTTGTGAGGAAAACTGAAATTCAACTTTAATTCCGTGTATTTTTATAAGAACAAGTATTAACACAGTCTACAAAATGTATGGCTGCCTTTAATTCATTGTTTTCTGCATCAAGTAATTGAGGAGTTACAGCCCTAAATTGAAAAAGAATGGAATAAATTTCACCACCTCCCTTCCCACCCCCACATCTGGGCTGAGAACTCGGAGGAGATGGCTTGGCAGTCCCTGGGCTTTGGTGACAACTGCAGATAAGAGAGTCCTCATTAATGGGATGGATAAACCCCAGAGCAGGCAGTTTGCTCCAGTGGGCCAGACCTTCCATCCCAGCCAAGCTGGATTATCCAAAACTCATTCAGTGTTGGAGCAGCTCCATTTGGTGCAGCCAGCACAGTGCAGCCTCTGCTGTTGTAACTGCAGATGCCTGCCCAGAGCCCGCAGGGAGAGCAGAGAGCAGAGCTCACCCACCATGACAATGACAATGACAATGAATTCTGCCACATGCCCATTCACCTGGGGCCAGCCCAGCTGCCACCCACCCACTTACTGGAGGCGATTCAGTGCCTGGCAAGGGGAATGATGCTGAATGGCATCAAAAAGTCGGATTTTCCAGCCTTCCACAGAGAGTCTTTGGTTTCTCTAGCACTCTAGGGAATATAAAAGTAGTTCCATAACCCCTCCTCCCTTTCCCACTAAAAAAAAAAACCAAACCCAAGCCTGTGGGGGGTTTTCCCCCACCCCGGGGGCTGATGTAACTTTGTAACCCCCGATGGTTTGTGTGATCTACAAACAAAGCAGATGGGCTTTGCTTTTTCGGTCTTCAAAGGTTGTTTATTATTTCCTTATCACAAGTTTCGAGCCAAGGATGGCACAGGCCCTGCACTCTTGGAAAACACACAAGCAAAAGCCTCAAAAGGCTCAAAATGTCTGAATTTATACAAGATAAGGTGACCAATTACTTGATACCACGTTCCTAAAACATCTACTTTTATTACTCTATTACAAATAACTAATTATTTGTCTGTTCATGCAACACCTGCGCTGCAATTAATTCTATCCAATAATTTTGTGCTCCCAACACTGTAGAAGATGGAGTAGGTAAAGAAGAAGGGAAACTGAGGAAACCCACACAATTCTCCATCTTGGGTCTTCACCTACATCCATGCTATATAAAACCCAAAATATATTTTTTCACACCAAGTGACACACTGCCAACCATACTATTTTCTAATTCACACTGGTTGTTTGCACTCCATCCCAAAGCCTTGGAAGCTTTCTTCATGGACAGAGGTCAAAACCAGTGGTTTCCTGGAGGTCAGACCCTTCCAGGATAGGCAGAGAAATATTCCCTGTATCCCTGATTCCCACAAAAACCAAACCAAAATCAACCAAACAAAAACCCTAAACAGACAAAAAATGGGAGTGAGAGGAGAATGGAGATCAGAGATTACCCTGGAAATGTAGATTTTTGTTTAATTAGTAAAAAGAAATCGTGTAGATAGAAGTCATCTGAAGTTTCCCACATCTGTGTAGTCTATGCCTACATATGAGAAAGGAGAGAACACTGCCAGCAGAAGGAAAAACAATGTACATGAATAGTAAATATCTTCTGAGGCTTATATAAGAATAATTTAAGTGGCTTTTAAATGTGCTCTTCCCTGCTTTTAATATTATTTATGCATTTTATTTACACCTCCAAACAACAAACAAGCCAAGATCATCTAGATATGATTTTTTTTTTTGTTTTGAGCTGTTATAGAAGGAGGAAACTTTTGTGCAGTTTCCTGTTCTGTCTCAGTTTCCCATGAGAACAAAGTGGGCTTTAGTGTAGAAATCGTATGTTTACCCTGCAAAAAGGTGAAGAAACAGAATATTTCAGTGAAGGAATGATTTTTGGTTAATGAACTCCTTACAAAATACAGAAATATATGCACTAAATACAGAAATACTGTCAGATTCAAATATACACAAAATATTAAGGTTTCAAAATAAATTACTTATTAAATTAATAAATTTCAAAATAAAATTAAAGTTAAAATAAAATACTTTGGTATAATATGATGTAAAAAATTGCTGGATCAAATTACTGGGTTTTTATTATTTATTCAAATAGGACCTCTTTAATAACAAAGGTTTTCTCACCGAGATTTTATCCTTCTGTTTATCAGCTAAAGAATTTATTTCACACACTACAAGATTTATTACAAGAATTTACCCCAAGGGAACAAGAATGAGCTCTTCAAATTATAATCCTCAAGAGTTCTGGAATGTAGGGTGTCAAATGGGTATGTATCCTTGCAGAGACTATTGCATTCTCTAGGCTTTACAGATAAAAGAGTTTCTTGCTTCCTGTAGTATTTTGGTGTTATGCAGGTTACATATTTTCCCCCAGTGACATTATTTTTATTTTTTGTTATATAAAATTTTCCTTCAACTCATGTAACCCATCAGTTTTTTCTCCCTAGTAATCCTAAATATCCCTTTGTGTTAAATAGCTGTTTCCTATCCTAGATATTAAATTTATTTTATTTTATTAATTTCTTTAAACTACCTTTTTGAATTGGATATTAAGAAAAACACTAATAACAATTCAGCATTTTTAACCTCCCATTACTCAGCAGTGGGAGTTTCTTCTGAAGGATCTGTGGGTTTCAGTGACTTGAATGGTTCAGGTGCAGAAGATGTGAGCACAACAATTGATAGTAGTGCCAAAAATTCCCAGAACAGGATATGCTACACAAGGAAGAACTCAATCATTCCTGGTCAGCACAACCCTGGGAGCTGCTGGGAGCCTCCAGTCTTTATACAGATGCAACATACATTTAGCATCTTCATTTCCAGTGCAAAGTTTGCTTCCGGTGCATTTTAGTTTCCTGAGCAACAAAATAAGGATAATTTCTGCTTCTCTTCATTGCAAGTTATTTATTTGAATTTCTTAAAAATAAGCATGGTGTGACTTCTGTACCCAGCAGGATTTGAAAAACTTCTCACCTGTAAGCATTTTGTCCTTTTTAATGGCTTTAGAGACAATTTTGCCTTCATCTGTTTGTTCTTCAGTTTGAAAGATTCTCAGTTCCAGAATATTTTTCTGTGTCTGCCTGCTACATCTTTTTCAGCCCTAGGTAAAATAGAGCAGAATAGTTTTTGTACCCACATATATATTCTGCATCTGAGTCCTTGCCAAGGCCACCTGAGGGAGACTGTGGGGTGAGCAGGGCACTTTGCCACAGGCTCCCAGTTTTGAGAAGTGAAAGGTATGGATTCACCTTGTTATGTTGAAACACACACACATCCAAGGACAGGCACAAATTTCACTCTGCCTGTAGGGCCCTGGAGCTTATGTCACCCTTGTTCCAGGCTTCCTTTTCCACTTGTTTCCTTTCTCAGCTGCCCATATATCTTCTGTGACAAGTTACCTCCTCCATCCTGACCGTTATTTTACATAACTACACAAGGAGCACAAAAATTACTACTTAGTATCAAATTGACTTGCTTCTGTGTCCTTATAAATGTTTATTTGCTGTACAGATTTGGACTTGGGCTGGACTATTCCAAGTATCTTCTCATTACCATACTGTGTGAAATTGGTTTGATTATGTTCTGTCCTTGTGGTTCATCCACACTTAGTGTGATGTCTGGATTATTTACCTGGGGTGCTGCACTCTCTACATTATATCTACATTTCTATCTACACTATATATTGCCATTAAAAATGAATAAGTCTGTTTCATGCTTAGAGGAAGAGCTCACCAGAGGTCCTTAATTTAAAACTGAATTGATCTCCCAGTTTTATCATACTGCAATTTACTAGTTTTCTTTCTAGCTTGTAAATCTCCACACTTATCTCTGCAAAGAATAGCCATTTGTTAGATCACAGAGAGGGCTGAAGTCTTTCAAAATTACTACACTGGCCGTTTACTCAGTGTATGCTTTCATGAGAAGTCATTCTAAACATTAATATGCAAAACATATGACTTTTGGTGCATAGGGGGTTTGGGCCCCTTCCTGAAAGAATTAAAAATATGCAGGAAGTGGCTAGATCTGCCCTCTCGGTCACTTCATTTGCATGTTCACTTAAAAACCCTTCTATTTTTCACATGGGAATAGGCTGATTAAAAACAATTCCCCACATATATTTTTTCCAAGCTATGTAAGATCTATTCTTAATTCCCTAATCTACTTGAGATAACGGGCAGAAATATATCTGCTCTTCACACAGCAACTCCCAAAGTGAGTGCATCTCAGTGAATCTTCTGCTAATCTCCTTCCTCTGATTTAACACAGATTTTTGATTTTTTTTATGTGTGTTCCATGCCTGTATAATTCACACACCCTTCCTGTCTCCCTGCCTTTGTACTTTACACCCCATGCACAGAAGTGATCCCTCTAGATCCCTTCTGCCATCCCCTAAAACTCTTTAAAGGACTCTCAGGTTTCTCCTGTGCCACATATTCCCCTTCTTAACTCCCTTCTCCTCCCCACACCTGCAAGCTTGCCTTTAAGTTCCTTTAACACCCATAACTTTTCAGGCTGGGCAAAGAAAATACATGAGGTTCTGTTCAAACCTACCTATAATACTGCCTGCCAGGCCTCTGCATCTTGTAATTATGAGAACTGAGTTATTCCTTCACTTTCCTTAGTGATCAGCTCAAAACAGGGCTCTCTTCTGTACCTTGCCAGCAATTTTCTCTAAATTGCCTGGAACATATTAACTTGGAGCAGCCTGGCACTCAGCTAAAGCAGGATGAAACGGTCCAACAGGCTCAAGATTTGTTGGGGCTGAGGACAAGACATGTAATTGTGTAAACCTAATTTCCAGAGGAAGGCAACTTAAAAACCTCAGTAAAAAGTACAGAGTTTCCACAAAATAGCTTTTGGATATCACTGTGCAGTCCCTGTGCATTCTCTGAAAATTGAGACTCGTAAGAACAGGAGGTTTTGGGGAAAAAAGAGATCTCATGGAGAAAAACCCTCACTTTTCATAGTCTGTGAAAATTAGTATGCCTTCTGCATACAACTGCAGTGAGGCACTGGAAAGAACTGGTTTGGTGTATCCATGTCTCCTTTTTATTTAGTAAATAGAGTGAAATGAAAAGATTTATGCAGGGAAAAAATTCAGGACAGTTATTTAAATAAACTGATATCAGTTGTTTTATATTGACTGAGAAAAACAACAAAAATCTGAAGCAAAAGAAAGCCTTGGTGAAAATAAAACAAAGACTCAAATATCCTTTTGAATATGGCATTTGGAAATGTTATACATGTATCAAAGCACTCCACAGGAATGACCAAAACCTGTCATAAGTTGCAGGAGAAAACCATGGTGTGGGAGTTACAGAATTTTGTTTCAGAAGATCCCATATATGTTTCTTGGGGTGTGCATAAAATGTATATGCTGCTGTGAAAGTTGTACTTGTAGGATGGGGATTTTCTTACTGCAGGTTTTGTTTTGGCCTGTGACAATGAAATGCAGCTTGGCAATTTTGTCAAATCTGTTTTGTGGCTCAATCTTGTGTGCAATAATATGACAAAATATGGTAAAAAATAATGAATAAAAAGAGGAGTGATAAAGAGCTCTCTAACTAGTTCTGCTTTTAACCTCTGAAACAACCAAGGGAAAAGAAACCAACTGATTCTGATCTTGGTATGCCTCACTTGTGCAAAACAAAATTACTCAAATCTGACACTGCTTGGGTTCTGTGTCAATAATTATATTATTACTCTCTTCTACTGGATTTAATAGTCCAGAAATTCCTCCTTAGGAAGTGAAAACTAGAGGACTATTTTTTTTTTTAATATTGTCCCTTGAACTTCATTGATTTGATCTTCACAAAGGGTGAAGTGGTACAGCTAATTCAGGTGTAGACATCTAGAAATAGGTGGGACAGTATCATTCCACATGTTGAAGTTCCCCAAATGCTCTCAGCTTTCCTTTGGAATGGCTCCAAAGGCTGAGAGTGGTTTTGAATGAAGGTTTCATGTTTCCTCTGCAGAAATGTGTCTACTGGCAGGTTTATGAAAAAGCTCTTGGGCTACTCTGTAGCCTGATTCTTTGTAGGCAGCTTCTGGTGCGTATAATAAATACTGGAATTTCACTTAAAAGCAAAGAAACATTGAAATTCCATTTTATCAGTTTCTCCAGCTGTCTTTACTGCAGACAACCAATATAATAGTAAATAATTTATGTGAATCTAATAAATTTTAAAGGAAGATGGGAAAAAAAATTGCAGGAACACAATTGTTTCTGAAATCCTTGCTGATCTTGTTCTAAAACCTGTCAGTGATTCAGACTAAATTAAGAAAGGGAAGCTGATAATATTCACGGACTGTGATTCACTGCCAAGAATCACAAGTCAAACAAATGAAAAAAAAATTAGTTTGGAAAAGTTTCAGGTGTAAATTTGGTCAAATGGCAACCAAAATATGCTCAGATGTACACTGAAGTGTAACTTTCAGACTGACACATTGATTAGATAGTAAAAATCAATTTAGATTTTTAGATCTGATAATTTATCAGAGATGCTTTAGGGACTTTTCCCATGAGAACCTCACAAGAAAGGATCTCTACTTAAACCCTCTGCAGAAATACTGGGACAATGGATGACTCTTAATCACCTGACATCTTTTTTCCAGTAGAACTACTTGTAATTAAGTAGGAACAATGTCAGCAATTATGAACTGTATGACTGAATCCTTCACATTTCTAATGACCGTGTCTTTGGAGCCACAGTATTAAATTGGCCCAAAGACAATACAAAAAAGACTGGCTGCACATTCTAAGCATGTTATGTCACACATTTATGCATTTACTCAGTTCTCAGAGGATCAGTCACTCTTCTAGTGGCAGAATCCCTCACGTTGTAAGTCATTAATAAATCAAGTTTCTGTAGAATGAAAACAACCATTTCAAAATGTGTCATTGAAAAATTAAGCCAGAAATTATCATTAATATTAATAAAATTTGGAGTGTGTTAAGGGAGGGAAAAACACAGTTTTACTGATTTTTTTTTTGCCAGGAAGAGAGGTGAGACTTTTTATGCCAAAATGTAGTGTCCTTACAAGCTTGCTCTGTGTTTCCTTATAAATCAATCATTATATGCTTTTTTTTTGGGGGGGGGGGG
>VWYI01037240.1:2305-87693 GCA_013399455.1 Anthoscopus minutus | reverse complement strand
CTTTTGCTATCAACAGGAATAACCCATGGCTACATGAGTGCTTGATTAAATTCTCTAAAGCTGGTATGTGTGTAGGAAATACGTAATTATAAAGATACAAGAAGTTACATTCTGCAAGGACATAATCACCTGGTTTTTTGATGTGTACTCTTGAAACAAAAATTGATACAAAATAAAATAAAAACAAATGGGCTTTTTTCCATGGCAATACCAAAGAAAATACAGGCTGTGCTACCCAGGGTACTGTGTATGTATTATATTATGCTTCTTCCTCCATTAATCAACCTGGTGGACCCAAGAACTCATTTTGGCTAGTTTTCACAGAAAAGTGAGTGTTCTAAGCATCCTGGAAAAACTTAAGTTTTAAGAAAATAAATAGCAGATACAGGAGAGAGGTTCTGACTGAAACAATCTGTGAACTTGTAATAGAAAGTTTGTGTGACAGAGCACCCTTTATGAATGTTTCCAGTGTAAATGCATCAGCAATGTTTGTATTGACACATTTTGATCTGAGATTCCTGTTTCTGTGCACGTATTTTAAAACTGGGACTTTTAGCAGTGTTTTCTACAGTTGTTTAAATGGCTTTTTTTTTTTTACTTCTCTGTCCCCTGCCTTCCTTCTTCTAGTGTCTGACCATAGTAACCTCCCAGAAATTGTGAGCAAGGTCCTAACTCAAGAAATGCAGAAAATCTTTGTTCATAAAAATTTGGAGAGTTTTAATGAAGAGTTTCTCAAACACAATGCTACCTCCATTCAGCACCAACTGTCAGGTTTGTCTAACTTTTTCATGTTCTTGAAAATGAGGTGATTTAAATGATATAAATCCAGAATCTTTATCTGCAGCCTGCAGGGCCAGGTTGGATGGGTCTTAGAGCATCCTGGTCCAGCATAAGGTGTCCCAGGGAATGGCAGGGCATGTGGAACTAGATGATCTTTAAGGTTCCTTCCAATCCAAACCTGTCAGTCAAGTGAGGCATATCCCTTTTGCTGGAATTGGTCTCCTTCAATCCTTATGCTTCTAATAAATTTCAAAATGGCTTTAATTTCATTAGTTTGCAGTTACAAATCAGGGAGGAAGATACTGTTTAACTTGTAAGAGGTCTAATTCATGTTTATATGTAAGTTTTTAGGTTCTGTGTGTCTGTGTATGTGGTATGGCATTTAGGAAAACTAAACATTGTGTCTTTTGTCTTGTGATAAGGTGCAAAGATGATGTATTTCCTGGACAAATCAAGACAAGAGAAAGCAATTGCTGTTGCAACTAGATTGGATAAAAACATGAGAGACAAAAATGTGAAGGTAAAAGATAAAGCCACCAACTGTGTGGGATTTTATGTAGTGTATAATTTAATGCAGGATAATGTGCATGCTTCATTTATCATAATAAATTAATACTTGAACAAGGTTTCAAATTTTTCCTGTAAGTAAAAGATACGTATATCAACAGAGACACCTGTTTGCTCAGACTAGTATTGTTTAACAGTATGTGCCTTTAAAAATAAAACAGTTGTAAATTGCATTTATTAACTGTTGCTTTTGTTTCTTTAGACATTAACAAAGGTTTTTGAGGCATTGCTTGACGGCAGTTTTGGAAGCTGCCACGCTCAATGTGAAGAATATCAAGCAGCATGTCATAAACTGTTTCCTTTTACATCTGCCTTCATGCCTGCCACAAACGAGGACAACAGCAGCACTACATCTGTGAATCACACGGCCGTTAACCATGATTTGCTGTCCAATGAAATCTGAAGTAGTGTGTGCAAGCCCCTGTGTGTGTGTATACTTACATGCACACGTGTATATGAAACTGACTCTCATTACATGCTGGCTGGATACAGATCAGGGTTACTTTTCTGGGTTGTATTTTAATATCTTTAACAGGTATCTAAAAAAAAATATTTGGATAGTTAAAAGGAGTATGCTATTAGGGTTTTTTTCCCTCCCGATGAAAACTGCCAATATTTATGTAAACATCTTTAATCAGCATTTTTCATGTTTATACTTGTACAGGTTTAAGTCTTTTAATAATTCATCAGCCCTCCCTCACAATAATATGGATTTTAAAGACTGCTTTCACTAAAGTGTTGTTACATATGCAGATACATGTGAACATATCTTGTTAATAAGTTACCATTTGAGAGTTTTTAGCAGATTAAGACTGAAGTGCTGCTTGAATTGCCCTCTTTGTTTTTCCTGTTCTTTAGGGGTTTTTTCTGGGTTGTTTTGGTTGGATTTCTCTTTTAATCTTTGGTCAGTTTGGTTTCTTTTGAAGCACAGCAACAATGAAAGCACTGGGGGAGTTGCATGTTTTTGTCAGGTGTGTGTCTTATATGGAACCAGTGTTGACATATATGAAGATTAGGTTTGTGTAAAAAAACCCTAGAACAACAAATATCTAAGGCTTTTTGAAAACTATTCCCTGTACTTTCTGTTCCATAGCTATTGTTTCCTTAATTTTATGGTCAGTTTAACATCTAAAAGTTTTAATATCCTGAAGCAATTCCCTGAGAAGACATAATGAATTTGAATACTGTTGTTTGACCTTTGTTCCATCTCCCCTTTCCTCTTCTTCCTGCTGGTTTCTCCCCATCTGTTCACCTGTTGACACTTTGGATGAAAAAAGCTGCTCCAATTTTGGGCAAATGCAGAAGGTACAGTAATGGGGAATCATAAAAACTCACTGGTGGATATGCTATATTACCTCCATTAAAAGTCTTAGTTTTCTACTTATGGCCAATACTCCAGAACTTCTCCTGTCTAAATGCTGTTGCTGTAGGTGCTGCGAGGCAAAACAGTGTGTGAGAAATATGTTTTACGTTTTAAAACTGTTAAAGGGAGCACAAAGAGGCTGACTACAAATCATAATGAACCTTTTTCTTACTTTGTATTCTGGTGCATTAACTATTAAATATACAATACATCAAAATGGAAGTTTAACTCTAATATACCGATTTAAAGCATAGCATTGCTAGACAAAATGGCTACATATCACATGACAGCTTTACATTCTATAAGAACTGCTATCAAAACATAATTATACTGTGGCTTGTACAGAAAATCTGTTTTCTGGAAACTGTAATGGAGTTCTTCAATCTCGGTTTTTATTTCACTGCAATATAAATAATTTCAGTAATATTAACTAGCCCCTCAAAGATAAATACCAGTTCTTGAAGAGGGGGTTTTATTAAGACAAATAAACTGTTCTAATTAAAATTCTCCTTTGTGTGTCATCTGTTTAGATTAAAAATTGTTGAATGGAAAATTCACTGTAAAATATTGCCAACATATGTTATGCTGTAATAAATTATTTTGTACACACTTGCCTTTGGTTTGGAATTTTTGCATATTTATGGGCATCAAACTTTAGCCCATCATTCTCATTTTTTTCTATTGAGTTGCAACATTCACTGGTTTAATGTTAACTCTGTAAGTAGTTAAGAAAAAAAGGACTATTTAGCAGATTGAGATGTGTATCTATAAATAGTAATGGCTTCAGACTGCAATCAAGTAGGTTTCGATCAGGTAGCAGGGAGAAATTCTTTCCTGTGAGGATGGTGAGGCACTGGCATAGGTTGCCCAGAGAAGCTGTGGATGCGCCATCCCTGGCAGTGTTCAAGGCCAGATTGGATGGATCTTTCAGCAACATGTTCTATTATAAGGTATCCCTGCCCATGTCAGGGGCTTTGAGCCAGATGGTCTTTAAGGTCCCTTCCAATCCAAAGCATTCTGTGATTCTGTGATAGTAACACACTACCCTGAGAAGTACTGATGTGGTTTTGTCTTATACATGGTTGTGCCCTTTGCTGTGCAGCAACTAGCTGAAAGATGTCTCAGGCAGGAAAAGGTAGTGGACTATAATGGGATTATTTTGGCTCAGCAGCACCTGAGAACCACTTTATTGACAGCATATGGTGAAGACATGAAGTGATACAGTGCCTTCTGTCTTTTTTTAGTGATAACACTGTTCTTGCTGGAGATGTAATTCAGGCCTTCAAAAGAAAGCTGTGGCACTCTAGATAAGATTGCTTATCCAGTCCTGTGCTGTTTAACTTGACATTTGAAGTCAGACTTCAGCAAAAACACTCATCAGCAGTGAATTCTGTGACAATGTAGATGAATATTTTTGATATCTAGGCTAAGAGCTGTACTAGAATTCTGGAAATTGAGTATTTTGTCACTCAGTGCATGGTTTGGTTTTCTCTTAGAATTGCTGGAGGCATGCAGCCAGTTGAGTTTTCCTCAGGGCTATCATTGCAGGTGTGAACTTCTTGGGGTAACAAATGCTTGGCAATCTGATCTCTAAATTTCATCTTTGTTGATGGGTAAAGCGTGCTGTGTACACTACCTGCTGGTACCTTAAAGGTGTCCAAAAGCAGCATAAAGGTGCTGGCAGAATACAGGGCCTCATTTCTCTAAACAAGCCTGGCAGCATTAGATTGTTCAGAGAGAAGAGCTTGTTGGACTGCTAGAAATGTTTATGTTTTGACTTATCTGATTTTTGGTATTTAATTAATGGCCAGAACCCCAGTGCAAGGAAAGTGTGGTAGCAGTGGTCTGAGGCAGGGCAGCTCCTCTTCCATTGCAGCACAAGTGCTACTCCTGCTTGGGATGCTGTGCCAGCACTGTGAACTACCATGGCTCAGGATTTACCCATGCTGACTAGCAGGGTATCAAAAATGTTGCACCTCTGGTGCAACAACTTTGCCTATGTGGCTTGGCATTTCAGTCTGCTTCTGCTATGGCTGTGGCCTTCCTCAGGGTCTGTCAATCTGCGTAAGGAGAAGCTGAGAATGACAGGAGTAGCAGCAGTCCTTCCTGAATACATAACAATGAATGTAGGACTCACACCACTGAGATATGTGTGCAACAATGCTTGGGCACAATTCTGACTTGGTCTTGGGTTTGCTGCCCACCCACAGCAGATGTTCTGCAAGCCCTTACATTCATACAGCAGCCCTATGATTGTGCGAGTTATTCTGTGGTCTCTTGCTCTACAGGTTAATTAGGCTTCATTTGCTCTTTACCAGTCTTAGCAACACCTTCAAACTCCCTTCACAGTCTGGATGTGAAACTATAGATGCCTTGATTAAGATTGCTATTAATTACAGTATGTTTATTTACTTAACTGTCTTGTTTTCTGGATCTTTGAAAACCTTTTATTTTGAACTAGTTTGTGCTAGCTTTTCTAAAATCTGTGTTGCTGATCCCTGCATGAACCAAATAATTGTGATAACAGCATAAATATCAAGAGCACTCATTGACTCAGCATCTAATCTCATCTAGGATCATCTCACACAGTATGCCTCTCTCCTTCTCCTGTTCCCACAGGCAGGCAGGCATACCCCAAGGCTGGGAAACTTTTCATTACAGAAAATAAGCTTGTTCCAAAACCCAGGCCCTAATGGAAAATCCTGACCTGATACATGTATGGATAGCAAACATTTAGTCCTGAACTGGTAATTAAGGTGAAAGGGGCCGTTTCTCACATCTCTGCAGCTGTAGCATGTAGGAAGAGATCAAGCATTAAGTTGACACAAGGTTCAAGCATAATCGTGTTGGCATGTGTGAATGCACTTGCCACTTGCTGTTTCAACAGCAACATACGTACTTAATGGCATTTGTTTTTCCGTGCCTTAACTGCAGCTCCTAATGAAAAGTTTGTGGATTTTCCACTAGAGGGAAGCCTTGCATCCAGAATATTTTCATAGTAACAAAAAGCTGAAGTCTTGTAGGTGTTGTTTTGTACTAGAAGTGTAGGAAAATGCTTGTATTTTTTCCTCCTTTCAGGCATTGGAGAGAGATCATTGTTTTGTATGTGATTGAATATCTGAATTAGATTCGTGTTTGTATAACCTAGCTGTCTGTAGTCATTGATATGGGGATCTCAAGTTGAGAGCACAATTGGTTGGACTTCATACCTTTAGATAACAGACATACTGGGAAAAGATGTCTGAGCCCATAGATTATCAAATTAGGTTTTTTGGGAAATCCCATGTCCTGTGCCAAAAGTTTCACTCAACCCTATTTCTGCCTTCAGGCTGTTGAAGAGAGCCAGAACATGATTGCCTTGAAGATTAGCCTCCACTCCAGTTAATTTATCTAATTAACTGAACATGTTGTCCCCGACTTTGACTTTGCTGCTTGAACATATTTCAGGTCTAGACAAAGTATTTGAGAACGTGCTGTTAGCACTTAGGAGGAGACTCAGGTTTTGAGAGGTTCCTAGATGTATTTTGGGTATGCAGTAAGATGGAAGAACTGATAAATGGTAGTTTTAGGATATGGTAAATCTCTTGTTTAAAACAACACAGGAGGGTGGGAAGCAAGGACCAGAGCAGAAACTGTCGTCCCCATACAGTGCCTAGTACAGACAAGTCCTAGTTTGAGACAAGGGTTTATTCCACAGGTAGTAAACTATGATAAAGCCTGTCTGTAAATGCAAGCAAGCTATACCTGCTTCAGGCCAGACTGTGTAAACAGTAGGGCAAGAGACATCCAGGAATCCACAAAAAGCATCAAGCACCGAAGGAGTCTGTTAACTGTCACTGGAGGTGTTTAATCAAATGTTAGCTAAATCCATGCACTTGGTTGTGTTTAAAACGAGCTCTGAGAGTTCCTGGAGGAACTTTTCTGTTAGTAACACATTCCCTGCGTGTCTGAATAACTGTCCAGGGTAATTCAGACCACTGGGATGAAGCCATTAGATTTGTCATGGATAAATTTTTTTGGGATCCATAAGAGAGAGCGTGATTCATTTGCTGAGGGGTTGGAGGGCTACTTCAGGTGGTGAGCCATGCACTGGTGTGCATGCTCACAGCTTGGGCACTGCAGAGCATCCATCCCCCAAGTGGTGTAGGAATGTCAGCAGTCCCTTGCTGTCCCTGCACTGCTCAGGACCAAGGCACTCAGCTATGGCATTTGTGACCACTGAAGGACCTGTAAAGTGATTCTGCAGGGGACAGGCAATGAAAACCCAACAGCTCTGCAGTGATATCAGTAGGTGTAGTCAGTCTTCTCTTTGGGAGCTTACACCTCCACTTGAAGTCTTTCTGGTTTAATAGGCAATGATTTCAGAAAAAATCAGAAGTCTGGACAGCTCTGTTGTATATAGGGGCACCTCTATAGCCAGTGTAAAGCTATGGGCACCTCTGGATGCCAGACATCTAAGAATAGTTACTGCAGTATTGAGATCTGCAAAGCTGATTTTCTTTTTGCTTCTGAAGTGCCACCTCAACTATAAGAAGTTGTGCTGAAAGATGTGTGTCCGTGTGATTTCCTGATCTTATCCGACAGTGTGTTCCTAAAAGCTTTTTACGTTCTCCCCTCTCTATTTCTCCAGTCTCTCTCTCTCTCCACTTCAGGCTCTGGCACTTGCTGTTTGCTTCTGTGAACAGATTCAAGTCAACAGCTTAGCACAAACCTTTCCTGGCAAATATGGGTTGGTTGTCTACCAATTGCAGATGGACAGACAATGGAAAGACAGCAATGGCTAATCAAGTATTTGATGAGCAGTCCACAAATAGGTGTTTCAGGCTATTTTGTACATGGCCTTCCATTCAAGGAAGGTACAAATTCCTCTCAATTAGTAGTTTCCATCATAGGAAATATGTTTTTCCTAGAAGAAATGGTGATCCTTCTGGGGAAGCTATGATAATGCCTGGCTCTCCCTACCATGTTCCACAGGTAATCTCTCACAATCCTGGCCATCTCAGAGGAGCCAGGCTGGGGGGCAGGAGCACTGTGGAACTGGCAGCAACAGATAACTGGTCAGAAGAAAGTTGTTGCTGTATTTTTTTCTTTATTATTAGAGACCCTCTCATGAGCATTGACCATGTTGGCAGAAGCCCTGGCCTTCCTGAGGAGTGAGTGCCACAGTGGGCAGTGGCCATGCTGGCTTGACCAGGTAAATGGCCTACCATGATATAAATTGTCTGCAGAGATCCTCCAAAAAACATGAGCTATTTCTGTCTCTGGTGACCAACTCTTTTCCTCTGTTGTCTCCTCCTACTCACTGAGGGCTTGTAATCCTGCTCTAAAAGCAGGAAACTCACATCTGTGCCAAGTGCCAAGCGTGGCACCCTGCTGTGTAAGTGTCGAGTAGGTGTGTGCTTCTTGAATGTGCTTTCAGGAAAAGACCTATGGCCTCAGTAGCCCTGGAGACAATGGCACCATTCAAATGTTTCTCAAAAAACATTTGGCGCAAAAGTGCCATGGCGGGATAAATCTGGTTGTGCAGAGCTGTTTTATATGTGTCTGCAGCAGCAAAGCCTCTGCTTTTCAGTGGTGTTTCATGTTCTTTTATTTTTTTAAACTGCCTCCCTCTTGTGTCAATGCTCTGAACTCTAGTTTTGCATGCAGGTCCTCTGATGTAGTCATGCAACTAGTAGAGCTGGGCAGTATGGAGTGAGCAATTCTGAAAGCCTGTTATTTATGAAATAAGAGTTGAAAATAGAAAATAGTTATATGGAAGAAACTGCTGTCAGAGATCCTTCCTCTGGCTGGGAGAATTAGAGCATTGTTTACTTAGCTTCCATTTGTGATGAGAACAGGATTCTGCTATGGCTTGTCACAAAAATTATTTGAAGCTGAGAAAATGGGGAAAATACCCAGGGCTCATTAATTATTCCTAAAATGAAGTGCAGTTGCCTCAGAGGAAAGGGCTGGATGCAGTACATGGTCACTGGCTGTAACACTGATTCTTTTCTTCCCATCTGCACAATCCCCTGTGCACTGGTAACAGGAGAGGCTCCAATGGACTCAAACATTTTTATTTCCCAACCATAAACATGCAAATTCCTGTCCCCTAAAGGGGCGTGAATTACTGGCTAACCAGAGCTCAAGGATTACTGCTTTTGTTCCACATTTGTATGGTGACTGGCTCATGAGCTCCTGGTCTGTGACTGGCACTACTGCAACACAAATAAATGAAGACCTTCTCTCCTGTTCTAACCTCTGCAGCCACATGCCTTCAGCAAACAAGCAGTCTTGGCTTCTCCAAGAGCATGGAAGGGAGAGCAAGTCTTGATTTTTTTAGCCTGTTTTGGTAGCTTGCTTCAGTGGGATGGATGGGAACAACACCCAACACACCCTACCATTCCTGACTTCCCCTGTACTTGTGGTTATGCTGGTCTAAGTTTCCTTGAGATTGGTGCAGTACACCATGGGAAACTCATTAATAACACAAAGACAAGTAGAAACAATAAAATGGAAACCCATGTACATTTTTGAAAACAAACCAAAAAGGCACCACAAAACCCAGAGGGTATTCAATACTTCCAGGAAAATTTAATTCAAATTCTTCAGCAAGAAACATTTTTATTCCTTTAAATGTGGTCAGTATCTTTTTGGCTGGATATTTTGGCCACAAGTATTTTTTATTATCCTTGTAGTTATTAATTGCATCTATTTAGTACTTCCTGGCCAGATTTAAGGCTCTGGAAACACAGAGTGCATTAACAGTGTTGGATAGGAAGTAGCCAATGACTGAGCTCAACAGGCTCTGTGTACATGAGTGTATGAAATATAACAGAAAAAACCCACAAAATGCCTAATTTTTAGTCACAGCAAAGATATTTACCAGAAAAATTCACTACCTTTTATTTTACTAATGGAGGAGACAAATTAAGAGAGATGTCTAGGTTCTTTTAATATGTAAGAGCTCCCTTATATGTTTTGCTTCATAAGGCTTTAAATTTGCTTCCAATGTGGTTTGTGTGTCAGGTATTTTTCATGAAATACAAGCCTCTCGAGCCTTAAATTCCCTTTTTTTTCTTGTATGTAATCACCCACTCCTGAGTGAGCATCCCTTCTTCCTTGGACAAAATTGCCATTTTTTTCTAAAGTAGTACAGTATCCAGCAATCTTAACTCCTCAATTTATCAACACTTCAGAGCCAAAGTAGGTGGAAAACAACAACTGCTTTTCTTTTGTATTTGAAACAGTACAAGTTTCTTGATGGAGTGGTAGTCATGAAAGATTTTGAAGCAAAACTGGCAGAATAGTAAAGAATTCAGAATCCATTTCCTGATCCATATATATGGACCCTGGTATGGTGGCAGCAACATCAGGTGGAGGTGGGGATAGTGGTTTGCCCTGAGCTTGAGCTCACAGCCTAACACAGGAAATAAATTTCTTACTTTGCATTCATAAGTATGCTTTTTCCTTTTTTTTCCCACACTACCCTTTAAAATGTATATTTACAGCTAGTGGACTCTTTTGGATAACTTCTGCTGAGGGAGGACTTAATGGAAGAAGAAGAAACCCTTTCCTCTACTCAGCCTTGTACAGTCTCATGTCAACCTCCCTGTGCAAAAGATATGTGCACAGCCTTGTTTTCCTGCAGAGCCAGAGTAGAGGCAATTTCTCCACCTCTAATTGCCACACAGCACTCCAAATTCCAGGCTCTCTCCCCCTCCTGGCTTACTGCCATGGTCCCTTTGCTTACATTTTCTTGGCTTTTTGCTCACTTCTCTCAGCTTGTTTTTTGTTGGCTCCATAGCACTGCAGGGAAAAGACTACCAGACAACATCCACCTCCTTGCACTGAGATCCAAAAACTAGTACAGCTTTCAAGCAGTGTTTTGTTTGCTTTCTCCAAAATCGGAAGCACTCTCACTCTGAAAAGGAGCTTCTTGACTCTCTCCATTACCACTCCTGTATTCTCTACTGCCTATATACTTTACAGTCAATGCATGCTCTGTGCAGTTGGATTTTGAAGATTTTCTGATGGACATGAAGTTTTACTGTGACTTTTAGTGGATGCAAGATTGAAGCTTTCCTCAAACCTGGCTGTAATAGCTATTATAGCCCACTAACTCTTGTAGCTCCAATTTTATAATGCAATCCATTCAGTTTGCTTTGCTCCTACACATGCTATTTTCAGGATCTGACTGATGTTTTGTACTAATTAAACAAATATAGGCACCATTGGAAAAAAAGAAGGTGACCAATGAGGAAAAGAGGACAAGGTCTTGTCATCCAGCTTGATATAAAAGGTGTTTATGCAAATGTGACCAGTAGTTCTCTCTTTTGACCCAAACAAAAAAGTTAGGTTTAAGTTACACTGTGAAGAACAACATGCATTCAGGAAGAACTTTCCTGAGTATAGGAGAAAAAAACCTCATGTTTTCAGGTCCAAGACTTTGGTTGGGACCTACTTGTCTCTTGTGGAATTGGGGTACATTTGGGCTGGCCTTCTGGTTCGGTTTACTCTGAAAGAAGTCAGTTTATGCACCAGAAGACAGCTGGAGACAAGATTACTGTGGTCCCAAGTCAATTTGGTAATATGAACATATTTTTCATTAAGAGACACAAATCCTTTAATTTTCTCTTAAAAAGGCAGCAAACAGTTATTTTGAAATTTATCTTTTTTTTACTCACTACCACTTTTACCCTCTTCTTGACTGAACTTCTCTCCCTTTCCCATGCAGTGCTCATCCAAAGTCCCTTGATCCAGAACATCCAAAGTCTTGAGTGGTTTTGCATCTCTCTTTACTGTGGACAGAAGCTCAACATTCAACTCTCTATTCCGGTGATGTCAGTATAGGTTACAAATCTACTTTATGTGTTTAAATTACTTTTAATCCAGCTATGATAATACTGATTAAATCCAATCTGCCATAAATATGTTTTGGCATGATTAACTTATTTAAAAGCATTCATTCAAAACTCCAAGGGATTCTGCTTGTAGTTACTGAAAGACAGAGGAAGAGACACAGACCATATTGTGTTCACATTTAGTAGGTTAATTTGACAAGCAGAAAATTTAGAAGGATAATGGGCCAAGAAAGTGAGTTTAGGTTTTGGCAGAATTCAGCAGGAAGGTGTATGGTTTGCTCACAAGGCCACAGCTGTGAATTGCTGTGAGCAGGCCCATGAGTTTGAATCCACTGTGTATCAGTCAAGGACAGAGAGAAAATCAAAAGGAAATGCATTAGTCTGTAATAACTCCAGGTTCCAGTTCAAGGTCTATAGAACATGTTGGAAGAGGAAGTAAAGTCCTGTGAAAGACCTCTGGCAAAAGAAATTTTTTTTGACAGTCTTTCAAGATTAATGTATTGCTGTAAGTCGCTCACTCTTCCCACTGGTGGTGTGGATTGAGCTACAGGTGACAGGGTTTTTTTAGCTCAGCTGGCAGCAAAAGTAGCAAAACACCTTGGATGGTAATTAGGCAGCCTATGTAAAATGCATGGCTCATCTCTGACATGGTTTAATTAGGCAGCTCTCCTGACTACAAAACAAGTTTAGCAATTAACTCACACAGGCAATTCCACTTGCAGTGTGAAAGATAAAATAGGCTTGGAGTGTCAACCACTGCCTCCCTTCAAAGGAGCATCCTGATCGCAGGGTTGTGATGTGCTGCACAGGGAGACAAGTTATGCTGGTGATGTTTGGTCTGTTTCTGTTCTGCAGCCCGAGGAGTTGGGTTTCCCAGTCTATCAGTCTGGCTGGCACCTGTGCTTTTTCATCCTCTGGCAGTTTTCATTTTTCTCTTTGACAGCTGTCTTAATTTTGGGTTCCCTTGCTTCCTTCAGCTAGAAGTTTGGCAAGGATGGGCTGTTGTGTGTCATTCACAGGTTTTTAATTATCTACTTTAACAACTTGGTATTGTTAGTTATGTATAGAATTATTATTTTCACTGATTTATAAATATTAAAAGACTTGTGAAAATTAAATATTCAAAACTCCAGGCTGCTTCCATGGGCTAGGACCTGGCACTCTCGGTTTTGTCTAGTATCAATATCAATGAGAAGACAGGTGTAGGTTTCACAACACATCTGTTAAATGTGGGAATATGATACTCAACAGAATTGATATTTTAGGTTATTCTTGATCTTTGAAGTGATGAAAATGGTTCATTAGACAAAAACTTTTCAGCCATTTCAGATTTGAAAATTCCCCCTTCTGCAGTTTCAGTTTTTGTATATGTTCATATGGTGCTGCACCTGTACTGTGAATTTTAACCTATTTCCAGTAAATTTCTCATTCTGGAGTTTTTTTTTTACTGTTTTATATGAATGCCTCAGAAGTTGTTCATGGATCTGTGAGCATCTCTGGGCCGTGCTTTGGAAGCAACTAGATTATTCAACCTGCAGTATTAATGCCTTTTTAATCCCATTCTAGGAGTCCCTTTGGTGTAGCAACACAATGTGTTGTACCCCAAATTGCTCCATGCTTTGTTTAGAAAACTAGGACTTCATGAGCCTTGCAGCTTGGCTAAATCAAAGTGTCTGTTTTAAAAGCTTTTCCCTGAAGCATATTTATAGGCAGGATTTGTTGATTTAAATGGCTGTGTGGCTCACAAGTTTGTGAGGTTAAAAATGCAGTAGGAAACCACTGTAAACATCGCGTCACCAGCTGAGGAGGATCTGGAGACACTGTGTCGAATGGTCAAGAAGAAATTCACTTTAAATGCAGCTTGGATGGCTGCCTAGAAAAGGAGAGGGATTCAGTAGCTGAGGTTTACATTAGGAGTTGTGTTGGATGTTTCTCCCCATAAACATGCGCAGCCGGGTGTGGCAGCCTGCAGTTCTTGAGGGTGCTGCACTTAAAATGACTTCTTCGTTTTGCCAGATGTGGGCTGCTCCTGTTGGCATCTGTGGCAAAAGTGCAGCCAGTTCAGTTGGAGCATGCTGGAGCCTTTCAAGAATATTTATGGTTGTGCATGGCTACATGGTCCACGACATAGAACCAGTAAGCATAAAAGTGAATCTTTGTTTCCCCTTGTATAAGCTAATGATTTATGTGGAAAACTGAAATTCACCAGCTGTCTCAGTAGCATTCAGCAGAATCAAGGCTGCTAGGAGAAAACATGAGTATTTACTGAAAGAAATATTAAGAGATTAGTCTGTGGAGCAGTAAACACAACTAAGTAGTTTTAAGCCCAGGTTGTCTTAAGGAAAGAAGATTTCCCACATGGCTCTAAAGAAAGGAAGTTTATAGGATAATTTCTTCAGCATGCCTAGAAATTATTCTGAACATGGTCGGTTTGAGTGTAAGATAATAATTTAAAGGAAATACCTGGGATAAATTCTTGTATCACTATAGGGAAGCAGTTGTGTTTTTCCCCCCTACCTATGCACACCCTCCTTTTATTAGCTCCTTGAACTGAGCCCATTCAACTCAGTTCAACAGCAAGTCATTCCCTTTCTTGCTGGATTAGTTTTCTGCTGTTCTAATGTTGATGAATTGGCTCAGCAGCAGATGAGAAAAACCTGCTCAAAAGACATGCAGAAGGTCTAGGCCAGGAGCACAAGAGAGAAGCAGGCAGGTCATCTCCCTTTCTGTGGCAGCAAGGCCCCAAGCAACACAAGCTTCCTTGTACAGCTTCATCCCCCTCTGTGCTCCTTCTTGTGACATGACCTCGGACCCTGTCCCAAAAGGCTGTGAGATGGCTTGACCATCTTTAAGAGAAACAACAGGAAGGGCACAGGAGGACTTTTAGGCTTTGGTTTTTTTGCCTGTATTCCTCGGAAAACAGACAGATTCCAGCCTAACCTCGAGCACCTTTTGGCCTAAGCCAGGTTGTGCTAAAGACCAAGCACCAGTGCTCGTTAGGAATGTGTGTGGTACAGGTAGGGTTGATCATATGTGGTTGAGCAAAAGAGATTTGACATCAGCTGCAGGGCCAGGTCTTTGTCTTTTTGGGCTGTGAGCTGTGCCTAGTCACATCCTTGACAGTTCCCCTTTCTGCCTTGCATCCATTGTCTTTCATCCTGCTCGTGTGATTGACGTCACACCCTCGTATCTCCTTGTCCCCTACTTTTTAACCTCACTTTCCACCATGGTCTTTAAAAAGGATTGTTTGTAGACACTTTTATTAGCAGAAAGAAAAACAGAGGAAGACCACAGAGAGGAGGAAGCCACAGAATAAATAGCAATTGAACTTCACTGTGAGAACTTCTTTTGATTCACTGCAAAAATAAATAAATGCCTCCATATCAGCCAGTAAGTAGAGGAGGATAAATCTGTTTGATTGTCTAGAACATTGTTTTTCTCATTTTGTATCTTGCAGGAGCAGTGACAGCATGTCTGAAAATGGCAAAAAGTTTCAGAAATGTTTTTTCTTATCTCTCCCTGACTCTTATAAATATTTTCACCAGCACACAAACATAATCATAACTGCTGACGCATTCTCATGGAATAGCACCTGATGTCTGTTTTCAGTATTTCTAGTCATCTAAATGTGACAGTCTTCCCCAATGAGTATTTAACAGAACTGGTATTTTAGCTGCTCAGACAGCTTAGAGCAGCATTCCATAGCTATGGCATGTATAAACATCAGTTGTACCTGATTTCAGGACAAGCGCTAGACTTTCTCCTAGAAGAAAAGCACTCCACCGAAGAACAACCTGACTCCCTCTGCCTGAGCATTTCCTGCCTGTCCCCCGCCACCTGCTCTTCTCCTCGGGTCATCCTCTGGAATTAACTGGCCCAGCTACCCCGACGGCCATGCCCACTGCTCACCAATGTCCGGAGCAGGGCGACAAGCACAAACAGGTGCCAGCACAATGCCACGAATGAAGGGATCCCGGGGGTGGCCGAGCAGCGCTGCTGTTGCATGCAAAGCCACGGACGAGCTGCAAGCCGGCTGCAGCCTCCTCGTCTTGCTGTGTGCCCCGTCCTGCTGGCAGTCACGGGGCTGGGTAGGGCTGACCCACTCCTGTGTTCCCGTGACAGTCCCTCCTTACAGCCGGCTCTGACTCCCTCTGTATCCCGCCCCCGCGCACAGCCGCTGCTGGGCTTAGCGCAGCGCGATCCCGCCGAAGGAGCCGCGCTCCCGGTGAAGGGCGGCCGGGCGGCCACGGGCAAAGCTTCCCGCTGGCGGTGCTGCGGCCGCTGGGACACCCGGNGGGACCCTTCCCTTCCCTCCCCTTCCCTCCTCTGCCTTCTCTTCTTTTCTTTGCCTTCTGTTCCCTTCTTTTCTCTTCGCCGGGGAAGGGGTGTGGGGGGCAGGCGGGTCAGGGTCGGGTCGGGTCGGGCGGGTCCCGTCCGGTCCTGACGCCGCTGCCGCCGCCCGGCAGCGCCGGGGGAGGACGGCGGGGGCCTGGCGGAGGCGCTGGGAGAGTTCGACGCGGTGCTGGCGGAGTTCTCCTGCCCCGCCGGCCGGCGCCGCTTCTTCTACGGGGAGCACCTGGAGCGCATGAAGCGGCGGAGCAGCGCCAGCGTCAGCGACGGCAGCGGCCTCAGCGACTCTGAGAGTGAGTGTCCGTCGGTCCGTCCGTGCCGGCTGTGCCGGTCCCAGGGGCGGGGGGCGGCCGGGAAGCGACGGTCCAGAGCGGGTGTTAAACCAGTGTGCAGCCCTCTTTGGGAGAGGCAGAGATACGGGAGCGAGAACCCGCCTGTTTCTATGAAAGCAGTGCCTTCTCCTTTACGTTCGGGGCTGGAAGTCGCAGGGATGCATAGTCTGGCCCCGCTGGTTTTACTCGCTCGTATTGAACGGAGGGGAGAGTTGCTGGAGGGGAGCCTTAAAAGCTGTCGGTGGGAGAAGGTCGGGCTGCCAGCGGCTGCGGGACACCGGGACGTCCCGGCATCTGCAGTGAGAAATGTCGCAGGTTCACAGAGACTGTCCGCTTGTCTCGGTAACCAGAATCGTAGGGACGGAGAGAGCGAGCCAAAATGTGCTTTCCACAACAAGTGGAAACTCACCCAGATTTCCTGTTATAAGAATGGTCATCCATCTGGACGGACCGCTGTGTTATCACTGTTTCAGAACTGCTAATTTTTGTGCCCTTTTACACTAGATACATATATATGGTGTGTGCAGAACATGGAAGAGGAAGGGTAGGAAGCTACTTGGAGGAAGAAAACAGAATTGGAATTAAATTTTTTTTCTAGTTAACTTGGAAAAAAGTTTAACCCCTCTTACTGGCTTTACTAATCAGGGAGAGAAAACATCTTTCCTCTTCCAAATAGTGAGGCTGGAAACTGCTGTTCTCTTTGAGAGCAGTAGGTCACTTTCTCAGAACTAAGTCCTGCTAAATGCAAGCTTCAAGCAGCTGGTTTGGATTTTGTGTTTGGTTTGGCTATTTTTTTTTTCTTAAATTAAGTTCGTAACTACATGGGAACCTTAATGAAACTTACCTGATTTGCAGCTATTTATTACAAGACTGCTTCTCAAATGTCTGTTCTGCCTCTTTATCTGTTCAGGGACTCAAGGTGCAGTTCTGTTGATTTAGTGCTTAAATACTAATGCTACCTCCCTAGTACTTGAGCTGTGAGAGCATAAATTCTCCAGATAATCAGAGCCCTTTATTTCATCATCCATGGATTACATGGATCATGTAATTCCTTTCGTTGATAGATATTGTTTTACCTGCCCTGAACCTGGATACCTTGCCTAGCACTGCCTTTGGGTTTTTTCTATGGAAGTACATGGATCAAGATGCTATTTTTCTGTTTCATAATGTAGTGAGTGTAGAACTCCTTCTAAGAATCTCTCTGCCTCCAAGGAGGATTTAGAACTCTATGTACAATTTAGACTAAACGTTTTTCTTTCAGATAGCTGAGGGTATGTAAGGTGAAGTCTGCCTTTACTGAGTCAAAGTGGAGCCCTAGTGTTACTATTTTTTATGCAGTCTTCGTTGTTGTGATATGTTAACCTCTCACATACACTTACTGTGTCTCAAAATTGAGATACTTGTAATGTGAGAAAATTATAAAACCCCCAACCCCATATCTAGAACTTATTCTTCTTGTATGGAGAAATGCTAAGTAATTACAGATAGCTATCTGCTATGGTTCAAAATATTTAAATATGCTTAAAATTGCTCTGCTGGAATTGACAAGAAGGATCTTTGGAAGAAGACTTCTGACAGTGCTCTCTGGCATGGCAGAAGGCCTGGTGAGAAAACAACATGCCCGTGTAAATGGGCAGATCAGATCTTCAGGAAGATCTGAAAAATAAAAATCTGTGTGGCAAATCCACATGGATTTAGGCTGAGGACAGTAGTGGGGTAGTAGGATAGACAGGGTTTGATGGCTCTATATGAAGTCCTTAAAGATCTTGTATGTGGAATTTGTCAAGTTTTCAAATCCTGTCCCATGCCTGAGTTCCTCTCTTGGTGATGCATCATGTGAAAGGTGACTCTGGAGAAGTTGAAATCACTGCCTTCTGGACACTGGCATGTAAGGCACCAGGAGGGTGCACCAGAGACTGTGAGGATAAGTTTAAGGGAAAGGAAACCAAACCAGCCAGCTCTGCTCATGGCTCAGGAAAGGCCTGGTAAAACACTTCTTCCTAAAGAAGTCATTCAGTGCAGTCAAGTTTTTATTTTGAAGTTAAAGTAGGATTGGAGAGGAATTGTGGATTTATGAAGAGCTCCTTTTATAACACAGACTGTATGTCTGATGTAATCCAGCTACACTCCCTATGTCTATTTTAAGAATAAATGCTGGGAGTTTCCCACTTAACCAGGTTCTTACAGTTCAAACTCAAGTATTTCTTGAGTTTATTTTCCCTTTGATTTCTGTAATTTAGTGTTAGCCAGTATAGTGCTGAATTCATTACCTTGTTCTTCCTGTGATAAGGCTTAGGTTAAAATACCTCTGCAGCATCAAGGGGTAACTGGGCTGAAGGAGTAAGTTCTGATAAGATGAATCTTTAAAAGCCATTTTATCTGCAGGTTGCATGATCATCTTGTTCATGGAGATTCTTTATATCTTTGAAAAATCTTGTTATCCAGTGCCAAGACTATTGCAAATACACTTTATCATGTATGTAGAGAACAGTTCAGACTATTGTGTTTCAGTGCTATCTATTGTTTTCTGTTCAATCTAATCCTCTTAACTGATGTGCTGTGCCTGAAGATTAGGCATATGTATCTTTTGGCCACTCCTGCAGTGGTATCTTTCCACTCAGGGATGGAACTGAAAGGGGAGGAAACATTTTAAACTGTTGCAACTGTTTCAGTGCCCCTGAATCAGCCTTAAATTCAGTGTCATGAGAAGCTACTAACAGATGTCAAGTGGTTGCGCTTGAACAATACTGTTCAGTAGGGTAAGGAAAGCCTCTGCGTTCCTGGGGTTTCTGCCATGAGCAGGAGCCCATTTAATTTATCAGAAAAGTTTACAGAAGATCTTTGTCAATGCTCAGTTAATCCTGCTAATTCTGTTATACTTAAAATCTCCTGAGGGAGCTAGCTCCAAAAATACTACTTTAAATTCTTATATTACATATTTCTGGCTCTTGAGAAAAAGCAGGGTTTTGAAGATTCTATGTGAAAAATGGGTGAAATAATACTTTGTTCTCCCACATCTTGTCCTGTCATTTGACTAAATGATCTTTGGACGAGGTCTGGCTTGGCTGTGGTTAAGCCTTGTATGTAGCACAATGGACTCTAGACCTGGCAGTAACAGAGAGGCTCATGCGTGCAGATGTGTGTGATGATCTCGGCCCAGGAGTATTACATTAACCACCACAGCTGACTGGGTCAGTGCTGGAAATCATCATGCAACTGCTGAGCTACTCCAGCATTCCAGAGCTTCTGGACTGTGGGTGAGTTGTGACTGAAACCAGTTGTGTTTCAGCTTGATGTATTCAAACGAGTCAGAGCCTAGCAGCTTCATCCTTTAGGTTATTAATTATGCTGGGATTTCTAAGCTGAGAAAGACTTTATAACTCTTTGCTATTCACAGCGTATTTTGGCTGAGATAAAGGAGGATTTGTGCTAGAGAGTGCTGTGCTGGCAGAAGCCACTAGTGTAGATGCAGCTGTATTAATGAACTTACAGATAGCATTGTCTCCTTGTGTCAGAATAAGCTTGCAAAGAAGAGTGCAGGCTCGCCTGTGTAAAATGCATACCCAGCCAGTGCATATGGCAGTACAGTATATGGCAGTGTCAGGACAGTCTTCCTAATTTAGGCCTAGGATAATGAATGGGAAGTTGATGAGAGGTTGAGAAGGGAAGTGCTTTAGTGTTTCTTGGGCCAAAGTTACAATAACACAGAACAGCTACATCATAATCTGTTGTCTTGCTCTCAGAAATGTTGGACACTTGTAGCTCCATGTTTTCATGAGGCAGTTTCAGCTTCTTGCCTCTCAGTTAAAAGCATTGCAACATAAATTCATCAATTCAATTCTTGTGCTCATACAGCCAGCAATGTTTATTTGTAGTTGTTTTTTGAGGGGTAAGTAAATGGTTTCTCGGCAGGGCCTCATGGCTTTTAAACACAAGAAACACTGAATGCATCTAGAACTCTTAACTTTATGATTTTAAAATTAAGTAGGTGCAGGGATTGAGCAGGATCTTTTAACACTCAGTGCCTGGTGTAGTGCCAGCACTTGTGTTTACACGGCTGTGGCTGTGGATATCTCCATGTGCTCATCCTAATGCCTAGGCTATCCAGAGATGAAGCATCAGCCACTGTTAGTACTGCAGCACTCATCCTGAAAAACTTGATTGTCAGTCTTGTAATGTGTGACCATAAAGAAGACAAAGAAAAAGGCAACAGAAATTATTGAAGATGTAAAATATTATCCAAATGCTTAAGTAGTCTGGGACTGTCAGGCAAAAAAGAGATGTTTTGTGTGGAGGCAAGACAGTCTTCCAGAGGGAAGCTATAGGGAAATTAGGATAGTGACTGCTACCTCACCAGTGTAAGGAAATCAAATACAATTAGCATGTTTCATAGAAATGAGGCATTATTCTTTCATGAAGAGTTAAATATATTGCCTTTTAAGATATTATTGATATTACAAGTTCACATACTCAAAAATAACTTCATAAAAATCCCAGCAGGAGGGATGGGGCCATTGAAGACTGGTTGGGCTGATGCCACTGGTGTCTGAGGAAGGAGACTGATATCTGCATTGAGAGCTCTTGGTAGAGCTCATCTTGCAGCAATCAGCGTGTGGCTGCACCACTCTAAAGCTCTTCTACAGGCACCTGCTGTGAGTTGTTGTGAGAGACAGGATGTGATGTAGATGAGCCTTTGGTCTCTGCAGCAAATTCCAGTCTTGAAACACGAAAAGGAACTAGATTGTGTCTGTGAACTTCCAATGGCTTGTCTCAAACAAGAGGACAATGAAATGCTTATAGTGAAAAAAGTGAAATGAGACTCTCCAAGAGAAAGTCCCTTTTTTAGATGATCCGAGAAATAAATTTTTATTACATTACCCATGTGTTCAAGGGGAAGAAAAATTTGAAGTTTCAGGTGCATAGCCTTCTCTACTACAGCTATTTCAGTGTGCTGAGAAATGCACCTTTTCATAAGATTTCCCATTCTTGTCACTCCATCATACCCATTGCTCTTACTCATTAGAAAGAAAGATTAGTTAAGGGAAGGCTGGAGTTGGAAACTGCCTCATAGCTCATAAGCATGAGGGGGGAGTGGGAAGGTAAGCTTTATAATGTATAATTTTATTATTATATAATTTATAATTATAAGTACATAATGAGAACCTGCTTGAACATCTGGATTTCAGACTTCCTAGATCACTTTTGTGTGGCTATGTGATTTGAAATCCTTTAAATAATGATGCTTAGATGTGTCAATAGAAAAACAGTGTCATTTTTTGGTCAGTATTGGAACAGGTGTTTGTTAGCTAGGCAAAATCCCCACAAAAATAAACAATGCAGCCAAGTGTAACTGTGGTGATGGTGATGATAAAAATAAACACTGTCCTTGGGGGCTGAAGCATACACATTGTGAAACAAGCTTTTTGGATCATGAATATTTCTCACTTCTACTGGTGACATTACAATTTCCAGATTTCTTTTTCTGATTTTTTAGCAAGTAGGCTATGTTCTTTTAGGAATTAGTTGTGCAGTCTGCTCATTACGTGCTGAGTTACTATTTTATAATGAATTCATGGTTTGTAGACACTTGAGTGGGCTTGTGAAGCTTCTCTCTGAAAGCATTAGGGATGTGCTTTAACCTCTTCCCCTAAAACTTTCCCCACTGAACAACTGCAGTAAAAATTTTACCGACTCCAGCGCTTTTCAAAATTGTATCTTGAGCCATGGTACTAGAAAGAGCATGATATTAAAGAAGCTACACAGCTCAACTTTTCCGTTGTCTGTTTTAAAATGAAAAGTTTGAGGTTTTCCTCCTTCAGTCCATTACCGCCTAGAGCCTTTCAATTGCTCATTTCATGGGGACATTTCTATATTTACATGGTGTTGCCATGGTTTATTTTGTGGTTTAAAAATACACTGGAACAGTAAAGTTATACTAACTACAGATTACTTTGCCAAAGTAAAATATACCCATATTTATTCCTACTCCCTTATTTTGCAGTGTAGCTTGACTGATGCAAATCAACTCACTGACAAAATTCTCAGATTTTAAGGCTTTTTTTTTTTTTTAAAGAGGCAGTTTGAGTTTAGTTATTTTTTTAACAGCTGAATTGGCATAGCTTATCTATAAGCATAGGGACTAGGATCAATGTACAAAGTGAAAAATAAGTAATGAATTATTACTTATTAAATGAATTATTACTCCCACCAAACTTGTGGTGGGAGAAAAGGAGCTGAATGAGGAAGAACAGCAGCAATGAGATCCCTGGCATCAGCCCCTGGTTATTGGGTTGCAGAGGATGTTGTATTTTTCTGGCAGTGGAACTCTTCCAAGGGCCATTATTGGAGGTGAATGAGCAAATCTTGGCTTTGGCAGCTGGTAGAGAGCAAAGACTGTAGTGTCCTTTTCCAAGAGCTTTCTGCCCTACAGCCACACTTTTGCCAAAGAGGATATTTTTCTGTGGTGGATGTCATAAGCATTTTTTAACAGTACATTGTTTTCAGCAGTTATGGTGACCTTGCTGGTGGAGCAAAGCATTCCTCTTTACATCATTTGAGCTTCTGGTGCTTGGTGGCATGAATAAGCCACAGTCAGTAGCTAAAGTATATTTTTGCTTTGAGAAAGATAAATGTTGATATTTTCCTGAAACTATTACAACGCATCAGAAGATAGAACTGTTATATGAAAACATTTCACCTTTTGAAACTGGAAGAAAAACATTCAGAGATTTAAAGCAACAGTTTTGTCATATTTTATCTTTGCCTAGTTATAATATTTCCCAGTATAACATTTGTGGAGGCCAGCATGAAATAACATTTTATCATGTCCACCCAGCCTTGTTACATTTGGTGTCTGGATGTTAGTAGCAGATATTTCTCATTAAAAGTATACTCAGATTTATAACCACAGTTCTCTGTATTTTTTATTAATTCAATGAGTTGTTAAATCTTTAAAATACAAACTAATTTGCAAATTCTTGTTCCCCTCTTTTCAAATAAATAGCCTGAAAAGTGTTTTATCTTTGGTCTGTTCTGTCAGTGTTTCAGTGAATTACAGTCTTGGCTACAGCCCTGTTTGTGTGAGCTATTACAAGTTACTTGGCTTTTTGGTGATGGTAGGGGTTTTTATCTTGAACAGCTAGAATTTTCCATTCTGTGTTTCTTAGTCACTGAGGTTTGCATCTTCGCTGAAAAAAATGTGGCTTTAGTAGGCAATTGTTCTGTAAACTGATTTCAGAGGAAATTTGCCATGCCTTTAATGGACAGAAAGTATTAGTTAATGTACAGGGTTCATGTGGTATAGGACAACACTGGTGACACACCTTATTGCAGCACACTACCATATTTCTTTCACCCTTAGGTTATTTTTAATTTTTTTCCCTTTTTTTAGGAGCTACTTTTTAAATGGTTTCTCTTTCCCCCCCATTTTTCTATCTAAAATTATCTCATTTCCGCATTGTAGTCATGTCTGTCTTGTATTTGAAGTTTCAAGTAGCTTGGTTTTGATCTGCTGAAGTTTATAGAGAACAGCACTTCTTGAGAGTGAAGATAAAGAGATTGCAGTAGTTTGAAACTGTGGTTTGAAGAAGCATACCCATCTCTATAAACAAAAAATACCACGTGGTGGCCACAGCCCCAGGCCACAGATGTCAGTCATGCCATCGCTCACCTTTGCGTGGTGCTGTGGGTCATGTGTGTTTGCCAGAACAGGATCTGAGATGATGGCAGAGGAAACTGAAAGGTCCAGCACAGTGGTGGCTAAAATGCATGGGAAAGAGGAAAGTATTCCAGGTTGAAGCTTTTTCCCCAAGGCTTTTCAGTGTGTATTGTAACAGAGGTGAGCCTGGAAGCTGGCATGGTACAAACAAGCACAGAACAGCTTTTACGGCTGAGATCTGTGAGGTGCAGTGGTCTGCTCTGACTTGTCACTGTGCCTGTATGCTCCCGTGGAAGGAGCTTTGTGCAGGGAAGGACAGCAGGCTAGTGAGGCACACACTGCTCCCAAAGACAGCTGAACGTGAGGCAGAGGAGAAGTGTGCAAGAGGATGGGCTCAGTGCCTGCAGGCATGCAGGCCTTCAGTGGAGGTGTAGATGTGCAGATCTTGGCAGGGCAAGCTGTGATCCTGCCTCCTTTTGCCAATTCATTGAGACACCCTTAATTTAGCTAAGGAAATCCTCTCCTGGCACAGCACATGGGACAGGCATCCCACAAGGAAGTGTGACAGCTCTCTCTTGAGTGGTCTTGGTGCTGCAGTGCAGCCACTTGCCAGGCTGGGGCTCCAGGACCAAGGGCTGTGTGTGCTGCAGGGAGCAGAACTGCTGGCCAGCCCATATTTTAAGACATACAGCGATGTCCTAGGCAATGTGCCAAGTAAATGGAGACCATGGACACAATTGTATCACAATGGTGTCTTTCCACAGAACTACATTTTTCAGGTCACTGGCTTGAAGCTGCAGGACCAGCAGTTTAAGTGCCTCTAGCAGGATGACAGTGCCTCCTTCCAGTGGAGCCAGGACTAGTATTTGGGGTGCCTTGTATATAAAGATGTTATTTGATGCTCTTTTGAGCTTAAAGCTTCCTCTAAAATACAAGAACATCAAAATGGTATTGGGGCCTTTTCTGTTCCTTTCCAGGGCATAAAAGCTTTCTTTGAAAGATCACCTAAAATAGGATTGTAGGATATCTTGTGTACCAGTGTACTGCTTCATGAACTCCAGAGAATCATAAAATATAATAATTAAAAATGCCATACCTAAAGCAGCAGAGTAATGTATGGAGAAAAGAGAGCACTTGCTTTGGGGATAAAGGACAACACTACAAGTATTTATTCTGTGGGGCTGTCCTTGTCCTGGAGCTCTCTATTCAGTGTTTTTGGTAACTTTTGAAAAATTAAGTAACAGGATTTCCCAGAATATTGTGAATTAGGCAGGCCCTACCAGGTCTAATTTTGCTGATGTGGGATAATTGTAATTTCTTTTTAATTTTTCAAATGGTGCTGACTTCAGGGAAAGCTAACACTTTCCTTACTGTGGATGAGGATTGAGCCTAGGGCTGCTTTCTTTTTAATAAGCAAGAGTGGGAGCAGCAGCCTTCAAACTATAAATGGTTTATTTATTCACTTCTCTGGTTTTGAAGACTTTAAATTTGAGTTCTACAGACTTTGAAGTCTGTATAGGAAATGCTGAATTTTGGGTTTCAATTATATTGCAAACTTGCAGAAGGTGTCAAATTTACTTTGTTGCTTTACTGATGTTGCTTCTTTACAGGTGCAGATTCCCTCTACAGAAATAGTTTCAGTCTCAGTGATGAAAAGCTCAACTCTTCAACTGCATCTACTCCAAGCTTGCCATCCCCTTCAGTAACTCCTTGTAAAGGTATCTTAATTTTAACTGTTGGCATTTCTTCCTAATCCTCAATTATATGGGCTTTTGCTGGGAACCAGGATTCACATGCTTGCATGGGCTTTTTTTTTTCTTTTAGTGTTTTTTTTTCTTGTTTTTTTTTTGTTGTTTTTCTTTTTTTAAGTGACAACAAAGCTAAAGATTACTACTAGGCATGCTACAGATCCAAGTATTGTTGTCTTGATTATAAATGACAATAGCATTCTCTATCTGCACTTTTCAGGGGGCCTGGCAATTATTTTGGTTTTGAAACACCAAGCTAAAAATTTAAAGTTTTCTGGCTGATAAGGATTAATTATTAACTTGTGTTACTTCTTTACTGAAGCAACTAGGTGGCTTTAGTGTCCCATTTCTCTATAAAAATGCTTAGTCTGAATGCAGGGGTGGAGGGATTCCTCTGAAGCCATATTGCTGCCATTTAACACAATTGCTCAGATCCATACAGACCTCACAAAGTGCTTATACAAGCCATGTATTAGCAATTCCTTCCTCCTTTGAAGCTATGCTCTTTCAAAGTGGCTTCTAACTTGCAGCTGATCAGACTTCCTAGGACAGTGTTCTTTTCAGGTTAACTTGGATTAACTCTGGAGCAGACTTATCAATAAGTGAACGCTCATGTACTACTACATGGTGCTTTTGTTACAACTACTCTCCTCGGGTGCGTGTTCAATAGCCTTTCATGCTTTCATATCTTTTCCTCAGTGACCAGAAACAAAAAAGCAAATTAAATGCTTTCTTTTCAATTAGTGGAATATTAGGGTGAAGTAATTAGTAACAGTTTCTATGAAGTAGCAAAAAAAGAGCTCAACTAAATGGACAGGAAATATTTGGCGAAGAATTATTGTAAAGGACAAGATGCTCTTCATGATGAGAAGACAGACGGAGTTGGAACTGGCTTGGAAAAGACCACAGAAATGAGATAAGGAAGCAACTTGCAGTAAAACTAGATTGAATGGAACCAGTGGTGTTGCCAGGAGTGGGAAATTTGGGGGATGTTTGGTTCCAAGTTTGTAGTGTATGAACTAAGATCAAAGGATCTGGAAGCAGAGCAAACCTGTGATACTGTCATGATTTTAAAGAGCTGAGATTTGAGTAGGACTGGGAGTTCATTGTGATTGATTGGGGACATACATCCAGCATCTGAAGAGATGAAAGAGGAAGGATGGCCACAGTAGCAAAGACACGGATTAGTGGATATGTATCTTTTATTCTTCACTGCAACCCCTTCTTTTTAAGGAGACTATGTGAAGTGTTGCTTTGTGTTGCTGCTGTCAAATAGAAAACTATTAAAGCTAGAATTTTAGTTCAGTCTCTCATGTTCTCTCAGTGCTTTTGGACATTGCAGCAACCCTACTGAACTTGGCTGATGACAATTCACAGTAAGATTGGCACCCCTTAAAATTATTTGGAGGCTTGTGTTTTCCTAGTGTTTCCTCTAGCCAGAGAAACATGTCATGTCTAAGCAGTATTGACCCTTATTTTGCAGCAAAGCTTGGAGACACAAAAGAACTGGAGGAATTCATTGCTGATCTTGACAGAACACTAGCAAGTAAGTAGATTTTTTTTATTAATTGTTTGTATATCACTTGATACTTGTTACAAAGAGTGTTGAAAGCCAGTGTATAGCGAGAGAGGGAAGGGAAAAATAGAAATCGTTTATATAATGTGGCTTCCTTTTAGTTTGCTAGTCCTGTGGATCATTATCTGGATAAAAACATAAAACAGACTAAATTCAGACTTTGCCTGAACGTTCAAGGCATGCAGTTTAGCCTGTGTGGCAAAGGCTGAACTCAGTGAACCCCAGGTCCCACCTCTGAGTCAGCTGCAATTCACCCCTGCCAAGGTGATCCTGTCAAGGATCCCTCCTTGACAGGGGATTGATAAATAAACACCAGTTTCTTAGATACTCAAAACTTAGTTTAAAACCTGGTGATTTATTTCTTCATTATAAAGCTAAGTAATTCCTAAAGAGTATCTTTAGGTAAAGAAAAACCTTTTTGTTCTAGACTTTGCTTTATAAAAGAATTAAGGAGCAGATATCTGTATCTGTTGACTAAAAATAAATGTCAAAATCCTGTTTGTGCTTGTTGTTACCAGGAATGGAATTTAGATCACTTTTTCTGCCACTGTCTAGAAATGGCATCTTTCAGCTACAGTAATGAATTAATCATTATGATTTTTAAGGGAAAAACATCAAAAACCTGGCCACCTATCGCCAACCATGTACTCTGCCTATTCCTTTTGCTTCTTCCTCTTCTGTTATGGACATAATAGCATTTCTTTTGTGTTTCAGGTTGGAGGTTTTTTTTGTGTGGAACTAGGCTATAGAGCCCAAACCAACAAGTTGTAGGAGTAGACCTCAATAGCAGCATAGACAAAGCCCTCTCAAACTATGAACTGAGAGTTTTGTGTATTCATTAGGTATTTTCCCTTCCCTGTATTTCTTGAAGACATGGACTTAATTCAAGACACCTACCCTTATGAGCTTCCTGCTTCCCTGCTGTCTTGTATCTTAATCCTGGTTTCACTTCTCATACTTAAAATGCATTTTTCTAGTTTCCTGTCTTCTGTCGTGGATGTAAGCTTGGGCCATTTTTACCACTCAAATTTAATTTATCACTCTCCTGAAAAAAACCCTAAGTTTTTGAAGGTTTATGTAGGACAATGAAAGCCCAAACTGGTAAATATTTGCACTTCTGTATGTGGCATAGCCATGTTGCAGCTCTAAAGGGGCTATTATATGAAGGTTTCATTTTCCGCTTGCAAAAGTACATCAAAGGTGAAGGCAGGAACTGCCACCTGCTCTAGTGGTTTTGTGCTGGCTGGTTTTTGGTGTGATATTTTTTTTTAATCCCAGCTAGACAAATCTGTAGTGATCTCAGCAGAGTTTAATTTCTACAGTATCACTGTACAGTGGGGAAGAAGTCCAACTTCCATCTGGTATTTATCATCACATTTTTGAGGAGTTGTGTGTATATGCTTGAGGTTACACAGAACTTTGTACAGATACTTTTTCAAGCCTAGTGCACTTGTTAGAATAGTACTTGCCTTGTCTTTTCTGCACACCAGCATTTCAGCTTTCATGTTAAATTAAAAAAAGGCATAATTTGGCTTGTCAGGCAGTCTAGCAAGCTGGGCATAGACAAATGTCTGATATGTCAACAACATACAATTTTATTTAATATAGAGCTTAATAATCTTTCTTGTTCTGTATTTTCAGGTATGTGAAATGAATTTTCAACGTTGTACTTGCATGTGAATGTCCTCTGAAGGATAAGTGACATCAATAAGTGAGAACTGCTGCCCTTGTCTGATAACTTCACTCCTCAAGATACCCTCTGAACATAACCTTTGTGAACTCCTACAACTATTTAACTGGCAACATCGGTTTTGGTGGTTTTTTGTTGGTTTTTTTTTTGGTTTTTTTTTTTACTTTGCAGCAGATGGAATAAGATAACTTAAATGTTAGAGCTGTATTTTGCTTTAAAATATAGCTTGAATTCTAATTTTAATTTAAAGTGGCTTTTATGCAAATATATTTGTAATTTTATATAGTTGAAAACTTTAATGCTTTCTTCCATTATAATATATTTTTGTATGCAAATAAATCCTGAACTGGAATCCAGATGTCTGGAAGCTTCCTATGAACATGCAAACTCTGAAATACAAGTACAAATTAAACTCTTATTGAAAACAACAGGCTTTAAAATATCTTGGTAATGGTATATTTCCCGTTAGGCAAAATTTGTTACGTTAGTTTAATGTGGTTGCTTAAATAAGAGAGCTTTGTACTATGTAAAATTAATACAGTCAGGAAAATAATAAATTTGGTCAAACTGTTACTTCAGGTTTGTGTTAATACAAATGAAATAATGCTTACTTGCTGGACATTTGAACATTAACACCTATTTTAAACCCTATGTAAAAGCTGGTTTCAAACTCTCAGACCATTTGACATGAAGCACTCGCTGTTTGGAAGGTCAGACATTTAGGCACACAAGTTTAAAGGTATGGAGGCCCTGTACCACTGAGAAAATACTTGTCTGGATGTTTCTAACACCAGGCCCTTGGGTCTGGAACAGTCAGCCACTCTGAAAAGGCTTCCTGGCCATCAGTGTGCTGCTGAAAGAGGGAAGGTGAACTCTCCTTTCTTTTACCAGGAACCTGATTCTTTCCATACGCGTTAGGCTCTGGGAATGTCATTACGTGAGCTCTCCTCCAGCTGCTGCAGGCATCACACCTGGCTCTGGCTCTGCTGTCTGAGCTGTGCTCTCCAGTCTGTTCAGAGCCAGGGAGCTGGGCTGGGCTGGTTTGACCTCCTGCCTAATTTTGACCAAAGCTGTCTGGTGAGCAGGTGCTTGAATGGTTCAGTTGTTGTGCCCCCTTGATGTGTTATTGTTGAGTGTGTGTGTACCTGTGACACAGCTACCTGCTTAGGGGACCTTAAAGGACAGATTTAGACCTGCATCTTGGAGAAAACATACTGTGTATTCCTAATAGGATGATACAGATCCATCTCCCTCCCTCCCTGGATTTTAGATTTCCTAAAAACTGACAAAACCATTTGAGTTTCATTAAACACCATATGATTCCCTGCCCCCCTCCCCCAGTTTTATTCATTAGTACAAAAATAAAAATTCTGAGGTGGGTATGTTTTTATCAGTCTGAAAGAGTCTTGAGGTTGTTGTGTGGGTTTTTTCCTTCTGTCAGGCAGAAGGGCAATGTAAAGTGCAGTAGTGTGTGGTGAAGTGTTTTCCTGAGGAGGAATCATTCCTTTCAGCATTTCCTACTGCAGATTCTGTTGGTAAACTCTCCCTTAAAACAGAAAGGGAGTAAAACGATGTAGGAGGGTAAAGCTTCATGCTTGCAGTAGGTTAACTTTCAAATCTGTGAAGGAAATAGTTCATAAGATTCAGGTTTGAGACAGTGATGTCCTTCTCCTCTCTCTGGGACCTTCTCAGAGGCTCCTGCATCACAGGAACCCCATTATTAGCAGTGTAAAATTCACTGTTACTATGCTGTAAGCATAGGGGAGCAATTTTTCCTTTTTGTTGCCTCTGGAACTTGAGAGGGGTGTTTGACCCTCCTCCCCAGTTCCAGATGTGAGGGGATTCCTTTGGCTGGTGTAGGACTTCTATTAAACCTAGAGGCACTGTGCCTTTCAGCAGGAGCTGAGGGAAGGGGGACCAGGACAGCAAGGACAAGCTTGTGCTTCCCTTTTAAGAAACATCCTTAGCATAAGGCATGTTTTTAAATCTGCTGGAATAGCAGCAGCATTTTGGTGTTTTGTATATTTTAATGCCAGTGGATAGTGTGATCAAGGGGGTGGCCACTTCAAGTGATCCTAAGGTGGTGGGAGATAGAAGGACAGCTGTTTGCTCCTCTGTTCCTCAGGCAGGATTGTTTGAGGCATGAGTTTTTCTGTGTGTTCAGTTGTTGCTTGATCCTGTTGAATACCCTTTGCCTATAATCAGTATTTAGAGTCAGATGTCTCCCTTTATAGATTGAAATTACATTAATGCAGTACTTTGGCATGGCAATACTTTGTCCTTACAGACACCCAGTTTTGAATGTTTTTCCAGTATAAGCACAGGTTTTAGTGAGGTGTGTTCTTCATTTTGTGTAAGGTCAGCGGTGATGGAGTTGAGGATTAAGTCACCATCTGTTTGGGGTTTTTTTAATCTTGTTTATGCATGAACAGGTGGAGACTTCTTGCTTATACAGCAAGTCTGGAGATCATCAGCTGCAAATCTGGGACTATCTTCTGTGGAGCTGTTTATCTGAATTCCCTCCAGTTTATGTTCAATGTTCAGTGTGTCAGAAGAAAGGCACTAACGTAGATGTCATTTCACTGGAGGATGCTTATGACTTAAGTTCATCATCTGATTACATATAGCACTGAAAAATGCTTTGCTGGAAAAAGTTCTGTCATACTTTATCCCCAAGGAACATTTCTGGAGACTGTGCTGTCCTTATGGACCTGGCTGACTTTTTAATCCTTGTTTTGACCTCCCTCTCATGCTGCAATGCTGAATTTGAATTCAGAAGAGTCTCAGCACTGCTGTGCCAACACCGTGCACCCAGAAATGGAAACAAGCAGCTTAGACCAAGCAGGTGTGTTGCCACAGCTTAACCTGTGGAAGGTGAGGTGAAACAATTACTTGTGTGTGTGCTCTTTACCTATTGCAAATTCAAGGTTAAACGGATTAGTTTAACTCTCCATCACCAAGGCTTGAGCTAATGTATCTTTGCTGTTGGCTCTCTGTGCCCTTGCTGCAAGCTGATACCAGGTAACACATAATGCTTGGTAACCTTAATAAGAGAGAGAGACCAGACAAAGGGGGGATTCATGTTTTTCCTGGGTTGCATGTGCATCTGTAGCCACTACTGATGCACTGACAGCCAGGTGAGTTTTTAGGAGGGAAGAAAACAGTTGCAGTGGCAGTGATGGAGCTTGGTTGTAAGGAAAGCGCTCAACCCCTGCTGGCTCCCATGGCCCTTGTGCTGGTGCCTTCTCCCCTTCTTTGTTGCTGTTATGGGCTTTTCAGTACATGCTGGGCGTGGAACTTATTTCCAGGAGCATAGCCTAATCTGAAGGGTCAAAGAGGGCAGAAGAATCCATGTTCAGAGCTTCACAGATTAATTTAAGGCTTGGTTTCAGTAGTGGAGGCTTGCAAAGAAAACTGACAGAGGACATTTCTGACTGCTGGGAAGCACTAGGAATTCCCCAGTGGGAAAGGTCCACCCTGCATGGGTCTCCTCTGGAGCTCATCTCAGATGGCTCAGGTGTACCTAGCTGACCACGAGTGGTATTTGCACTGAAGCCCATCATGGGAGATTTAAGCTATCTGAAGGTACTAGACGTGACATCTGCTAGACTGTTGGAGAGAAACTTCCAAAGTTGCAATGTTTGGAAGCAAAGCCAATATGACTGCAACAGTTCTTGAACTAAATCCAGCTCTGCATACTGACAGCACAAAATCCATATTCTCAATGGGGAAATCTCCTGTTTTCTACCTTACTTGCTGTGTTACTGATTTTTTGCAGCCTGGCTCTAGCTCTCTAGATAACTTTACAATAATGCAAGATGACCTCGGCTGTTACATCTCATCAGTTCAGATTCTAAACTGTAAATCAGATTTGTAAACCAGATCTTTTCAAGGTTCTTTTCTTTCTTAGAGGTTAAAAGAGCTATCAGTCAAATGCTGCAGATTGACCTATGGGATTAAAATAGGCCAGTTTTTACAAAGACACCCCAGGGTTTTGGTAGCTTTTGCTCTTTCACACCTGTGTTTGGAAAGTTAAAATATTTATTGGTTTAGCTTTTAAAAGCTACAGACTGGAGGACTGTGCCTCCATCCTCCCAAGGCATCACAGCTCACCATCTTCTCTGGGAAGTCTGAGGATTCTTAAATAGGCTTTGGACTGGAGGTGAATGTTGCCTTCTCTGTAGCCAATGGCTGCAACACTGATTGCCATCCTTTGGATCTGTTGATAATGTATTTCGGATCATTAGTTTTAATTGAAACTGTTGCCCTTGTCTTCTTGTCTTAAAATAACCAAAACCATTTAAGTGTTATGGTACATATGTAGTCTCCACAATAAAAAAACCCAAACAGTCTTGCTACTCTATCAAATCAGGTCAGAACAAATTTAGCCTGAATTTAGCACTTACATAAACCACTGTGGTTAGGATGTTGCCCTTGGCTACTTCAATAGCCATTACAGAAAGCAGAGAAAGGATAAATTATCCCCTAATGATGGTCCTCTGCTACAGCAAATGTTGTAAAACACTACAATTAAGCAGGTTTTTTACTTGGTCTTCTTAATCCACTGACTAAAGAAAAGAGTAGGTGTCAAAATAAACCTGCCTACAAGTGGCCCTAAAGTATAACAGCTGGTAGGGCTGGAAGAGCAGAGGCAGAAACACCCAGCTGGGCAGGATTCCTGTGTTTGGGACTCTGCACCACACTGTGCAAGCACAGCAGCCTGCTGCAGCCCTGGGCCTTGGGGCACGGCACTGCTGGCCGGGCGGGCAGCACTGGGACCCCAGCCCGGGCACTGAACCCTTGTGGGATGTCACAGGATGAACCCACAGGAACTCCTGCTCTGAGGCAGAGATGCCAGAACAAGCTGCAGGAGAAGGGCACTCCTCATCCTCCCCACTGCCAGCACACTGCCTGCCCATTCCCACCATGCTAGGCAGGGTGAGGAGCTCCAGTCTCCTCCTTGAGCAGGAGCAAGGGAACCATGGGGAGTCTCAGGATGGTGCTTGGGTGTCACGGTGCTGACCCCAGGCCTGTGCCCTTTGGCTTTCTGTACCCTCAGAGCACACTCAGCAGGGCTCCCCAACTGCAGCCCAGCTCCAGTCCCTCACCTGCTCACTCCATGCTCACAGTCAGGCCTGCCCTGCTGCTGTAGCAGGATATCTGGAGCCTTGGGGCTGTCTTGGTTTTTAAAAAAGAGACGCATTCTAGGACTATGCCAGTGGCTATCTCAGCTGCAGACAATTTCCAGGTTAATTATCTGTAACATGTGGCTGAGTGGCTGAGGACAGAATGGATATCACTGAAGTCTACGATGAAATTTGCTGGTGGGCTGGGAATTAACCCTGTATCAGTCTGTACCTGGGCTGATGGCTCCCTCAGAGCTCCAGAAAGTCTATAAATTTGGGGTGTGGCAGCTTGCTTGTGCAACACAAGTAGGAGTTTCTCAACACTATTTAGAACACCTCAGGAGACATTCAGCCTAGTATCTCAGCTAGAATTGAGTGAATGACTGTGCTGTCCCCTGGTTTCATTCCATCTCTTTGAGAAGCAGGGTGAGTCATGAGGGTGGATGGGACTTGATCCTCTTTCCCCCATGGCATTTGGCAGCAGGGTGGTGCTAAGAGTTTATACCCACAAATATTTTGTGCTTTCAAGCTGTGACCTCAGTGGACTCTCATGCAACATTAAACTCTGATGCTGGCAATCTGTCTCCATAGACTGATTCTCAAGGCTGTGTACAGTTTAGTAGTTTTATTCTCTTGGAAAACTGATTTATGAACATTATCTTTATGTTTGTTTATGTGTAGGGTTTATGATGTGAAACAAAATACATGTTTTTCTCAGAGGCTAAACTGAACAGCTCAGCTCTCAGCCTCCAAATAGCATCCCAGATAATTTATTTTGTTAACAGCTGGTACAATGTGCTGCTAATACAGCAGTAGTTACTACACATTAGCAGCCATACATCTGCCTCAAAGCACTTTGGCATGCTCCAATAAATAAGTTCCACTATAAAGCTCAGGGCAGATCTCTCCAGCATGCAGCAGCCCCAGTTTGGAGGAAGAGGTGGAGGTTTGGTGCTTGGCCAGAGGAGGCTGGCTGTGTCCATCCAAAGTGATCCAAAGACTGCTTTAATGCTGAGTTTAGGATTAGGGCTTCTTGCTCACAGCACTTCATCTTTAAATGATGTTGTAGGAATTGTCTTGCCACAGCAAGTGTGTCTGACATTCCTGAGCCCTTGTTGAATGAAATTAAGAGAACCAACTTGGTGGGGTTTTCCTGAGCTTGCTACTGGGTAACTCCAGCACAGATGATTGCAGAGGAAAGTTACAGAGTTTTGAGAAACTTGTCTGAAATCCACTAGTATCCCTGCTTAGTGTTTACTGCTTTCATCAGGGACCATGTGTTTCTTTACACTTCCACCGACCATGAAAGTATAAAGAAACAGATGATTCCTGATGAAATGCATTACTGAAATGCACCTCCACCAGCAGTGAAGGAGGGGTACCTCTTGACAAAAAACACTTCCCATGAATGGGGAAGTGTTCTTCCCTCTACATCTCTTTGTATCTAACAAATCCCTTCTTACAGAATAGTCTTCCCAAACTGGACCTCTTAAAAGATGGGCATTACAGGCTGTCTGACAGCTGGTCCATCCACAGAAAGGCAAAAGGAAGGAAGAGAGACACAAATATAGGTTGCAGATTTCCTCCTTCACCTTCTTTTGTGGCTCACAATTCACATGATCTTGTCTGGGAAAGAACTGTGAGAGACATGAGCTCCTTGCCTGTAACCTTGGAGGCAGAAAGCAGGCAGAGCCAGAGCTGAGCTAAATGAGACCCTGCTCATCTCTCCAGGTTTCTAAACCTTCTGCATCCCAGCTGGTCCCATCCCCCTGGTTTTGGGGACCATAGGAAAAGTGTTTCATGGACTCTGACTTTCCCCAGAATCATTAGTGTCTTGTGTGTGCATCGAGGGGCAGCAGTTCCCTCATCATGTGCCTTCTCAGTGTCTGTGGTGTGACTCTGCTCCTGTCCCCCCCTGCCCTGCCTGGCTCAGCTGCAGCCTTGCACATGCCTTGGCTGTGCTAGAGTAGAAGCAAGCACCAAAATACAGTTTATTGGAATCTGACATCTGTTGGAGTGTTTTTTGTGTGAGTGGTTGGGGTTTTAAAAAACTTATTTTTAAATGACTATTTTTTAAAATCTTATTTTATTTGTGATTAAATGGTCAACTTCAGAGGATGGGCCCTGTGTTACTTTATTTATCCCTATCAGATATAGGGATGGAGGGGATTTACACAAACAATGGGCAATGTGGTTTGAAAAACATTTAAATACTTAATTTGTCAGATCTGTTTTAGTGTTTCTTTAATAGGATGCATCCACAATGGCTCACATGAGTATATGAATGCATGTTTAAGACTAAAACAAGCATTTCTCACAGTGATGGCAGGACCATCTGCTACTCTTTCCTAGTCCTCATGACCGAGTGGTTAAATAAGAAGGAGCCATTCAGCATCTGCCAATTGTGCTTTTCCAGTGACCTTTCAAAAAACTGACTTCTTTTTGACTAAAAATAAATTTTATGTTACCAAGTCAATGAGGCAGACTTCCCTATGTATTTTGAATAACATAGTTGTTTTGAAATGTCCCTTGGCTCCCATGTAACAAAAGTCTGATGTTAAAAAAAAGGTGGTTTAAATTGGTTCTGATTATTGGCTGATATTCAGAATACAGTAAGACAGTTGAGCCTCTGTACTATCCTGTGACATACCATTGTCAGCACCTCGTGAAATGCATGGAAAGGAGCATAAAATCACCCAAACATTTCTGGAAACCTTCTCTGAGCTTCTTTTTTTATTCAGGAATTTTTACTTTCAGAGCACCTCTGTTGCAGACAATTTCCCCATAATGACGTGTCTAGACTTTGATGGAAAAATTTCCAGGCAGCTCTTTTTTCCTCCTTTCTTTTCTCTTTCCATCCAGGAGTGAGCAGTTGGTGTGGTGATGACGATGTCCAAAATGGGAAACAGGCTCTGAACTGAGCCAGTTCCTTGAGGAAAGCCTTTCTTTTGGGGGTTTGATGTGCACAGATATGCATACACATAAAAGCCTGGCCTCAAGTAGGATGGTATTGGTCCTTAAAAGAAGAACTCAGTAGCAGAGGTGAAATTGCAGAAGCAGGGAAAATGCAAAGTAGGATTTTGAGGGTGCCAGGCTATAATGATGTGCTTTCTCACTTTCTGGCACACAACAGAGTTCTCTGAAGAACTTCCAGAGGTAGAGTTACAGGAGCTGGTGTGTCTGCATGCAGTACCATGCTAACAGACTGGAAACTGGGATCTCAAAAGTACAATTCCTGCTTTATATCTGTACAAAAAATTCCACTTGTAGTATGTGTCTGTTAAATCACTGATATGATTTCAGATGTTTCCTCTACAGTTTACAGACCATTTCTTAAAGCCAGACCAGTTCTGTTGTATCTTTTGAAAGTTATAAATACCTTCAAGATCAATAAATTTTCCTGGCTTTTGTGAGAACCAAATGGCAGGAAGAAAGATCTGCCAGCCTCGAAAATGTAGATTTTTTATCAAGAGGGAGCACTACTACATAGCAGTGATGTGTGGTTACAAACTGACCATGCTAAAGGGAGAAGGCAGAAGTGACTTTTCCTTTCAGCTTCGCTCAGTTAAGGGCTATGCCTCTCATTTTCCTATTCTTTGGCTTTTCTCCAATTCCTGTGGTTTTGAACTTTTATTTTCCCCTATAATCAGACTGATATCATAGGGATTTGCATGGAAACGGATGCCCTCATCTCAGTGCCAGAATTACAACAGTCTCTTGTTCTTAATGGAAAAAAAGATGTAAGATTCCAGACAACCCTAGTTCATGTGGTGAGTGATTTACTAGTCTATATGCAGAGCCTAGTGTGATGCCTCCATCTAATTTCATGAAACCAGATGAGAAATGTAAAAAAAGTTTGTTAATGCAGTATGTGCATGTGTAAGTGTTAACCAGGTCAGAGTTTCTCTGCTGCCCCATGAGACCTTGCCTCTGTCACCTTGGCTGTGTGAAGAAAAGACCCCAAGATGCTGAGTTTTCCCAGGAGAAAAAACACTGCTGTTTTGGGGCCCTAGAGTGACCCTCTACTGTGTCAAGCTCCCTGCAGACCCAAGCAAGTATCAGCAATGATTTCTACGTTTTGCTGAAGTTGTTTGGTACAGTATCCAGTCCTTTTGGGGGTTAGCTGGTTGATTTAAAGGAAGGTTGACCCCAAATTCTACTAAATGAAATGAACCATTCCTCCTCCCCCATCTAGCAGCAGGTGAAGGGAAGTTCAGGAGATGGTAGGACTGGTAGGATGAAACCCCTTTAAAAGCCTAATGCCTCTGGCTTGGGTACCCTCATTTGGAACCATCAAAGGAAGACTGACAGAAATGGATCCTGAACCATTTTCAGACATGCCAGATGGGTGGATTATAGTGCTAATGCCATTCATCCAGAGGGAAGAAGCTGATGGACAGGCGATGCGTGTCTTGGCCCTTTTAGCATATTTACTTCCTTGCCAAAGATTTGGGGAAAATAAACTGCTTTTAATGTAAGCTTGCCCAAACAACACCCAAACACTGACATAAGCCTTTGCATGGGAAGTTTGAATCTACCTGGCTTCTTGGCTTGCTGCTTCAGAAACCAAGCTCCAGTGCAAGCAGGGAACAGTGTGATGCTCCTGCCTGATGTGAAGCAGCCGATGCAGGAATGTGCACCAGAGAGCCAGCTCAATAGAAATCAATACCTACTTTAGCATCAAATTATGTATTCTCAGCTTTTAGAGGCTTGGCTTCAGGCTGTTTTTTAATATTTAGCTCACTCTGTGCTTTAACTGGAGCTGAGAAAGTTGCTGACTCCGTCCTGTGAAACCTCAGCCGCCTAGATGAGGAGCTGACCTGACTCATTGCCAGTGTCATGCTCAGACCTACTGCCTGTTCTAAAGACATTTAACTCTTGTGCCTGACCCTGCGAGAGATCCTCTCCCCATCTACAAGCCAGATTAACTCAAGTCCCTACCAGTTCTAGGAAGATCACATTGGCTTGAAATAATGGGCTTGACATGGCTCCTTTTCCTGGGTGCCTGATCTTGAGTGGATGGCTTTTCCTCCTACATGCACACAGGTGTCCTTTCTTTGGAAAACATGCTGAAACAGTAGATCCCATTTATGGCTTTTTGTTAAGCTTCCAGCCCTGAGGGATAGAAGTTACTTCAGTGAAAGGAAATTGAGTTTTGAGGTGTGTGTGGGCAGGACTCTTGCCTTGTTCTTGGGGATGCTAAAGTTGCCCAGTATATGGGGCTTTTTCACTGTTGGGTGTGCAGGAGCTGAGGGAAGGAACAGTGGGTGGATGTCTGCAGGTCTCTCCTTGCCTCCATCCTGAAGTGAAGGGAGTCACTGAGCAGTGTGTGTTCCTCTTGCAGCTGCAGAGATCCACCCCCAGATACACCACAGCATGCACAGCAAAAAAGATCTATTTCCACATGTGTCAAAACTGGGGACAGGAAAGTATTTATTTATATATTATGTGTAGGTGCTTTCTGGCTTTCTTTGGAGACATCCTCTCTGCCTTCAATTCATTTTCTCCTCTCCTGCCTCCCATGCTCCTCCTTGCTGCCCCCAGCACCCCCCTTTCCCCTGCCTGCCCCCAGTGAGTTCCTCCTGCTCCCAGGAATCGGGGCTGGCAGGCTCTTCTGTGGCTGGAGGGATTGGCCTTGGCAGCTGCACAAGAGCCGGGGTGGTGCAACCTGGGTGCCCTCCAAGCCCCTGACTCACTGCAGATGGGCAACCACATCCCTCCTGGGCAGCTGAACTGATCCAGTTTGATCAGTTTCCCCTCTTTCCAGGCCTCTTTCCCCTCCACTTTTGGGTTTTAGGATTCAGAGAGGAGGAAAGGCCCTCTGAAAGGGACCAGGGCTGCAGATGGACATCGTCATCCTCCTGCACAGCATTTGCCACCTGCTCTGCATTTGCCACCTGCTCTGCTTGGGAAAGGCTATGTGGATATTTTTCTCTGCATGACCATCTGAGTGGTGCTGCTTTGGCATGACTCAGGAGTGACTGACTTTTCCCAAAATAAAGATTCCTTGCAAGCATGCTTCCCTCTTCCAGAATAACGTGACTCACTGGAGGTTTGCCTCCACTCTCTTTGGTGCAGGCCTTTTTTCAGTATTCTTCACCCTAAAACACAGGCTGACTTTGAGACGAAGATTTGTGTATCCTGGGCCAAATTCTTCTCCCATGCAGAGTGTATGGGCCAAGTTGCTCAGATCCCTGCAGGCCACATCCAAGTTCTCAATTTTGTATTGAGTTCTCATGTCAGACAAGTGTTAAAAGGCACTGTCAGGGGCACTTTGATTTTCTGTGCTTAGCATGCACCTCAGGGTTCCCTCCAGAGTTCTGCTCCAAGCCCTTAGTCTCTGGCTGGTCAGGGACAGAGGTCTGTATCCAAGGTCTGAGGTGGAGACCTGTCTCTGTAACTGAATATTGGCAGCAACTGATCATGAAATCTTTCCAGTGCATGGAAAGGCTTCCAAGCAGACTCCAGCTGACTCTACCTGGTCATTTCCAATGCACAGCACAGAGGGGATCTAAAACTGTAGCTGATTTTGCTACCTTGTTTCTGCATACTTGTTTAAGTAATTGCATCTCATTTAATTGTTTTTTTCTGGATAGTTGATCTGATTATTAATTTATGGCATACTTTGCTGCCTTTGCTGAGCTTTTCATGCTGTGTCCCCTCATTTTTATCTTCTGATGCTCACTCTCTAAGGACCTGTGCTTCTTACTGAATAACTTGTTAACCTTGGACATCTGATGCTTGTACTTTTACCCCAAGGTCCAGATTAACCTCTGGTGAAAGCTGTCATTGTCTTAATACCTCTGAATCCAAAATAAATGATGTTCTGGACTTGGAAACAGGAGGCTGCCTGCAGATTTGGGCCCAAGCTTCTCATCTTCCTCATTTGGGACTAGAAATGCTCTAGTACCTTCTCCAGCTACCTCATCATCTGTCTCGGATTTCAATGCATCACAAAGGGAGGATAAAAACTCCTCAGACCACCCTAGCACCACAACTATAAAACGTTCCAGCCAGAATCAGTTTGTACTGATTTAGCAAAGCTTTTGAAAACCTTAGAAACTGCTGGTCCAAGGCTTGCGCCTCTGTGGTAAGGAGTCTCATGCAACTAGGAGCCTTTGAGGATGTGCCCAGTGAGGAAGGTGCAAACACTTGATGGTGAATGTTATGAAATCTGGAGAGCATTTTAAAAGAACATTTAAATATTTAACAATGACAGAGTGGCTCAAAGAATTGCCTGCGGAATAGCTTCCAGTCCCACTGCTGAAGTGCTGTTTGTTAAGAAAGGTCAAATAGCAAACTGCTGAGGACACACACACACACACCAAGCCAAAAGTCATGTTCTCTTTCAGGATAGTGTATCTGATCTGCTCAGGTCAAACAGTCATCCACGTTTTTGTCTGCCTTGCTGAGACAAGAACATATTAGGAAGCTAAAGTTAAAGCTATGACAAGTATTCAAAACATATCAAGGAGACTCCAAACTGTCTCAAACCTGATTTCAGGGCAGACGTCAGAAATTATTACAGCATTATAATCTTTTGCTTGACTAGTGTCATGTTTTAAAAACTTTCCTTGAAACCAGAAGGGCTGGAAGCTTTGCTTAAAAAGAAGGGGGAAATTTCACCTAATGTGAAATTTCTCAAAGCAGACCTCTGAATAAAAAGTGAGGGCTCCAAAATGACTAAGTTTGAGCTCAGAAGTGGAAAAAGAAAAGTGTTTCTGATATAAGCAACTTAAACGTGGCGGCTCTGACTTTGCCAGGTGTTCTGTCTTTATTGGTGTTCACTATCTAGACAAGTTTCTTTCTCAAATGCTGTAGGAACTTCTCAGTTTGCCGTCTTTTAGTGTGACATTTAAGGAACTGGACAGTAAGTAATTCTGGACTTCAAATAAGCATTTTATTTCACTTTAGGCTTCTCGAGCAGATGTTGTGACAGATATGCAGGTCCATGGTAAGCAATGACAGTCATACAGATATTTCCAGCTATTTTTGTAGCTCCTTAGTAGCTCTTCTGCAGTGTTGTGATCTAATTCTCACCTTCCCCACAAATATTCCCCCAGTCATGAGACAGTAATTTTGGATCCATGGTTTAGATCAGATAACAGGAAGAAATTCTTCACCATGGGGGTGGTGAGGCACTGGTACAGGTTGTTCAGAGAAGCTGTGAATGCCCCATTCCTGGAAGTGTTCAAGGCCAGGTTGGATGGAGCTTTGAGCAACCTGATGCAGTGGCAGGTGTCCCTGCCCGTGGCAGGGACTTGGTGTCTTCCAACCTCAGGTCTCCTGTGGTAGTTCTAAGCTGCAAATCACACACAGCCCCTTCTTGCATTCACCATAAATACAAATCAGTGCCTCCCACAAGCGTCCCAGAAGGTCAGGAGCTGCACTGTCATCTCACACGAGTTCTCAGATCTATAAATCTGTTAATGAGGCTTCACAGCTTTCTCCAAGCTCAGAAATGTAAAATTACTTTCTGTGAGTCCTGCCCTGTGCATTCCTTTGCAGTGTTAACCATTACCTCGACGAAGCGCATTGCCAGAGTCAAGGTACTTGTCCACTTGCAAAGGCAGAAGCTGAAAAAGCTCTTGGTGGGAGAGAGTATTGGGGAAGGGGTGGAGATAGTCTGGTGAAGGAATACTTAGCTGTAAAATTATTATTTTTTTACAGGCAGGAGCAGCTGACAAATCTATCCTGTGTGTGTTTTTTGTGCAGCACTAGAAAATTAGAAAGTTGTTTTTCAATGAACATGAAACTGCTGAAGAACAGAAACTGAAGTGCTGTAAATAGTGCTGGGCTCTTTGAAGCCACAAAGAGGAGACTGTTCTGCTGGGAGATGCCAGGCCTGGGAACACGGGTTTCCTTTGTCCGTGCGTCATTATGCAGCAGCTGGCGTGCGCTGAGCGCGACTCCCAGATCTGCTTGTGCTGCTAACTCGGGACAAAGAAGAGACAGTGGCTGCCTGGGAGTGGTAGCCAAGAGAATTCCAACTCCTTCAACTCACCTGGCTCAATGGGGCAATGGTCTTCTATGAATACACGTGGCAGAGTAAAGAACCTGTGTGCAAGCAAAATTTGCTCACATTATCTGAGATAATTGTTTCTGTTTTGTCTTAAGAGGGATAAAGAAATCCCACTTTTGTCTTTCAGGAGATACAGCTTAGTCTCCTATGTCCTTGTAACCAGTGCCAGTGGGTTTTGAACTGGAGATGGTGGCAGCTGACATGAGCACCCCCATGGGTTGTCCATGACTTCTGAAAATAGCAGCATTCCAGTGCCCTGTTTGAACAGTTTGGCTTAAAATGCAGCTGAGGAAGCAGCAGGCACTGATGGGGTTAGTCCTGAACCTGGCTGAAACCTGTCTGTGGACGTACCCCAAGGGCAAATCACAGGATTCTTTGACTGGATGCAACTCCCCAAAAGTGTCATCTAATAGGAGATGTTGAACTGAGCCCAAACACACGAGACAGCTGTAGAAGCCCATTATGTTTTGTCTGGTGCAAATGCATGTCTTAGGGGAATTTAGACCCCATCCTACACCCCTGTCTGATTTCTGGATGGATGGTGTCTCGCCTTGAAATTTGGAGCTATTTTCTTCCACCAGTTGTCTGTGGCTGGGCCTCAGCTTTGCAGCTCAGCCCCTGCTCAGCTTTCGGTGTTGAAAGTAAAGAGGGCCATTAAATCCCACTGACCTTCAAAAGAGCTCCAAATGAAACCCCATCAATGTTTTTAATAAAGGTGCTGGCTCTGAAGGGTTTTGTCTTGTGTACCTCATGCCAGATAATGGCACAAGAGATGCTTGTAAATGGGAACTTTATTAAACTTTATTAAACTTTATTAAAGGAGTCACAGGAGCAAGGGCTGCACCTTTCAGCCTTTCCATGGGAGAACCACTGCAATAAAGCTTAGTTTTTAAATTAAGCTATGGAAAGCAGGTTTAACCACTCACAGTGATTTTATCACAAATGCATGGAAAGATTTTCTTAACTAATGAACACATGGTGAAGTCGTTAATTGATTGTAGGTGCCTGAGAGCCTCCATGCATTGCACTGATTGATTGCCTGCTCAGCTTTTAGTCTGTGAATGGCTGCAGTAATGAATGCGCTGTGGAGTCAAGCCTGAGCACAGACAACCACAAAACAAGAGGGTTAGGCACTGTTTCACCAGGGAACAGTAGCCAAGATCTTGGGGAAAAACCTGCCAAGATCATCAGCTGAAGTAAGTAACTCAAGAAGGAGCTGGGCAAGTTTCCAGAGCTGCAGAGTATGAGGTAAAGCCATTAACGGGATTTTTGGTTTTAAGATAATGAGAGATTGGTTAGTGATTGGGATTTCCTGGACTCCTGAGGCTTAGGAAATACTAGAAACATGGATGTGGAGGGCTGGCCTTGGGGAAATGGGCTCAGGGGCTGCTCTGTGCCAGCAACCAGCCTCCCCTGGCCCAGTGCCCCTGCAGAAGGAGGTGCCTGGCAGGATCTGCGTCATGTTGGTGTTCCCAAAGCCAAGGGAAGGGTGAGTTGCCCCATTTGGCCTGACATTTCACAGCCATGGGGCAGCAGCTGGTGGTCTGTACCCAGAGGAGGATGGAGTTACCTCCAAGGCAGAGGGTCTTTCAGCTATTTTTATTATATTCCTCCTTCTTCCAGATGTTTGGACAAAGGAGGTTTTGCTTTTCAGGGGCAAAACTTACAAAACCCAGAAAGCGACCATAAGAGCACAAAGAGGTGTCTGCTTATGAATTGAATCTCTTGGGGGTTGATTGCCAAACTCTGTCCTTGCATTTGGAGAAGCCATAGAGAATTTTTTTTCATTGTAAGGGTTTACTGATAGTGTTGTGGTGAAAAGAAGGAGGATTGCATAAAGATGAATGGACCAGTGACTCTGATCCAAGCAGAATTGGTCAGTGTGTACTGGCACCCTGCTGAACAGCCATCAGGAGCTCGGATGATGATGGATTAGCCATTCCATTGAGCTTCTTGCTTGTCTGTGCCCTTAGGCTCCTCCTGTGTACCTGCATGCTAAGGGCTGGAGCTGACTCTCTCAGATCTCACCAGAGATCTGCCATTGTGCTGCCCTTTGGAGCACAGTGGCCCCTGAGTCTGGGAGCTAACATGTTTGCTATGCCCACTAGGAGAGGGAAGAGAACCCCCAAAATCCTCTGATCTCTCTCTTGTTTTTTTTTTTTTTTAATATGCATGAGGTACAAATTAACAAAGCCTATCAGCCTAATGAGGAGAATTATCTTCAGGTGGGCCTGCAAGATGGAGCTGTAATTTTCCTAGAGCACCTTGTTGCAGTTAGATTGTGCCAAACCTGGTACAAACATGTACCATTGCCTCTGGCTGTGCAAGGGTTAATGTGATTTGTAGGGTGTCTCATGCCTTTAAGTTTTTTCCATAAGCAAATGATCATTGCAAATCTTTTGGCAGGCTTTGCAGCAATCACCAACAGATCAAATAAATATTAATAAAATAACTAGCTTTTTAGGAAGGGGTTAAACCACACTACCAGCTGTGTCTTCACAAACACCACATCATCTGAACTGCAAAAGTAATGTTCAGACCCCATCTGTAATGGAACAAATTACTTTTATGCCTATGCATAGAATTTCTGTCTTCAACTCCCTGAGGAGTTTGCTTCATCTCAGCATTTTTCAGTGTTAACCAAGGCTCCATGACTGATGGATTTTCAGTTATTAGAAAAGGATCTTCAAATACTTAAATATTTGTATGCCTTAGCCCTTGTTAAATTGAAACTGTTTTAAACATGGCTTTGTTGCAAGATTCTTAATTCCTGTCTTGACTTAATGCAATCCCGTACCATAATAGTTTAACACTGAGAAAGCCCCTGCCTGTTCCATTTTTCACCACCCTTTTCTGCAGGAGGCATGCTCACCTTACAGGGGCTTGGGAGTAAACTGGCACATCCTCCTTGGTGCAGACAAGGCTGGCTAATTAGCATGCACATGAAAATATAAATCAATCATCAATAAGCAATTCTTCCCACCTGCCGTGCTCCTGCTGAAGCAGGAGATAAGAAACGGGAAGGAATGGTGTATGATGGGAGCTGTTACCCTAAGGCAGTGGAGGACAATGTTAGTGGCTGCATCATTCATTAGGTACGTGATGGAAAGTCAGCAGCAGAGAGTATTGCAGCCTAGAGGGAGTTGGAGATTCAGGCCTGGAGACTGATCCCTTGGGTTTGGGTCCAGATCCACCTGAAAATCTGGAGATTAAAAACGATTCAAGGACTGAACAAATGATGCTTACCTAGTTTTGGACAGAGTGTGAAACCTGAGCGATTCAAAGGGGGTTGGTTAGATTTTTTTTTTTTAAAGCCATGAAGTGTTGAATTCTTGTTTTGAGGAAAAAATGACTAAACTTTGACCTTCATTGCCTTGCCAGTCCAAGTTTCCCACATTCACACACATGCTTTTCCTAGAAGTCATCCAGAGGAACAATGTGCCTTTTGTTAGGAGCAACCGGCTGAGTTAAATAATGCTGCTTTCAGACCCCTCCACAGCACTCAGTGTTGTGGAAAGAGCTCAGTGCCCTTTTTGGTTTGCTGTCTCACATTATCTCGTTAGGCTGGGCTTTGCAGGCTGTGAGCTGACAGACAGGAGGCCTCAAGCCCTCTGAGGAGGTGTGATTTTCTGAAGTGTGCACTGAGCAGGTCTCAGCTGAAAGCCTAGAGAGATGCTGCCCTGCAAAGCCTGGGCCTCCAAAGGGTGGCTGGGGCAGAGCTGCTGGGTGGGACAAGGAGACGCCAAGTCTGGAGCCTGACACCTACTCAGAGCCACTCTCCACAGCACTTGAGAGGAATAGAGATAGAAAAGAGTTCTTTTTAGGGTCTCTTCTGCCTCAGTCTGTGCCTGGCACACTTATTCATGGCCATTTGCTTTTGTTTGTGTCAGCTTGGCTTTGACTTGTTCCCCATCTCCTTCTAGCCAGCCCCTTGCATCTACTTGCGCTCTCATTTATTTCAGGAAAATAACTTCTCTCCTGGTTTCCTGCTTCATTTTTAGTGGTGGTGGTGAAAGAAAAGATCTTTTCCCTTTTTGTTTTTAGAGAGATTCACAGTTGCTTCCTTCTTTTTTTTTTTCTTTCACCCTGCAAATGCGGCACACTAACGAGGGCGCAGACCAGTGCTTGAGGAGTAGGAAGCTTTTAAACCCCGCCTCTGCATGCTGGCTCCAATTTGTGTAACGGATTTTGGGGCAGGTGTGCCAAGTGGAGAGTGAAAGCAACGCTTCAAAAGGCTCATGGGACAGTTCTCTGCAAGGGTCATGCTTAGGTGTCAGTGCAGAGACCTGCTGGAGATGCTCGGTGTACATTAGAGTGCCCTGGTTTAGCAAACCACTTGCACAATCTTTTAGCCAAACCATCTGGATGAGGCTGAGAAGGGAGTGCAGGGTCTCGTGGAGGGGACTTGCAAGTGCCAGTGGGTGAGATTTAACTTGTGTTAAGTGACAGTGCACCTGTCTGTCAGTGCTGAGACACCCCTTAGGAGCTGCACTAAACAGGAAGGATGACTGAAAAAAGATAAAGGCTAATGAGCTGTGAGCTGCATTTGACCAAACACCGGGATCTTTCAACTGCTTTGTAAATAATTCAGATGCATTTATGGAAAAGTTCTGCTTCTATTTTGTGATTCCAAGTATTAGATTAACACACTAAAATGCTAATTTTAAATGATATTTTGGCCTTTGTCACTATCTAGTTCTAACTGAATGATTATCTGTGATATCAGATGTGTTTTATGTGGATAAAACTCACATTTAATTCACAGTTGATGAATTAAAGAGCAGAGGAGAAAGGACACTGTGTTTTCACTGCTTTATAAACTCCTTAATGACTTCAGAGCTTTAATACCACATGATTAAAGCTTTAATAAAATAATTCATACTTCTCTGCATGCAGTGTACAAGCAGCATCAGTGCTGGCCCACGTTTGGGTAAGGATGCTGCAGTTCAGGGCTTGGCTCCTGAGTGTTGGGGTGTGAGATTTCTGCTGTGTTAATCCTGATACTGTGTATTTTAAGACCTTCTGTTTCCAACCTGTCCTGCCTGCAAAAGACCAAACCCCACAGCCTCCTTGATCTTACAGTACTAATTGCAGAAGAGAGAGGAGTGATTTGAGGAGATGATGATGTTTTTTTCTGAGCTGAGGAGAGGAGAATTTTGAGGTCTTAAATGCACTATAACACAGAGGAAGATCTGCTGTTTCGTGGACATGGAGACCTTCTTGAGTGCAATGGTGATTGAGGGGACTTAAAAATGCAAGAATAAGAAAGAATAAGGCAACTTTTTGAAATTTTTTTTCAGTGGCACTTCCAGTGACTGTCTCCACTTCACTGCTCCATCAGTCCGTGCCTGTTCAGTGCTCAGCTACAACCTTTGCAGCAAATTTTTGAAATCACAGCAGGAGCAGAAAACAATCTCTGTCCTTGTCATAGGAGAAGATAACAGCAGAGGAGAAGTCAGTGATGACATGGGGAGCAGCTGCAGCATGGCAGACCCATGTGTTCCAGGTCAGCATGGCCCTGGGCAAGCATGGGCTCCAAGGTTTGCCCTTCCAAATATGATTGCTGCCCACAGATGCCAAGCTGACAGCCAGTTTAGAACATCTCCTCACTAGGAGCTTGCTTGCCAATCTGTGCTTGCCTGCGCAGCCCTTGTCCCAAGAATCTGTGCTTAAACATAAATATGGTCCTTCCCCAGGGTCTTAATTGCAAAGCATTGATGAATGTGAGGTCCCTTTTCCCCTTGCATCTGGCTCGCTCTCTGGGAACTGTGCCACACTCAAAGTGGGTCATGTCAGAAAACTGAGGGAGTGAGGAAGATTATGACAGCTACTCTGATTTTGCTGTTTTGGTCACAGTATATGACTTCTTTCTAAAGGGATGCAGTGAGGTACTCAATTCTCAGTACAGCAGAGAAGGAGGACAGAGTTTCAGTGTTCCCTGTTCACCCTCCTGAGGAATGGCAAGGGAGCTGGAGACAACAGGGACTGGTGGAGACCTGCAGAGCACTTTCAGATAATTCTGATAGAAAAAAATATATGGTCATTTTAGTGCATCAACATTCTGCCACGCTTTCTGCTGCTGAATGCAGCACTCGAGGGGAGCATCCTGGTGTCTAACAAATGCATTTCTTTAAAAACCTCAAACTTATTAATAATTATCAACTTGGAAGCCAAAGTTGTGACCTCGCAGATGTCAAACCCATCCAAGCTGAAATGCAGATGTTGGTGCAGATGGCATGGAGCATGATTTAGTCATGACGACAGCAAAAATATGTGGAACACCATTCTTTGTAACACCCTTCAGAAACACATTTTCCTAACCATGAATATTATTTGTGGACTTTTTCCGGACCACAGTCTGCATATAATATTGTCATCTTACTCAGCCTGGCCAGAGTAGTTAATATAAAATATTCATGTAATGATTTGAACTGAAAAGTTTGTTGCTAAGAATGGGTTTTTTTATCAAGTCCTGATATAAAAAGAACATTTTTTTTTCTTCATATTTGTGAGATGTGTTTAGTTTATAGGTGCTGAGTGAATATTTTAACCCTCAGTAAGAGGTTCCAGGGACCAGTAAATTTTGGCTTGTGCTACAATGAACTTGTATGTATTTAAAAAAAAAGAAAGCTCCTGCAATTTGTATGCAGGGAACACAAATGTTGTATTCTAGTCCCCACACCACTGTTCTATGAGGTTAACAAGCCTCAATTTGTTCTGAGCACGTGCCTGGGAAGTTTATTTGATGCCTGTTGCTGATGAGGAGGCTTAAGCACAAGAGCTGAAGGGCCAAAGCCTGAAGCTCAGCCCTCATGGCTCTGATGTGGTGCTGACTTTGGCAGCTGAGCTCCATCTCTGAGTCTGCCCATCCTCAGCCAGGGTGGGTTTGTGCTGCTTGGTGCCCACAGCAGGGCTTGGCCAGGACCTCAGTGCTGCTCTGTGAGCCCGGTGTGCCTCTCCTGACCACCCTCTCCTGGCCTTGCACTGGAGCTTTCCCTGGGGATAACTTTACTGCAGTGGCTGTGCCTGGTAGATCTCTCTGGCTACTTCATCTGCTTTTCTCACCTCCATCCTGATCGTGCCTGCTTTAGTGCTCAAGTCAAGCCAGTTCAGAAAGCTGAGTAGGTTGAAAATGAGGAATTTGTCCTTTTTTTCCCTGCTTGCTCTCTCTCCTTATGTTTCTTTTGGAACTGAGGGAACTCTGGTAGCAGATTACACTCAGCTGGTAGGGATACACAGCCTCAGGCAACCAGGGTCTAGGTTTAGCTTTCAGCCCTACCTGGATTCACACAGCTCAGCCTGTTCAAAGAAACCTGTATATGATGGGTGGAAAAACCAGGGTCAGTATCTGAGAGTTTTATATTTTTACGTTTCCAACTCTCCGTATATTGACTGCAATGAGGTTTTTCTTGGTAGGATCACACTACAAGTGTAGTAGCAGATCTGTGTTCTGATACACAGAATTTTTCTGCATGCAGTCAAGCCAGATGTTCAGACTAAGGATGTTGTGAGGAATGTTAAAGTATCTGGTTTTTAAAAACAGATTTTAATTTTCATATGCTTAATTGTCCTGTCAAAAAGTGGAGAATAGATGGTTATGAAAACTATGTTCAGATTTTATAATTTTGTCCTTGTCTTTGAAAAACACCCATCCACCACCACCTTTATCCTGAAGAATGTCAAATCTCTTCTGCAATCTTCCCACATACACTTACTTCCCCGAAAACGTAGTTGACTTTAAAACATTTTATTCAGTGACAGTGCTGTTCACATTGATACAGCAATCTCAGAAACAAAACCACTTCTGGATTAGGCAATTTGTTACCTGTTTATTTTGGGGGTGTAAAGCCTGTCTCCTAGAAGAGGAAATCCTTCAGCTGAACAGTTTGCATTGCAAGCTATTTTTTATAGAGGAATTTGTTTGCTACAAATTGTTGTAAACAATCTCATATGCCTGAGTGAGACATCACCTACATTTGCTCTGATTGAAATCTCATCTGCCTGCTTTCTTTTTTTTTTAAAATTTTTGTCCCATAGTTAAATAATAATCCTGAATGACTGTGTATGAACACATTATATATAGAAAGAGAATTATACCAAAATCTGCATTACAAGAGGTAATTAAAATCACTACTGCTGATGTGACTAATTCTATTAAAGCATTAGTGATAGGTCAAGCCCTGCTCCAACTGGCAGCTCTATTCATTCGCTGTAACAGGGCCTTTCCATAAAAACTGAGGAGTGCAAAAGTGCCTTATTAAACTGTGAGAAGAGATGAAAAATACCTTAACGTGCTTTCAGAGGGGATGAGTGACACACAAAGCTGGTGCCTGCATTGAGAGCAGCCACTGGTGCTGTTAGCCAGACAAAGCCATGTTACTCTTAAGCATTCCACTAATTAAAAATAAATGCATATTAGGAAGCTCTGCAAATCCCAGGAATATGAAAGAGGAGTGTTTGCTGAATTTTTGAGCAGTGAAATAACACTGCAAGTCCTGGTGAGACAGGGAAAAGCACAGTTGCTGATTTGATTTCCCTGGGGTAGTGATGGGCATTAAAGCAGGTGAGAGATGTATGGCCTAGGGAAAATTTTGCCCTGAATTTTTATAATTTAGAGAGACACTGTCAGGTCAAATATGCTCTGCAATAAAATGTTATTAAAGCCAAAATCCAAACCTCTCCTTTCTGAACTGAAAATTTAAAAAAAGGTTCACTCATTTCTTCTCCCTTTCTGTCCAAATCTACTGCAGTACCTCTTAACCTTCACTTCTGACACTCCTCCCACCTGCAGTGCTGCATCCAGCTCTGGGCCCCAGCACAGTAAGGACATGGAGCTGTGGGATTGAGTCCAGAGGATGGAGTCAGGGGGCTGGAGCATCTCTCCTGTGAAGACAGCCTGAGAGACCTGGGATTGTTCAGCCTGGAGAAGAGAAGGCTCCAGGGAGGCCTTACAGCACCTTCCAGTACCTAAAGTGGGCTCAGGAGAGCTGGAGGGGGACTTTTTACAAGGGCATGTAGCAATAGAACAAGGGGGAATGGCCTAAACTGAAAGAGGGCAGGTTTAGAACTTCCATCCACCCTCATGGTCAGGCCTGGCCCTGGTCAGGGCTGTATCTTACAGGCCCAATGAACAAGAACTGAAATACAACAGACATCTCCTGAAACAAAGAATAAAACCAAACATTACAGAAAGATAACTGTAATGAAAGGTAATTATAAATTATACATGAAGTATAATTTAGAGGCATAATCAAACAAAAAATTTAAAACTGGATTAATCATAGCTTTTCCCCTTAAATAACACTAATTTTTTTATGATAAAGACAATGATATTTTACTGCATATAAATCTGAGGTGAGAAAGTTTATCCACACAGGTCATGTAGAAAGTGTACAGTGCATTTGCTAATTAACTGAAAGAAAAAGCTTCTCTTTTCAGGACTGCTGGCAATAAAGGCAGACTTGCTAAAGGAATTTCCATGCAAGCACACATATAGTAAGAGCCTTATTAATATATCCATTCTTTATTGCATTTAGTATTTCATCATGTGTTTACAGGACCAAGACATTTTTATTTTGAAGCACACTTCCCCTTAGTAGCAGCATCTGTGTATATGTGCGTACAAGTGCATCTGTCCCAACCAGGGATAACCTTCTCAACCTTCTCCTCCCAATTCCCTTCTCTCCAAACAGGAAGCGCATCTTCAATCTCTTTGTTTTCACATATATAGTTATCATAACAATGCTAACAAGACTTTGAAAAATGTCTTCCGTCCCCTCTTGTCATAAAGAGTTTGAAAGCTGACCAGACTTTGAAACATCTTAAACAGGGGTAAAGTGGTAAAGATTTTTTGCTGAAGGACTGATGGAGTAGAGAATGACCACCATAAGCTTAAGACATAAATGGTTGTATTTAAGGAGACTAAATTAATCTGCCTCCTCCCTTCCAAAGATACTTCAGGTATCAAGGTTCAGCTTGATCAACTGCAGGACTAAGAAAAATATGAAAAGAATTGCAATTCCTGCTTCAGATTTTTATAAGCACTCTTCCTGAATGTTCTTTTATTCAGTTACTTTCTAATTCATATCATCAGAGTATCAGTGATGATGCACATTCCCTGCACCAACTTAATTAAATCATACATTCAATTAATCAAGTGTTCCACTGTTCCCAAAGAACTACAAAATATCTCTTCTTTAGTAGATAAGGAGGAATTACTGCCTCATGAGACAAACACCAACTGGTTGAATCATAAAATAAGTCTTTACAACTAGCTTGGATATTAAATACATTCTAACACAGATATCTTGCTAAAATACTTTTTCCTCTTCCTTTATAAAAAATATTTTCTTTTTCACGTCTAAATCTCTCTTCCAGTTTCACCTTCAAGTGACCCAAAAAAGACAGGCTATGACCATGTTCTAGCAAAGCACTAGCATCCTTTTTGTCTCCTGATTTACGAGTTGCTCCTAAATGCTGAGGCCATCCCAGGGAATCTGTGTAACAGTGCAGTGGGTGCAGCATCATTGGCTGTGCAAAGGAGTCACAGCAGGAATTCCCTCCTTGGAAACACTGCCTCCTGGGTTCTTAAGAGCTTTTTGACCCTTTCCCCTTACTTTTCATAGGCAGAACTCGGCCAATTAATTTTTGTCCTGTTTTACTTCTTAACAGCCCCTTTCTCTAGATCTGACAACTCAGAGCACTGTGCCTGATCAGATAATGAAAGTTTACATGTGATGGTCAGTGTTTCCAAACTGCTCCATTGTTCCCAGCATCAGGGTGATGGCCAAGACAAGAAAGCAACAGGAGAGGAAGGAAGGATTTCCTGCCTGGCAAGAGCAATACTGTTTAAATCAGAGATGGAGTTAACCACCCATTCAAACATGCACACAAAACACTGACACAGATTGCCTGGATTTGTGCCTTGCACAGGATTACCAAATCTCAGTGAACTGTGTTTAATGAAACTGGATGAGATGATTCCATAGTGCTGGCAACATGGCAGACAGAGACTGTCCAAGACAGATCACAGACTGTCCTTTGTCCCTCTGGAGAACATTCATTCTGTTGCCATCCTCTGCCCTGATGCAGCTCTTTGAATGTGCTAAATCCCTTGAGAGATTACGGGGGAAAATTTACAGTCTGGCCATCATGATTGCTTGGATGATTAGAGAAAGGTTTGTATTTTATTAGTAATTGTGTTTATCCTCAGCTTTAGTTTGTACCTCCAGTAGGAGTGGGTTTCCTCTTTGAGTTTACAGCCAGTGACATCAGTGATGCTTAGGCACTTGACAACATGGTAGATGTGAAGATCTGCTGCAAAATCTGGGGGATCTCTTTGGTATCCATGGCAATAAAAGACCGACCTGCTGGAAGTGTCCTCTGCAGCCTAAGGAGCAGAATGAGTGACAAGACACAATTACCACCTCAAATTATCTTCCATACCACAAGACAGGATTCCTCACACTGCTATCACTGTGCAATTAAAGGTTTGGGAAAGCAACAGATGGAGAAAACACTGAGAGCAGGTAGGGCACAGAGTTCCTTTCAGCAACACAAACAAGAGTGTTTCCAGAAACTACTATCCACATCCTCCTTCTGACATGCTAGAACCACATTTTGATCAAGGTACCAGTGATCTCATGAGGTGTCACCACAACTGGTTTGCTGAGAAAAGCTACAGATTTACACTAGAAATGAAGATACTTATCCTGAATTGACTACTATGAACCCACAGCTCCTTCCTCTTTCAGTTCAAAAAGTCCAATGATTCTAACTGTGCTCTTTGTATTCCTTCTTGGACACCACTGCAGATTACATGGAAATGTATTCTTCTGCCAGTATTAACCCAACACATTTTTATTCACAACTTAACCCACCCTTTAAAGTCAAACTAGATGCATGTTACAAAACCCATCTCCCTCATGCCCAGTTAGCAGACTTGGGGTTCATTTTTTTCTCTGTTTTTGACATGAGATTTTGCTCTATACTATTCCTCCAGTGCTAAGTAAACTTTCACTTTTAAAATTAGTTTTTAAAAAAAGCTGCAACAGAGAATTCCCTTCTCCTTCCCCCACAGCAGTTACAGGAAGGCTTTGTCTAATTCTGCACTTCCACATACACAGAAGTGCATTTCAGTAACAGCATTGTGTGCATTTTCCATACCCAGTGAACTAGGCCATTATAGGATCTCTTACACAGCAGGATATGGTCAAAGATTTTTTTTTCTTTTTTTAATTCCTATCAAAAGTAAAGGGACTTTCTGTAATTATAATCTTTCAGAATGGATTCTCTTTTGATGAATAATACAACTCTGATGTACAGACCTGCAGCCACAACTCATGGTGTCTGTACAGTTGTATCTTTCAACCCTTTACTGCTTAAAATTATCTACTGAGGGCCAAGTCCCTTTCAGATTTCTCTCATTCTCCTTTAGTTGAAGACTCAAACAGAAACAGAAAAGACATTGTTGATATTTGTGGCTATACTAGCTTTTTGCTGCAGGTCTTCAGTGGATGTGGAACCTGGAAGAATACCTGGAATAGAATTGATTTTTTTTCCCCTCGTGCCCAAACATTTTAAGGTGAAATTATGTAGTAGAATGAATCCCAGCTGTATTGTTTCAGACACTCCAAAGAATTTATGTCTCTAACAAAAGGGAAGTATCTGAATCAAATTTTTGGCTGTTTGGAAGACCAATTAAGTCCAGCATCTTTTGTTTTATTCCCTTTTCTTAGGCCTACACACATGGGAACCATATAATGGGCAATAACAAATGTACCACGTCTTTATTGTGATTACATTGTGACACTACATAAGGGTACAGTGCACATCCTGCAGTGGGAGGATGGCATCAGCTGTTCCCTTTGGATGCACAGGATGCTCTGAACTTCCTGGCTATAAGGGATGTCTGCACGATCCACAAGTCCGGGAGAAGACTGACACAACTCAGGAGCTACGGCTTCTTGCCAGTATATTAATAACAATAATAGTAAAAAAAATGGGTGAAGGCTCAGACATGACCCACCAAAGTGCACTTGCAGCCCAGAAAGTCAATTGTACCCTGGTTTTCTTTCATCAAAGCAGTGTGGCCAGCAGCATAAGTGAGAGGATTCTGCTCCTCTACTCCACACTGGTGAGGCCCCATCTGGAGTGCTGAAGACAGCTCCATGGTCCTCAGCACAGGAAAGACATGGACCTGCTGGAATGGGTACAGAGGAAGGCCACAAAAATCGTCAGCAGGATGGAGCACCTCTACTATGAATTCAGGCTGAGAGAGCTGGGGCTGTTCAGCCTGGAGAGGAAAGTCCAGGGAGACCTTACTGAGGCCTTTCAATAAATGCAGGGGGCTCATAAGGACATAGTGAGAGTTTTCACTGGGGCCTGTAATGACAGGATAAGGTGTAGCAGTTTTAAAATGGAAGAGGGTAGATTTAGATTGAAGATATGGACAAAATTTTCACAATGAGAGTGATGATGCACTGGCACTTGTCATCCAGAGAAGTTGTGTTTGCTTTATCTCTGGAAGTGTTCAGAGTTGGATGGGGCTTTGAACAATGTGGTCAAGTGAAAGACATCCTTGCTCATGGCAGGAGGGTTGGAATAGATGATATTTAAAGGCCCCTTCCAACCCAAACCATTCTACAACTTTATGATACCATGACCAAAACCTCAGTGCAGAACAACAGCATGGGCAACTCACTGCAATACAAGCATAACTTACATTTATGCTGAATGAAAGCAAACAGTACTAGGCATAAACCAAACATGCTTACCTGTCTGCCTGGTCTCCCAAGGATCCTATAAATATGGCAAAAGCATTGACTTGAGTATTGGTGGTCAAGACCTGTGCAAACCTCGATGGCTGAATTCCGTAACGCTCCAGATTTGCGTCACTTAAGACGATAACAAAGTACTCGTCAGCCTCCTCCTTGGCGATTTCCCGAATGGCATGTTCTGTCCCTTCCAAGGTATGGTCTCCACTCATGCAGAACTGAGCATGGGCATGCATGGTCTGTGTGCACAGCATAACCACGTGGAAACACGTAAGATGACTTTAGGAACAAGCATTCATTCCAGCTAGCACAGGAGGGAGTAAATATTCAGTACTGCTACATTTGGGGATCCATCAGAAATGCCGACAGTGCTCCAGAAACAAAAGAAAATGCAGCTTTTTGTACACAGTATGTCATATTTTAAGATAGGCAGCACTTCTTAAAATCAGAGTTGCTCAATCAAAACCCACAAAGGGACCTAATTAGACTGGATGTTAGGGAAGGTAAAATACTTTGGTCATCTGCAGTTAGAGTAGATTCATTCCTATGTATTTTAGGATGAAAACAGGGCTTAGTTTCCTAATTATATGAATGGCTCCTGCATATTCATAATTTGCACTGGACTTCCAGATCCTACTAGTGTCTTAGTTATAAAATATCTGATTCCTGACAGTGGCAGTCACATTTAAAAACGGTAAAATATTTTGCTTGAGCTGTTACAAAATAAAAAATAACCATATTAATCAATGAAGCTGTTACCTATGTAGAAGGTCAGGAATTTTAGATCTTACTAAATCAGGCTCTTCTAATCAAAGGAGCTATTTTAAAAATAGTTTTGAAGGAAGCTCAAATACATGCTTCTAGCCTATCAAGATGCAAACCAGGTAAATCCTACAATATAGTCAAGTATTCTTCATACTACTACAGAAAAAAAATGTTAGTGAATACACTCGCCTTGCCATTGTGATTTAACATGTTTCCAATTTACCACTGACACATTTTCCCAATGCTATTGTAATGCATAACTTCTTGAAGGTACCAGGCTAAATCACTGACTTGAGGCCCCTCTACAGTTTTGAATAGATCACTTATGCATTAATAATATCACATGGTTTGGGCACAGCTATCTATATCACTCTTTGGAAATTCCCCTATCCTTTGACAGGTTGTCAAAGTGACATGTTTAGGGTGCAGAAGTCCAGAATAAGGCATACCCAGCTTCTACTGTTTTGGCACAATTTGTTTTCTGCCATGTCTCTGAAAGGTCCCGATTCAATTTTATGCAAATACACAGATTTTTGCTTTCTCGTATTTATTTTACTATCCTCATGTTTTGCATTCTGTGACCTGCCTACAATTTTAGCTATGCAGTCATAAAATCTTTAATTACTAACATGACATATCAGCAGGATTTACCTTAAGAATCTCTAATCTTTGCTTATTGTTCTTGGGAACTTTGTCACTCCCAACCAAGGCGATATTGAAGCCATCTCCTGAATGTCCAACAATGTCGTACTACAAGAAAGAAACATCATCAGTCACCTGTTAGTCACAAATGGCCATTGGCTTACAATGACATAAGACAGATCAATGGCAATTTGCAATTTTCAACAAAAGACCCCAAGTACTGTTCCCTCTTTCTGTTTATGAGCTGCTTAAGGGAACTACTTGCAATTTCTCAATGACATGAAAACATAGGAAAGAATTGCTAAATTATGAAATTAAGGAACAGTTTCTTATTTCCATGGTCTGTTTTTCACATCATCCCACCAACTGCAGAGTGGTGATGTGGAAGATAAAGACCTTGCCCTCTCACATTGTGCACATACTTCTTTTAAAGTAGCAATTTTTATTCTCTTGAGTCTGACAAACAAGAAGCACATTGTTTGAGAATAGCTTCTATGTTTGATGAATCTTTTTGGTGACCTCATTTTGCTCTGAAAATAATAAAAAAAAAGGATTACAAGTCCCCTTTCTTGAAAAGCAGCACTCCTTACTTTTTGTGTGTAACAGATCAAAGCCACTGCTGAAAGTGCAAATTTCAAGTGCGAATTGCTTCTCAGTTTGCTGAGAAGCAAATTCCAAGCGCCCCGTATGTTTTCAAAGGAGATGGTGTGCACATCATTCTCCTGTGAGAAGCTTCAAAACTGACATGTAGAACTGCAATAGTTCAAATATCCTGTTGAACAATAATGCAATATTGTGAAGGCCGCTGTTTTATGTGAGAGCTTCCTTGTTGTTACATGAAAACCAAGACAAGCTGAGTTATGGCAAGGTCCTGATCTGCCCTTTGTGTTGTGGATGTGGCAGTCACCCTGGGGAGAATTCATAAGCACAACAAAAATGGATTTAAGAGCTGTCTGAACCAAGCAAGAGAGCACAGTGTACAGAACCTGAGCCCAGAGAGACCTGAGCTGGCAATTCCTCAGCATGAACATGCCTGGATTTCCCCCTGCCTACCTGGCACAGACCTGCCTTTACTTGACAGGGAGCCCTAATGCAGTATTTTACCTTTTTATTTTTTTTCAGGTACTGTTACAGGTTCCTGCTGGGTTCACTATCCCTAATTCCCATATAATAATTTGGTAAAAGGCAGGTCTATTTAATCAAAGTTTTTCTGTCTTTTCCTGCCTATTGAAAGACACCTTACTTGGTCTAAGTCAGGTCCTAGAAAGAGGAGAAATGGCAGTCTTTACAGAAGAAGCTCTTGGTTTCCACATCACTAATTTGCTTAAAAATATATATCAAAATAAAGCTACAGCAGCTGGAACAACACTTTTAAAGACAACACCTTGCTCTGCATAAGCGCAAATGTGCTACATACTGCAGATTATTTCACCCAAGGTCAGACCATTTTATGACAGCCCCACATAACCCTAGGAAATCTTTATGTAATATAGTCCTCACACAATCCCATTTCTTTTCCCATTTCTGCTCTCCTGAGCTCTCACATGCCTACTATTTTCTAACCAGCCCATGTAAAGCTTTCAGTTTGCCACACACTTTCTCTTCAAAACCTAATTTCTTATCACCAATAATGCTTCAGACTCTCTCTTTATGATGACATGGCAAATGAAAATATACAAATTTTGAGAATACTGCTGAGATTACATTCAACATACTTCCTAAATAAAACAGGAATACATCCTGTTTAATAAAACCTGAACCACACACAAGGAATGTGTGCATGAGTATTGTTTTAAAAATTAGAGACTATTCCAATCACAGGAACTAAATAAAGCAAAGATTTAATGGAGCAGAAAATATACAGTGCTCGTGGTTCTTATGCAATGTCAGAAATGCTCACACATCTTCAGGGTAGGCTCTTAATTATGAAACCTTGCACATCCTCAGCTGAGTAGTTCTGCATTCGGTATCACTTTTAAATCAACAATCTAACTATGTAAAGCAAAATGCTGCCATTCTCCTGTGTAAAAAGGCTGATCCCTTTATAGAAGGCTCCTTTCTGGCTTCCTGGATGTCTCCCACTGGCTGTCTTTGTGTCAGCTCTGCCATACTGAGTTCATGGGAAGAGGCCAAACTCTGCTGTTTGGAAATATTACTGTGGTTCTTGACACACACCAGTAACAGACCAAGCCTTCATCTCAAGCAGTCTGAGTTTAAACTCAGTGTGACAGCCTGTGTAAGGGGAATTGCTGTATCTCCTAGATGAAACACTAGATGTTGACCCTACAGTAGGGCCCCCTTCACATTCTTGCTCAAGGCGGGAACAGACAACCTGGTTACAGGCAAGGTGAGGCTGAAATGATCTGAGCAAACTATTGCAGGCATGGAAAGGCATCCACCTGGGAACATCATGTCCTGTCAGCTCCTGGCTCAGAGAGCTGCTTATTATTCTTTGTGTGTGCCCATGCATGCACCCGATACATGTGCTTATCTTTAACAGATGTTATCAGTTTCCTTGTTTCTTTGCTGACAGATTACTATGTTATTTGTGATTTAAAAATGCATGGTGAGGCAGCAGGAAAGCAGTAGCTATTTGATTCATCCTGTCTGCTGCATTCTGGGTCAAGTGGGGCCTCCAGAAAAATTGAAATCCTCCTGCACTGGGGAAAAGAGGTGTGCTGGTCCTCATGGTCCTCTGATCCCTCTGAAAGCCAAGTCAAGTACCACAAGTAGCCAAAATCATTAATGAGTGTGAGTTTGCTTTTGAGAAGCTCAGCTCCCCAACCTGTGAGGTTGGATGAGTTCACAGCAAGGGAATGTAACTGCACTGACTTGGATTGACTTAAATCAACCTAACACTGCAGGCTGGGTGACCTTCCCTGGGCAGGGGGATGTGAGTAGGCTCACAGCAAAGCTCTAGAGGTGACAGAAGGGAGATGCTTGCCCAGGGGAATGCATGGAATCTGTCACAATTTAGGAAAACAGAGTTTGGGAGAGGAGAAAAACTGGAGCAAAGAAGCTCACTCTGAAATGGCAAAGAATTAAAATCTCTCTTTCTTGCAGTAAATTATTATCTCCTCCTGATTTGTGTTCTAGTAAATGAACCCTTAGGGATTTCATGTTATCTTGGAGTACTTATTGTAAAGAAAAGGTGCAGACAGCTCCACAGTCCTTGTCAACTGGGACACCTAATATGTGCAGACTTCATCTAAACCAGTTTCAATCTGATGCTATTTTCCCTATAAATTCCCTAGGCAGAATTTATGTAGATGGAATTACAAGTGAAAGAAAAGCTGTGATACAATCTTACTTGGAACTGACTTTGGTTTTGTTTTACAAAATTGCAAGCAAAAGCTCTCAGGACAAATCCAGCAGCAAAATACATTTGCTGTAGTGCAGCTTAATTGAAATAATAGATTATTGTGGTACACAGGAGCTTGTTTTCCAATAGCCTCAGGTACACTGAGACAAGGACTCCTCTATTTAGGGTACACAACATGTAAACTTGTATCTTGAAATAGCATCATTTTGTTGGTTTCTTTCCGCAGGGAAAGGTTAAAACAATCTCTGTTCCACTGTCACATTTTGCGCTGAATGGATGGTTGCTGCTGCCTAAAATGGGTAAAATGGAAGACTTTGTCTTCTGCAGCTGCCATGCCAAAAGGTTTCATTTCTGAAGGCATTTAAAAAGCTCAAAGAAGATGTGTGCTGAATGTAAAAGGCAGTGTGAATTAGACTGCTGGAGGGCTAGATCTTTATAAATTCATCTCTTCTTTGGACAACACTGAACATTCTATCTCTTCTTTGGACAACACTGAACATTCTATTTTTCTGAATTTATTTCAAACCTTTTGCTTATTATTTAAAAGAAATTATTTTGCCAAACATGTGGACCATTTCTTCCTTAGCAATGTTGCCTCCACAGTAAATTTTACAAACACAGAATGCTTAAAGAGGATATAAAATCTTATATACCCCTTTAATACAGCTATAAATAACAATTCAGGCTTTTCCTACCAGTTACATAATATGCTATTTATTTGGTCACAATATTTTTATGGCTTCATAAAATTGCTGTTGGATAATTTACTGGACATGCCTCCTCAATCTGCCACAACATGTGCAAATCACAGTAATCAGGGATGATATAAAAACATACAGTTTATGACAGACATAGTACTACCTCAGATTAAAAAGAGAACAAACTGCCCTTCTGTGCATTTTCAAACAATTGGCACCTAAAATGGGTTGCTCAGAAGATGAGCCTCTTGTTTTCCCCTTGACAAGGAACGATTCACTACCTGCACTTATGGGAAATGCAAGTAGGGAGGATGTCCCACATGAGCATAAAAAGCTAAAAAATATCTGCTGCACTTGTCTGACTTTTATAAAAGATAACTTCATTACCTTGGTGCTGTCACAAACCCAATACTCAGCTCTTCTGTATAAGAAGGCAAGAAGAAACTATCTTCTACCTTCACTTACTGCTGTTAAGATCATCAGACAGTCAACATCATCTGTGATACCAAGGGGTACTATCCATGAGGAAAGCTCAGCTGGGTAGGATAAAACAGCCAAGGAAAAGCCAGCTCGTCTGATTAACTCACAACCATATTTAGCAGAGAAGTAAACCAAGCAACATCAGAAAAGTCATCCTGAGCAAAAGCCAGGAATTGCTTTCCAAAGTCTGCACTGCAGTTAGATAGCTGAAGGGAACTTTGCTACGTAAATCCCGTTTGCTCAACAAGCTAGATTGTTTCAACACAAGTTTTACAAGATACCCCTGTTACAAGATAACAGCACATGCTGTTATGAGCCATGCAGATGGAGCTACAACCGGAACATATAACAGCATCTGAAGACCAAAAAAGGCCTTTATTTTTATAAAACCAGGGAAGAAGGGAATACGGAAAAGGAAGAAAGAAAAAGCAATAAATTGCAGATTTTTAACTGCACACTACACGGTTGTATGTTCTTTTTCAAATGGTTCCTTTCTTAGATATGAGAAATGTATGCTAGTTTGCCAGACATACCAAACCTTCAGCTTTGTTCTGAGAAAAGTCAGCAGCATCATGCAAAGTGTCAAGAGTTGTACCCCATGGAGTCAGTGATATTTAAAAAAAAAAAAAAAATCACTGCCTTTCTTGCTCTCTGTAGCCTGACCCATAGATTTTAAAATCACAGAACTCTCTGGAGAGAGTTGGTAATGATCTTAACTAATTCTCCACAGTGTACTAGCTGAATGTCTAATTCTACATGTCATTCCTTTACCATGCACTCTGGATTCTCAGCTTTAGGGCTGCACTGGAAATAAGGTGGTTATATGCCATTGTGTTACGTCCTTCTCCAGTGTTATCATTTTCTAAGCCATTTTCCTTAGATGTGTGACATGTAACATAATTTATGTTCAATACAAGACATGTAACATAATGTAACATAATTTATTGTTCAAAATAAGAGCAGAATGAAAAATTGTCCCTGGTCACCATTTCTGTGTTAGTCAAAATTTTATTGGCTCCTTGATTTTTATCTCTTCCACACTGAGCAGTTTTTACTTAGTAACTTGCTTAGTTATTTGGTCATTCCTTGTACAAGGACACTTCCACACCCGTTGCAATCTTTGTTACCCTCTCTCCTTTTTCAGTTCTACAAGAAATTTTGTGAGATGGGGGAGCAAAATTGCACACATTACTCCTAATGTGAATGCACTATGGATGTTTATAGCAACATTCTCATGCATTCTCCTTTCTTCTCTCTTCTTTTGTTAATAGTTTAGAACATTCTTGACAGCTTTAGAACTTTCTTTAGAACTTTTTTGACAGCTGGTGAGAACAGAGTGTTCAAAGAAATACACAACATAATTACAAGACATCTTTTTTGGGCACCAGTCTACAGCTGGGAGTGAAGACTAACAGAAAGCTGAGACGTTCTCACTGTGTATTTAAAATCAAAATTCTTTTATTCCACCTGCAGCACTTTACATCTAAAAGCACTGAACACCACCTACCATTTTATTTTCTAGTCACCATTTAAGGCCAGGTCCTTCTCCAACTTCTTACATCTGGATTTCCATTTTTATTTTCTCAAACAACTTCACATAATTAGCAACTTTAGTCACTTCACTATTAATCCCCTTTACAGATCATTTACAGATATATGGAACAACATAACAGCACGGACTCTTGCACAGATCCCAACACAACTCCACCACTGACCCACTAAAAATGACCACTCAGTTTCCTATATTTTTAGCAGTATTTTGTTTATCTTAAGGATTTCCCTTTTATCCCCAAAAGCCTCTGGCAAGGGACTTGGTCAATTGTCTTTGGCCAAGGAGACTTTAGCATCACTACCAACCAACCAACCAACCTTGCTTGTCATACACATAAATACCTTACTTGCCTTTACAAAACCATGTTGACTACACTACGGTTTATGATATTTATCCTTGTGTCCACTACTTTTCTGTGTGGATGATCCTGCATTTTGCCAGACTCATATCTATGTTGCTCAGATATGCCTGATTTACCAAGCTACACAAATCATACTGCATAATTGTACTGTCACTGCAAATATTTGTCCTCAACTTTTCTATTATCAGTGATCAGGAAGATACATGAACAGCAGAACCAATAAAGTCCTGATTTCCAATTATTTTTTAAATTACATTTGTGTTCCCACATGGCTTCTATGGGCTAAGGTAGAAGTTTATGGTTACAGCATTTTCCTCCAACAGGATTACACAGCATCACTCTCTACCCAGCCTATTTTCATTATGTTTTCAGGAATGTAGAGACTTTGGAAACAAAACCATATTTTCAAACTGAAATGTGTTTGAAATTCTGCAACATGCTCTGCTTAAGAAAGTTCAAGGGCAAGAAAGCATTACTGCCACAGATGATGGTAGAACATGCCTTGTTTTCTTACAAAAAAAACATAATGCCTGTCTCCATTTATAGACTTTTCTCTTGAAAAATAGAAGCGTGCATGATTATACTTTAGAAGACATTCACACAGCACATGGCTAATTTTGCACATGAGATTCTATGGAATAACAGAAACCTGTAGAATTATGTTGGAGGAACAAGGTGAAGCAGATCTGACCAAGTTGATCTGGACTAAGTTCCTATTAATTTTGTTTAGGAGATTTTACATTTTGTTCAGATGTATTTTAATTCTTATGTTTGATATGCTCTTCAGCAAAGGTAGTGGATATTTCTATTCTTCTGTTAAACACAGGATATGTCCAGAATTAACTGGAGACTGCCATTTCTGTCTTCTTCATGGCTAAAACAACATGGCCTAGACCTTGTTTCCTTAGGCTTCCTGAGACAAAAAGAGTATTACATTTATTTACATTTCATTTGCAGGCTACCATTAAATAACATTTGGAACCTAATATATTTCAGTACAAGAAATTAGTTCTTGCTTTCAGTTAGCTAGAAGAAAGAAGGGACAAAGAAGTCTGGTCTCTTCCCATGACCAAATACTGCTGTGTGCACTCTGGGCAGATGGAAGGACGAGGTATCTCTGCATGTCCTGAAGCTCATATTTACTTGTGTTTTGTAGGCTTAAGTGCTTCTTCTCAAAGAAACAGATAAAACCAGAAAAAAACCCAACAAATCTCACTAAATTGAAGTCTTAGATTGAATACTCCCCTGCTGAAATGTGTAATGTTTCTTACCCTTTCACTAGTATTCTTGTTCAGGTTGCTAGAAATAGATTAATGTCTTTATTTCCTTGTGGGAATGAATAATATTCTTTGGCTAGACTGACTGCTGAAACACTTTTTCCACTGCTGCACACAGTCTGTGCAATAACCACAGAGCTCCCAGCCCAGCTGCAATTACCTTGAATTTGTGCTCATAATTCTCAAAAGCTTCCATGACCATGCAGACAGCCTCCATGGAGCGCTCCAGCCGCCCATCCACCCCGTTGAAGCGGTACATGCTGCCGGAAACATCCACCACCAGGCGCAGGCGCTTGGGCTTCTCCTGGGGGCTCCCTGGCTGGCAGGGAAACACAACAGAATTAAACCCGGTAGAAACGGGAAAGCCAAACATCAGTAAAGATAAAACATTCCAGAAAGAGAACCCAATACACTTTGCAGATCAAGAAAATTTTATCCAGCAAACATTGTTTGGTTTTGTTGTTGTCTTTTTTTCAAAAACAAAAACTCAATTATTTTTCTATTTCAAACCAGTTCTTTGACAGATAGCTCATTGTTTTCTCTCACCTTCAATGACTGGAAACAAAATACCTAAAAAAATTCCACACATGCTTGTCAGGAAAATACTTTTTCTGTTTCAGTTTTGATTCTTAACATTTTGTTTCAGTAAAGAAACTCTCAAATTTGCTCTGTCTGCCAAGGTTTATAATGGAAATGCTTTTCCTTGGTGTGCAGTACTAAGAGGGACAGTGTATGACTGTAAAAACTTGCCCATTGAGGTTAATAACATTCCAAAAATGTTTGAAATCTTGTTCTGATTAACTACTAGTTCCATCTTCATTCTAATGCTGAAACCATTATTTTTTTCCTGAAAACAAATCCCATCTGTTCTAATAATTTTTGGCACAGTACATTCAAGGGACGTGTTTTAGCATGCAATGAGAGGTGCCTGGATTCAAGTATAAGGCTATTAAAGATGATCTGACAAAAAAACCAGCCAAAATATAAACAAATAGCTAAATGTTCCTTTTACCTGTAGAGATTTGTGTACTTTATTCTTTTAATTATTCTTTTAATAGACTGTGGCATCCCTGTCCTCCCAGAATTGAAAGAAGAAAAGAGCCACTAAATCCTGCATTTATTTTGGTTTTTATGCACACATGTAAGGGTGTCTTTTTTTCCTAACTGAATAATTTTTACAAAGCCTTAAAACTGATACACTGAGTAAACAAATTTTGAAACAAATGAGAATTGAGCATTCAATCACTTTTCCCTTACTGATCTTTCACACAAGCAGTGCCAAATTCCATAAATCATTCAAAGCAACATAAGGACTAAATAGCATAAAAAACAATACCAGGGATTTATCACATGTGTGTAAGATGACATGCAAAAAGATGCTGTACTGAGCCATTAAAAAATAACGTAGTATACTTAAAAACTGCAATCTGTCATTAAGTATTACTGTTAAGTATTATGCACTAGCCCCACTAGTTCTGGCTGAATTTACTTGGTCTGATTCAAGTGGTTTCTCTGTTGCTGACTCACATAGGTCTTACTGTAAAGCCTTCTAAGAGGAATGGCTGAGTTGGGCCATAGGACAGTCAGCTTTATCATATCTTAATGGCTTTTCCTCACACTTTTTTTTCCATCATAATTTTCATCCTTGTAAATCCAAGTATCTGTGGAAGTTGAAATTATTTGCATACCATGGAAAAAGGAAAATACATTTGTAAACCACTTTTTTTTAAACTTCCTAGGAGATTAGCATATTTCTTAATAAAAATTAAGTTAGTGAGAAAATATTTTCCTTTTTTCTGTAAAAGTAAACAAAATAAATGTTTTCTGCTTATTGCCTTCTGGCCATTGAAATATGAAATAAGAACATAACAAACTGTTGCATTGGATAAAAACTTAACACTGCCTAGATTGGTGTCCTCTCTCTGAGGGTGGCCAACAGGAAATATTTATGCAAGATTATATGAAGAGGAACAAAAAATTTTCCATCCTGTGGTTGCCTCTGTATCAGGGACATCCCAAGCTAGATATATTTTTCTGAGTTTCTCATCCATATAACCTACTTAAACTCCAAACACAGACACTATACAGCCACTATGAAATCAGCAAACTAAACTCTTTTCCACCTTCCCCTGCTTCTTGCTGGATACTTACTTGTGGCTCAAGTTCACCACGTCGCTTATATATGGCTTTTTCTCCTGTCAGTCCATCAATGATTTTGGCATCATCTAGCTCTCCAACAGCTTGGTGTCTCAGCCATTGTCTTTCTTTACCCTTGGCCTACAACAGAAAAGAAATCCTGGTCAGTGATATGAGTGTGTGTTAGACAATTTAAGACCTACTTCACATGACATACACATTAATTTCTTTGTAATGATGTAATAGTTTTGGCATAAGTCAAAGAAATCCAAACACATGTTCACAGCTGTCCTGGTCTTCTTCTCTGAAAGAAAATTCAACACTGACAAAGAACGTGTTCCCTCTGTAACCTGTTTTTTTTTCATTTATGGGAGTTTAACTGTGAATTGCAGAAATGTTAGCCCTTCTCCTTGCAAATATGCTGAAAATGTGTGTGGCAAGCCTGTTCAGAAACACATACAACTGAAGGGAAACACATAACCGACCATTTCTTAGGTGTTTTCAATACACACAGAACAAAAAAAAGGTCATTGGGTGACTTAAAGGTAAAACTAAAGAGTATCCACTTTAGGCAATGGTAAACGATTGCTTTTCAAACAATATTAAAAGTATAAACTATTTACGCATTTTAGAAACATACTTTTAAAATTGTGATACTCAAGAGACAGTCCAATAAACACTTCCTTTGTTTTAGTTAAAAAGACATGGGTTATCTACAGCCTGACTTGATGAAAGTACATTACAATTAATGAACTCAAATATTCATGGAACTCCTGTAGACAGAGCACACAGTTAAAATTAAAGACTCAAGCACTATAATATTATAAGCAACATATTTAAGCATGGAGGTAGGATAGGTTCATAGTACATAAGATCCCTTTAAAGACAGCAAAGTCTGTATATATGGGGTTTATGATTTAATTTGTTTAAATCTTCATGTTAAAATTGCTCATCCTAGTAGTAAGCCCAGCAAGGAAAGACAATTTTTAATTTGTATATGTATAATGCTTTTGTCCTTTCAGCAAATTTCTGGTCAGCAAGTGGAGGAAAATCAAATATCTAGCTGGACACAAGCTGCCTTAAACACTGATTTTCAGGAATGAAAATCAATTCCTCTTTGATGAACAGGAAATCTTATATTAAAAATCCTCAGTAAACTGCAGGCTTGGAATTTGCAAGGGTGAATCTTCATAGTTTTGTATAGTCTGAACAGCAGGTAAGGACTTCTTCAGGTTCATTGAATCTTTGATTTTGCTCTGCACAAAATATATGAGTTTTTAGTTTTGGTGTGTTGAGAAGGAGTTCTGGACTACAGATCATTGACTATAATTACTCAAGATTGATAGAATACTTGCCCATGAAAATAAGTGAGCAGAAAGACTACAAAGCCACAGAAAAATGTTTTGATTAACAAAATCAAAGGCTTTACAGATGCTTCCTGACGGGAGGCAAAAACAATTGTTTCCAAAAAACATGGAAACCTCAACCTTTTAGTAAATCACAAAAGGAGAGAGTGGATAAGATTTTTGAGGTTGAAAATTCAGCCAGTTGTGTTCTCTGATATATTTCCATGGATCACAGTGCACCATTACAGTAATTCTTTTCACTGGAAAATGTCATAGGCATATTTAAAAAAAAATTACAGCTGTTATGCCTGTAAATGTGAAAGAAAAAATTGTGTCTGTGAAGTTATCACACCTAAATATGTAGCTCGTAATGGTAGAGGATGTATTAAACACTGCCAGTTGTGGTCTGCATTTGTTTTTGGGAAAATATTACACTAATGTTCCCTTAGCTGCTGAAATCACGAAACTACTACTGACAGGCCACAGGGTTTTTCATATTTCCAGCTCTCCAAGCCATGCTATTATAGGACTGCTACTACTTTATTCTTGCTGCTATGACCAGACCATTCCTACATGGTCTAAATCAGACAGTGCCCAGCAGGCTCAGTCACTCAGGCTCAGGTTTGCCCAGTTTAAATGCAGAGTCCTAAATAATGCTCAGAAGCTACAGGGGCAGTTGCCCCTCATTCTCTCTGCAATAATCAATAATGAGAGAAGTACTTTCTGGAATGCAAGTCACCTAAGATTAAAGAAGGTCTTTCTGAGTGACTGACTGACCATAAACTTTTGAATTTGGAGTTCTGACTTTAGCAGAGAGAAGAAAGAGTCCATAAGTGACAGGATTTCCTGGACTTCTGGCATTGCTACTTCTACAGAAGATAAACAAAATCTTCTACAGAAGATAAACAAAACATTATATTTCCTAACGTTGCTCAAAGAGCTGACAGAGATCAGCAAGTTATAAAAAGCAAAATGAACAATGAAATTACATTCTCAGACTATGTTTATGTATCACTGTCAATGATCTGCCTATTCAAAAAATCATTTTCTGCTGCTACTAACTTTTGGTGAGCCACAGACAACTGGACCTGAATCCCAGCCTCCTGATTCTAGGGAGATAAAATTTAATCAAATGAATATATTTTAAACAAATCCACAAAAATAACAATGAAAAGGCATATATTGAAGAGAAAATCCAGGTTAAATAAACATGGGCAATGTGTTTTGATTATGTGAACACAGTTTGGAACAAAGCAAACTCAAGCACTTTTAAAAAGCCAAACACGTTCTCTACTGAAAAGGTAATTTGAGATTTTCACAAAGTTAAAAACATAGACATCTGAGTTGCAAATTTTACTGCAATGAACTTTGCCATTGGTTTCTTATTTGAGATATGTGCAATAACTGACTGATAACAGAAAGAAAACTGTTCTAGTTGAGAATTCATGGTGTGTACAGGACTATACAGAAAATAATGGGGGACAGATGCACAGCTCTTCATAGGGGCTGGACAAATTACCATCCTAAAGAACTCAAACAACTTTTTTCCCTCTCAAAAGTATCACAAGAAATGTGTTTGTACTTAGCTTCCTTATTAACAAAAGGCATTTTGCAACTAAGTAACTCCTATTATAATTTATCTTCATTTTCTAGTTCATCTTCTAATAAAATCCCTACCAAAATCAACATAAAAACTTATACAGTTAAAAATTTTCTTTCACTATTGCTCTTATTCTAAACCTAGTTTTTTCAAATTCAGTAATTTGTTTTTTCATCACAAATGACATTTCCTAACTTTGTAGTTAGCAGTTACAGGTTTTGGCAGGAAGTTAGCAAAGTCTCATAAAACACTGCAGCTTACAACACTTTGCCTTGATATTAAAATGACCTTTATTAAAAAAGGAAGAGGATATGCCTCCTTATATCAAAATACCTTTTTTTATTATGATTAACATGATCCTTGAACATAAGAATTTTGGTTCCAAGGAACAGATAAGGCAGACTCAAAAAAAGACTTCAAACTGAAGATTCACTTATTGATTTCTTACCCAGAGTGTGCTTCCCATAGCACATGTGCTAGAAACATGGCAAAAAGCCCACCTAGATATAAATGTTGTAGAAAAAACTAAGATTTGCATCCAATTTTTTTTTCAATAGAGACCTGTCTTTATAAGCCAAAAGTCTGTGTCCTGAACTGAGATACATATAAAGTGCATGAATCACCTAATCATGCCTAATTTAAATGTTCATTACAGGAGGAGTTCTCTGAACTGGCACATTCATAATAAAACTGGCTATTGGTTCTCTGTGTATATATGTGATTATAGTAATACTGTTGTAGCTATAAAGGCTTAAAGGTATAAACAGAGCAGAGAAATACTACCCTTCTTAATTGCAATACCAGGAGATTGGATTTCTTTGTCCAGGAGGAGGCTGTTTATCATACAGAGTGGTTTCTTTCTGTTTTTCAATTTTATTGCTTAAGACACAGCACAGTGACTAATAAACTAAGGTATATATGCACTAGTCGTTAGTAGCCCTCAGCAGAAATATTTATAGCCAAATATGTCTTATAAGGAGTAAATCACTTTTCCTTTAATTTTCACTGAAGATTAGCAGATGACTCCTAGAAACAATGCACTTATACCCTGTATATGAACACCAGTATTAAAAAAATCCCAGAACAACCACCATGCCAGTTACCAGAAGAAAGGCAAACTGGCAGTTTTAGTGAGCTTCCACTTAGGAGATTTGGGCTATATCTAGTTCTATTAGCAAGAGTTAAAAACAAACCTGAGAAAAATCCATGTTTTCAACTGCATATGCTGAAGGAGCAGTAAAGCTCCTGCCTGGAGTGGGTGCCTCTTTTAACATCTATAGCTTTTGCACTTCACAGCTAAAAAATGCTATTTTGGACTAGAGGTAAAGACAAAGACTGGGCTCCACATACTTTTTCATGTGTAGTAGCATTTTCTATCACAAAACTGAGTAAGTAATCTCTGTAAGGTGTGGAATGTAACTTCTAGAGATGAGCACTGGGATCCACTTGTAGGCTGTCTTTTAAGACAGCAATATGAAACTACTTTTCCTAACTGACTATAATCTGAAGGCTTCAAAGCTATGACCACTAGATGTTAATGGGATATTAGCAGGTCACTATTTGGGACCTAATGTAATAACCTCCCTGTGTTCCTTTATCAGAGAATCTAAGGTTTACCTGCAGATTGTCCAAGATGATGCGGAGTGACTGAACTTGACGTCGGACTGCTCCAGAGAACCTTTCATAAGTTGATGCATCATATTCACTCATCTGAATCTCCTTCAATCTAAAGGAAAGAACAAGAAGCTAAGAATAGTTTAGGAAACAAGCATATCTTTCATTTACTTATATAAACTAAAAGTTTATTTACTTGATAACAGGGAATTTTAGACTGCAACAAGCACACAGAAGAGATGTATCAGAGAAGCGCCAGCTGCTCTTGTGAATTTTTGATAAGGCAGATGTTCACCAACGTCTACAGGGACTGCATCAACATTAAAAATTATTAAAGTTACTAATCTATGACTCTCTCCTAATCTGTTTTAAAGTTTGAGAAGTAAATCAGAGGTTCTGAAAAATGTGATCAAATCTGAAAGGTTTTGTTGGCTCAGGTGTTGCTATCTGTACATAAAAGGATGATGAGTGTCTATTCATTACTTCACTGTCGGAGTATTTTAAACAGATCCTGATTCATGCTTCAACACAAAGGTTAAGTAAAGACACACTATAAAATCTGTCCTTGAAGACCTACAAAGAATAACTGTCTCAAATACTTATCTTTGTGCTTCATTAAGTGAAGAAACCATGAAACAAAGAATTTTTAAATGAACATTAACAAAAATGTGCTCTCTCCACACAAAATGAGTCATGTACTACCTTGGTCTGTAACAGACAGCACACCTGCACCTAGAAAACAGATATATGCTTTCTTTATAAGCAAAGATGTGTCCATTTCAAGTTCTGTATCACCTTTTAACCAACACATCTTAGCAGAACAGGTGAAATTCACCACTGGAATGTAATTACAGGGGTCCAACAGTGAAGAACGAGCCAGGGGACTTCTGGCATATGGGGAGTGCTCACCGTTCCGTATTTGCCATGACCCAACATCACACAGAGGCAGCAGTTGTGTACCTGCCCACCCTACCCCTCAGCATGTGGCTAGTTCAGTCCTGAGCTAAAACATACTGGCCTATCTGTGCTCAGCCCATCTCAAACAAGCACTTCATAACACCATAATCTCACTCACCGTGTTGAAAAAAATACTGCATTTTTAACTCAACTATAAATGGATAATAAAGTATGTATAGGCTAATTTTATTTCTAATGCCAAGGTTTTATAACACTATCAACAGTTAATTGGATCATAAAGTATACCTGAGAACTGCTGTTTAGATCAACCCTTTAAAGATAATATTAAAATCAAATATCAAATCTTTGTTGTCTCTATCATGATGTCTTTTTCTATCTAAAGTTTTACATAGTCATTATAGCCAGCTCTTATTCAATAGAAGTAGGAAAAAGTAACTTTCAGGGCTGCACATTTAATTTCATGAATCCTGCCAATAGAGTTCAGTATCTTCAGATCAATGAAAGAAATATTTTGTTTCAAAGAAAAAGAACCTCACATGCCATTTTACTTTGTTGCATTCTACATCAATCCAAAGTGAAAGGTAGTTCAGAAAAATGCCATTAAAAATACTGCATCTAATCCAAAGTAGTCGTTAATTTCATTTTTGCCAAATAGGGCAATTAAAAATGTTTACCACTAGAACATATCTAACAAGCACAGCATCAATAACTTTTATATTAAATGTCTCCTTTCCAGATAGTCCTGTATAAACAAAGCAGTGAAATCTGCAGTTTCCCTTTTTGTTTTTTTTGTCAGCCTTAGGACTCCAACCTCCCTATTATCTTTTCGTTCCCACAACTCTACAAGTGGTACAGAATAGTGATCTAACTCAAATGTGGTTTCATAATAGGCTACATTTGCAGCTGGTACATGCCAGCCCACTTGGGTTTTGCAGGACAGGAATTGTTACCTCATGTACAGATACCCAGTTTTTACAGGTCAGACCTGCACTGTTCCCACAGTGTGTAACAGTAGCCAGGAACTTCCCCTTTTCTCTTTCAGTAAATCACCACACACACACAGGCAGTAGAAACTCATCAAAGCATGCCAGGTATATATATGGACATACGCACAGACAGATGTACAGTATCCAAGACTATACATATCCATTATTTCTATAATGAAGCAGCTCAGAAACAATTTTGAAAAGGAGGGAATGCTTTATTTAATACAAAATACCAGAGACTGACTTCATAGTTCAGTTGGTGGAAGAAATCTGAATCTCTGCACATCGTGGGAAAGAGTTGATCAGTAATCACACATTATACTCATGCTGGGAAGACCTGCTGTTCATGTTAATTAGCTGCTTAATAGCTTAATAGTTCAAATTACAGAATCACAGAATATTCTGAGGTGGAAGAGAACAAAAAGGATCATCGAGTCCAACTCTTAAGTGAATGGCCCATACAGGGATCAAACCCACAATATTATTAGCACTATGCTCTAATCATCTGGCCACAGATCTTTCAAACAGAAGCAATTTGCTCGTACTAGTCCATTTTGAAAGACACTTGTTAAGTGACGAATTTCTAACAACATACAATCTGGATGCATCATAATTTAAATAACTTTTCATATAATCTTTTTCTTTATAAAAAGATAAATATTTCCTCAATCTCCTTCTCCATCTAGCTATGTTTTACTCTACCAAATCACACAGTCATTTTAACATTGTGGCTTAATTCAATGAAGCATTTCACATGTCCAGAACAGCTAAACATGTGCTGGTAATCTGTTAAGTGAAAATGAACAGGGTAAGGTAGCTCAATGCACTTAAGAAAGAAAATTCTTTTCAGCCATCTTTCTCAAATTCTTCTGGGAAATGGAAAAGAAAAGAAGAGAAAGACTTTCACATTACCTCTGTTTAAAGGCCTTTTCACCCATCTCTCGAGCAGCTCTCTTAACCTCCTCAGGAACAGCATCCTTTTCAGCTTGAGATACTTGGTAAACCCTGTGGCCAGCATCCAGTCGATATGGCCCACCTTTGCCACCTAACCCAGCAGTGTCTCTCCCGCCTAAGGTGGTTGAGATAAAAAAACATTAGGAATATACATTTGATAAAAAAGTAAGAACATGTTTTATTTAAAGCTTCCACTGTCATCTACACATGCTCCAAAAATGTTGCTAACAATCCCCAGTTGAAATATTTCTTGCCAAAGGTTTTCAAAACACAAACAGCTATCATGGTAAAGAAGAACTTCCATGGAACAGTTGTGTTTATAGTTCCTTGAGACAAGATTCATAATTATTTCTATGCTGTACAAGGGGACCATAAAACATATAAATCCTGTGCATGTCCTCAAAGCTTCTGGTCCCAGACTCTGTCTTCTCCCTAGAATTTGTTGGTTTACACTGCCTCCAGATCACTTTATCTAGTGATCACTACAATGACCTATTAGAATTAGGAGGTACTTTGCCTGTACTGTGTACCTCTTGTCTACACTACCTACATTTTTGCAGCTACAGGGAGATCTAAGAGAATGGCAAATCACTTAGCCTAGTTTCTGTGGCTGCAAGCTACTTGTTCTCTGTATGGCCAGTAAAAAGAAACAAAAACATATAATTGAAGAAGAGATCTGCTACATACAGTTTAAGTTAGAAATTCCAAATGCTTCTTTTCTCTTCTTTTACTGGCAATAAACCAACCCTATATTGGGTAAAATAGCTCTAGTCAGAGGAGAGTTTAATATAAAACCATTTTTGACTGGCACAGCATCTCCCTTAGATATCTGTCAATGATGCATTAAAACAAAACCAAACAAAACACAATGAAAAACCTGTTCCACCAGCCCACATGTTTCCACCAACATGTGGCATGTTGTCTGGATCCACTTTTCCATGTTTGGGAGAGCTGACATCCAAACCACTTTCCCTCTCAATGGTTATCTGTGAAAGAGAGATGTAGACGAGCATCAGATCAATAAATGCAACATTCCACCTCAGAACAGAGCAGAGTAAAACAGGGCTCCTGATTGGTACTTTAGACCCACACCCAAAATAAGAATACTGCCACATCTGAACTCCTCCACATTCTGTTCATATCCATACTAGAAATTGCTTCCCGATAACTGCCCAACATAATTCAAATCCCCCTGTAGACAGAATCATCTGCAGTTCAAACCCTTCTCAGAGTATTTATCCACAACACTGCACATCCATTTACACCTTTCATGGGCACCCAACTGCAGTCCCACATTCCCTGTTGATGGGTAGATTGATGTTCCTTTCATGAACAGGGACTAAAGAGAAGGGACTGGTCAGCAAATGGCCAGTTCAAAAGACAGGCTCATGCAATCCTCAGGGTCACTGCCTGGACCACAGAAATTCTCCCGTGCTGGGCTCTCTAGACGTGTCCACTGACAGCACTTTGGCCGCTGAGTCACGGCACAGCTGAACGCCCAACAGCTGCCACATGGTCAGGGCTGAGTCACTTTAGGCTGGGGCTGGATTGAAGTGGGTGACTGAAGGCACAAATACTCCTTCCCATTATGAACTCTGAGTCACGTAGTAAATCAATGAATCATGTGTGAACTGCCCCTTACTAATCTTCTATAATTTAGTGCCACTTTATGGGGGTTTTTTTTTAACAAAACCCAATGACTGAGATGGAAAGTAGTGTCTCTAACCACTTAAAATTAACTTTTTTCTAATCTACTATAATACATTTAATTCTCCAATGAATTTGTGTCTCAATAACTACAATTTATTGCCTTCTCAGAAGTTCACTGGCATTATCAGGGTTTTCACTGTAGAGCAGCTTAATCCTTAAATTCACTGTCTTGCCCACTTATTGCTGACATGAATTCCACACATGTTTTTGAACTGAAAACATGTGCTCTAACAACACTGTCCTGGCAGCTATTCAAAACATAATTTTCTTTCCCTTTACAGAATTTATAACAATTCAAAGAGGTACAATACATCCTCTACAAACCATGTCATTAGTGTAAAATCAAGATCTAATCTGATAAATTACATCCACTTAACATTTGTGTAGGGAGAAACATGTAACCACAACAGCATGTTGCCCTTAGGGTTATATACTTTCTTGGTTTAAGAGATTTCCTCCAAAATAAACTGTTCTTTTTTTTGCATAACTTTAAAAAGTTAAAAACTATCTGAAACACTGGTTAACAAAAATTGCTGAGTTTAGTTTGAAACAAAATTAAAAAACCACAATGACAGTTTCAGCCTCATGAAACAAAACAAAACATTATTCTATAATGAGAAACATGAAATTAGGCAAAAATTTTACATGTTCATGCTTATGTATTCTTTATAGAAAAATATTCCTTCTGTAAAAGAAAGCTCTCTCTGAAGCAAAAATAGCTATAATCAGTGATGCAAATGTCATATTCTATTTTTTGTCAAGTTTTTCCATTGAAAAATTCCACTCAACATTTTGAAATGTAAGCTTCTTTTAAATCTTCAGTGAAAAGGTCTGACAAAAGAGCATTGTTGCTCATATATCTTTCTCAAGTATTAGCTGTTCACAAATAGTGTTTCTAGTACACATGCACTAGAAAGTTTCTAATAGAAACATATTTTACAACAGCATTTATCTGATTAGGTCTGATTAAAGCAGGTATTGGTAACTTCAAAATGCCATGTGGTTAATAGAAAATTTTCTATTTTATAATGATTTTTCTGCCTTATCTTCTTGAATTTAACTTAATTTCTGTTAAAACTTTAGAAAAATTGGTTGAGAAAGAAGAAAAGAAACAAGGGCTACAATCCATCATACCTTAAGAAGAGGAAATCTTCATTATTTTTGTTTTTATGCATAGTTAATGGCTGAATGGATAAAATAATTGAAAATTCAATGATACTGGAATGGAACACCACCAGCAGACGTGAATTACAGCAGTTTCATTTTTTCTTTTAAGTACCACCTATGCAGACAAAAGGTAGTAGAATTTTGCTAACTCTGAATACTTCCACAACCAATTTTTATTAGCACTGGTTTGCTGGGGTAATAATTTTTCAAATTTGCTGTATACTTAGAAACTGCATTATATTAGCACACCATAGAATCCTCTGAAGAGAATCTTCGGATGTACTTTCCTGGTTTTTCATTGAGCTTTTAGATAACTTCCTTTGTGACTTGTCAGACTTTTCTACTTCCTATTCCCATATCTATGGAAGGTAATAATTGTCTCTACTCTGAATGCACCTCTATAAACTAGAAGTTAGACTACCAAACATCTATATTAGAATTGAAGATATATTTTACCAATAAATAAACAGTAAATCAAAGAGCCTTGACATGAAATCAGAGGGAGGATGAGGAAAAAATTGAAGAGAAAAACTTTTGGACAATCATACATTCTTCAGCATTGCAAATATAAAGAGATGGAAGAGTCACGGGTAAGTCACTCCTCTGAGGACTGGAGGAATTCTTGATATTAGAAACTATTGGAAAGGTAGATTTAAGTGGCAGAACCCAAAACTGGATGGATTAGGAGCCTGAGAAACAGAAGAACACTCAGAAAGAAATATTTAGTTTGTTTGGAGTGAGAAGGAAGACAAGAAAAACAAGTACTAAAAGCAGAGAAAGGAAACCTAAAATTCACACTAGCTTTGCCAAGCTTGTCTTACTGTAAATTCTACAATGAGTTTTCTATTATGGTTGTGATGAGTATTTTTCAAATATATAAATGATTTCTTTGCTTAAAAGTTGACCTGTCCCCTCCCGAATATTTTCCACTTGAATGTAATTGCAAGACTTCTGTGAACTTTGCTTCTTTCAACAAGTTTTGATTAATCACCCCTTCTTGAGAGAAATCTGTGCTCCTCCTAGCTATACGTGCACTGAAAGGCACTATTCATTACTGCATCATTGTGCAGACTCCATACTGCCTAGTGTGCATATCATGGCTTTGTGAAACAACACACAAATTCAGTCTTGCAGACTTGAGCTCCATCTATGAGGCACGGGTTGGAGTAGAATAGCTGGAAAAATGGAATTTTTCCCTCTCAAAGTTCCTTTTGATTTCCAAAATAGCCACTATTTACAAAACTTTTAAGGTACACGTTTCAATTGTAAATTATCTAAACTTGTTTATACATATTGGTGATTCACAATCAGAGTGTGAAAGCACTTTTCCACTCCTTGGTTGGGCAGGTTTCTCTTCAAAGTCTTCATCACACAAGAAGCACAACTGCCATTCTCTCCTGGAATACACAATTCTTATTTTATTCTCTCTACAGTCCTAATTGTCAGTAATTATCAATGATCTTAGTCTCTGGTTTCAAATACTTTTCTTCTCTCATTTCCTTTCTATATTCTCAGGCACTTATAGCAATAGGTAATGGGTACATTCATAAAGACTTTGTGATGCAGGCTCTGCAGGTCTTCCAAATTCAATGAAACAAACAAAAATTTTGCATGAGAAGAATATGAACAGTTCAGGTGAGAAAGACGCCAAAGAAATGTGCTTTTCTTAAGAGGCAATGGCATGAAAGGAGTGCTTAAGAAAAAGAGAGATTAAGAAACAACAACAAATACCACGACTTGTTAATGCTTTGGTCCTGCCTCTTACACATCCATTAACTCCTGACAGTAAGGGTAGCCAGGCAGGAATAGAACTAAACGCTGATTTTACCTTCAGTGAGAAATACATGGTGTCTGAACAACTTGCTCTAGATCAGTTCCTTCTGAAAAATATGAATGTGTGCCAAAATGATTTTTACATGGCTACATTTTTTTTTCTGACAACACTGGGACTCTAAGAGTGAAATGCATAGGGAAAACTGATACAGACACATTCATTTTGCAAACTAAGTGATCCTATCATCCTTCATGATGAAGACAAAGAGGCTCAAAAAAGTCCGTACATGATTTACCACACTCAACAGCACAGAGAAACCAGGTGTATCACATCTGTGCCATATTTATGCCAAACAGCCATTAAACACATACCAATCTGTAATAGTGGCCACTGTAAAGATGAGTCAAAGGCTGGTAGTTTTGTCTAGACTTCAGCTGATCAGAAAAACTATGGTATACTGTGTACTAAACAAATCTTAACTATTTTGGAAATGGATCTAGAGCCATATTTATGCCAGTTAAGTGAATGTGGGATTGAATTCTATTGAACTCTGATGGGAAATCACCTAATTTAATAACATTAACCCCTGGAGAGGAAGGAAGCACTGGTATAGTTTTGACACTTATAATCCCTCAGTAAGAGACAGAGGCTGTATTTGTTGAGGATCACACAGCTGACCCAGATACACTGCATTGCCCCTACAAGACAGTGTCACAGCTACAGGAAGAAAAGAGCTTGCATGAACTCATTAGAAAATAACCCACAATAAAAGCATGGGAATTCTGAAGACAGATGCTGTACTCTATTATTAAAATTATTGATGTCCCACACATATCCGTATTTCATTCTTCACAATACAGTACTTCCCTTTTGATTTGATTGATCAGAACTAATTTTCTTCTAATGTATTGCAAAAACATGTCTCCGACTCACTGAGTAAAACTGACCAAAAACATTATCAAATTTTGCTTCAGCTGATTTTGTGCAGGTGACCTTAGTGATATTTTAGCATCCAATAATCTTAATCCTACACTGCAGCAAAACTGAGAAGAAAAAAAATCTTTAAAAAGAAGATTCACCATTGAAATAGTCACAAGCAGCACAATTATGCACTTCTGTATCTTAGCAAGTACTATTCAAAGTACATCTACATTGAATGTATATTAATAGCTCTATTATAAACATGTTTATAATAGTATCCAATGTAACAAGTAAAAGACACTTAGCAAAGTCAACTGAAACTAACGTTTCAGTAGATCTATTATTCAGTCATTCATGTTTCAGAGTGTAACAACATTCCCCCCAGTATTTTAAGCCATTCATCAGCTCTTTGTTCTTCATGTCTGCAACTAACTAAAGACTAAAATTCCTCAAGTTGTATTTATTCTGGATACAGGGAAAGAGAGGGAATTTAATCTCCTCCTGTCTTGTCCCACTTGAAATTTTTTTTATTCCTAGTAGGTTTATGCAGGAGATTGAGCCTACAGCTTTCACTGTCCAAACCTCCATTACAGCTGTGTAAAAAGTTGACTCTCTAAAATAAGGGGCAGAACATGTACTCAAACTTAACTGCTGGCAGAAAGAGAACTCATGGTTACAGGTTAGGAAATATCTTTAAAAATTTGTAGGCAGAAGTCAGACAACCTTGAAAATATTTCTAGCTTTGAGTAGAAAAGTAATCAACAAGTGATAGCTTCCAGTAAAATGTGAAGGGCTTTTTCCTTAATGCTGACTGGAATGAAACTGGGATGCACATAATTTTTTTGGTTGTAGATATTCCTGCCATCTGCCCTATAACTGACACTGCAACACTGCAAATTGGCCAGAAAGTGGATGGTCTTTAAATACAGCATTTTGCTTTTGGATCCTGACAGGGTTAACTTCATTAAAATTCCTGAAGGGCGCAAGAAGTGTCAGTGCCTCCCATTTAGGACTGCTTGCCAGAAAGCTCCTTTGTGGGGCTTATAGCAACAAAAGCAAGTTTCTGCCTCAGGAATGGCAAAGAAACTCCGGCTTCTAATGGGGGTGAGCTGCCTGATGTACAGGGGAACAGTCCTTTCACCTCTCAGTTTTAATTACCTCTGGCCCTGACAGGGTGAACTCATATCTAATCCTCTCACATAAAATACAATGCTTATTTGAATACTCCAGGTAGTACAAAAAGATGGAAAAAACCAGAAAAAAGCCACTTTGATTCCAGGCTAACATCCTGCAGGTGTAAAGGGATGAAATTTTTACTTTAAAGATAGTCTATATTTCCATTTCAAACTTTCCCAAATCAAGTATTTCTTATCCTTTTGGGAATGTTTAAGCAAAGCTGGGCATTCCTTATAGGCTTTTACATCTTCATAATAGAAATTAATGTAATTCCTCCTTGTTGCATGCGGTGATAAGGAATCAACCTTTCTATTAAGCCCTTTTAAACATTCAGTGGGTCATTCTAAAGATGCAACCAGCATGATTTCATGTGTCACAACGGAATAAATGCATACAAATTATACAAGCAAACAGGGACAGAGCTGCAGTATTTATAGCTGTAAAGAATATCTATGGAGGAAAATATTTAAAAAGATAATTTTGGGGTACCCAAACACTGTTTTCACAAGCAATTACTCTATTAGTAATAATATTGCATTACTGGTTGCTTCTTACTGTTGATCAGAAGAAAAGAGGGAAAAGAATGTGTGCACCAAGATTTGAGGTACAATACAATTCAAACAATTCAGGTGCTTAGTTCAATGTAAATTAAGAAGGTGTGCATTAGCTTAATTAGTTGCATGATTAGACAGTCCTGGAAAGTAGGCAGATGTAGGCTGGCAAGATCCCATTCCTCATTTAATTTTTTAATCATAAAGAATTATTCCAAGATCTGGATTAGAAAATATCTGCTCTTATCGTAAAATATCTGAATGCAGAAGGAAAGAGTTAATCTAATATCTCACCTTTTCATTAACATAAAACAAATTAAACAGGGCAGTTTCTATTCAGTGAAGAATATGGATTACTTTCCATAGAAGGCACTAAATTATTCCTGAAAAATACTGGCTATATGTATATAAACCCACTAGAAACACTATAAAGTTAAAGTATCTTAACTTGCTTTCTTCATGCGCTGTAGACAAAGATTGAGCATGTATCAGAAGAATATTGGAAGAAAAGAAGGGAAAACTTTGTAGATTTTTGCCATATGTATGATTTGGGAGACAGTAATTTCTTTATCAAAATCAGTGCAAAAACTGCTTTCACTCTCATATATTTTTATGAAAAAATATTGACTTGGACTGTAACAAAACACAACTGTACTCCATGTGAAAAATGCATTAAGTAATTCATCCCACAGTGGTACAAAGGATTAGGAAATGTATTCCATGGAATGCAGAATGTACTTCTGCAGATGTGCAAAAGACTGATGTTTCCCTGAAACAAAATAATTGCTTTTCTTTTATTCCTGAGCTTCTCCAACCTTAAACCCTCTAAACTATCCTAGGCTGCATTTAACAGGTCACAAGAATATCTCTTTCTCTGACACATTCTTTATCAGCAGCATGAATATATGCATTACATTGTCAAAGAGCAAAGAAACTTCCACATCAGGCAGATCACAGGCTAACCTGCCTGTACCATTCTGGTTTTACACTCTACCATAAAACTGTTTCTACTAAAAAGAGAGAAAACTTTTAAAAATCTACTTACACAAACTAGTGAGAGAAAGGCATAAACAGGCAAAAACCTCTTCTAATGGCTTCTATTATGTTCACTTGTACAATGTACAGCCTTTTTCTATGTACTGAAAATTAATAGCATCATTTCTGTTCACAACAGCACAAAATTGAGTCCACAAGTCCTTTTTCCAAAGAAAAGATATTCTGTCTTAGAGAAGACAATAAAAATGTGTGAAATGCATTCTGTTTCTTCAATTGCACCTTGAAATGAAAAAAACATTTACCGCAATGCAGTATAAAACTTTTAATGTTTTATTTATTTCATTTGACTTCATTTTGATTTTCTATCTTGTCTGTAAAACTTTGCAAGAGTTCAAACTGAACTAATGAAGCTTCATGCATCATCTGACTCCTGTGAGCATTTAATTCTAAAAGTAGCATTTAAAATTCATGCAGGCATGAAGCTTTTTTCTTGAATACTAGAATTGTTGAAAGCATCATAACTTTGATGGTATTTTAGAAAAGTGAATCAGGATGGTGCAGATTTGGAGTGAAACTTATAAAAAGCTTTATCTGGCTTGCAAATGAAGTTTATATACACCTACTAAAAACCAAACCACCGTACAAAATGTTACTGTGGGCCCTTTTTGAACTAAATGCTGTCACTTGAAGAACCGACTCAGAAACCCTGCACTGCAGATGCATCAGAGTAGTTTGCCCACAAATATACAACATGTGGCTTAAAAGCTGGAAAACTAAATAAAGTAGTAAGAGAATATAATACATTTAGTTCATCTAATGGATCTTCTGTTATGTAACCACCTGTTGTCCTGGGGTGACACCTGTGTAAAGTCCATTTTCTGCTGTCATTTAAAATTCTCTAGTTAATTCTGTTAGACTATAAGACACTAGTAGTATCTTTTTAGTATTCTAACCCTCTATGAAATATCATCAGAGGAGACAGACAATGTCTAGCTTGGTTATTTATCATGATTATTACATACATAGATTAATGAACTCAGAAAACACTGAATTGGGTTTCTTCTGGAGTACTGTGAATAATCAACAGCTAGAAAGATGGGATAAGTGAACACATTATGTCAGTTTGGAATGGCCCAGACTGAAAACCACAGAGTAAAAAGAAAGTTGAAAAAAATTATATGTGGAAGGAGAAAAGCCTGATTTTCTGTATACCTAGGACCTTACCAATGCTGTCTTTAAGAAGTAGAGGCAGAAGTAATTTGATCTGTACTACATTATTTTCTAAAGGAAAGCCTCTTATAATTGGCGGTACTGTAACATACCAGATTATTTAAATTTTCCCTATGTTTGTCCTTTCACTAATCAAGGAACCACTTTCATAAAGGCACAATTATTAGTATACATTTGTCTTGCTGGAACAGCAGGATTTTAGGAGCTCCAACCCTAATGTCAGCAAAAAAAAAGCTGCAGACTTTTTTAAATCTTCAAAACAGTGTGTTGAGATAATATTTACTCCCTGAGAACTTTAGGCTTCCACAGGAAGGTCAGAGGAAGAAAAGAGAACTTTGTGCTGGACCAGTCTGCTCTAACAGAAAGTTAAGGTTACTTCA